>VZTE01001001.1:126741-221177 GCA_013397775.1 Eulacestoma nigropectus | reverse complement strand
AAGAAAAAACTGAAAGGAACTTGGCAGGGAATTTGAAGTGGTAAATGCAAGGCTTCCAAATTTTCCAGGAAGTAGGTGGTACTGAAGAGAAATCAAGCTGAAATGTTTAGTGCTCCTGATCTGTGCAGTAGGCACCGAGATTTCAAACACCTGCATCACCTTCGGGTGAGACAATGAGGAAATTGCTGTTTGTTCACTGAAACCATCCTGAGATCTCGGAATTGCAGCTGAAGGAACTTGACATCCCAGAGGGCGGGGAGTATTTTCAGGTTTGCTGAACACCGTGTTTTCCAGCAAAATGATTGGCAAGTAGTGGAAGAATGAAAAATGTCTCACCAAAACCACCTACAAGATCAAAAGACAGAATATTTCTGCAGTGCAGCAAATGTAGATTTGCTTTCCTAAGTCTCAAGACTCCCCATTTGTGACCCCCCCCTTCCCTCACCTCATTTTCACCCCCGTGCACCCCAGGGCTCTCTGGGGTGTCCTTTGCTGCTCTGGCCTGACCACCTCTCCCAGTCATCACCAGCCTTCAGTGCAGCACAAAACCCCTCAGGCTGCTTGGGCTGGCAGAGTTGAAGATAAAAATCAAATCTGTCATTATCTCAAACCTTTCCAGTCCATATCACGAGAGGAACTGAATGCAGTGATTTGAAAACCCATGGAAGATATCCAGGATTAAAGAGTTTCCCCTGCACCGGAAGGGTCCATTTCCCATTTTAAACCGCTCTGTTTGGGTAGAGTCTCCTGCTGAGTGAGATAGGAGCAGAGGGCATCAAATAATGTCAGAATTACCAGCACAGTTTCTAAAACATATTTGTGCAGAAGTAGCTGCTTGTGCTGTCCTTTGACCCCGTGCATTGAGTGATTTTTGTTGAAGGTTACAATCAGGCCAACCTTCTACCGAAACTAGGAATTTTCACTCTTTTCATTTACAAATATTTACAAGTTGTATCTTGGCAAATGCTGAAAGCCAATTAAGGAAGAGAACTATTCACATTTCCTTCTTCCACCTGATGCAGAGTGAGAGCAGCAAAGTCCAACCCCTCATTCCAGCCAACAAAGTCATGGAATACAAAATTATTAAAGCTGAAGCCAGGAAACTCTGATGTCACCTATAGCAGTGCCCTCATTTGGTGCCATTGTTGATGGAATCCATCAGAAAAGCCAATCCTGAGTTTGACCAGGGAAAACAATCCTTCATCTATTTTCAGAGCTCCCCCACTCAGATATACCCTCAACGAGAAATAAAATGGGAAATGATAAGGGTAAACATTTGCTAATACTGTTATTAATTATTGATATCATTCTGTTTGAATTTGACTGAACGGGTAAATACATTTATGATACTTTCCACCCTAAGGGCTCCAAAACCACATCTATCTATTGTATGAAACACACTTTTTATTATGGACTGTCGTATGAACTCTGCATTGTGTGTTAGGACAGGAAATTAAGAATAATGCATTTTATTAAATGACATTAAAATAATCACAGAATCACAGAATCACCAGGTTGGAAGAGACCTTCGAGATCATCAAGTCCAACCCATGCCCTAACACTTCAACTAAACCGTGGCACCGAGTGCCACATCCAATCTCTTTTTAAACACATCCAGGGATGGTGACTCCACCACCTCCCCGGGTAGACAATTCCAGTCCTTCACCACTCTTTCTGTAAAAAACTTTTTCCTAATATCCAACCTATATTTCCCTTGGCACAGCCTAAGACTGTGTCCTCTCGTTCTGTCAGTGGCTGCCTGGAGAAAGAGACCAACCCCCACGTAACCACAACCACCTTTCAGGGAGTTGTAGAGAGTGATAAGGTCACCTCTGAGTCTCCTTTTCTCCAGGCTGAACAACCCCAGCTCCCTCAGCCGTTCCTCACAGGGCTTGTGTTCCAAGCCCTTCACCAGCCTTGTCGCCCTCCTCTGGACACGCTCAAGCATCTCAACGTCCTTCCTGAACCGAGGGGCCCAAGGATGAACCAAACTAAAATTCAGCAGAAAGTTCAGATCAAGGACTCCCTTAATTCCCCATGGAAGCATTGCCATAACTTCCTGAGGTGCAAAAAGAAGTGGATGTGTCTTTACTAAGGCACATAACAAAATATTATCCCAGGGAGAATCCCTATCCCTTGGTTTTTCCCATTCTTTCTACCATGAGGATCACTTTGAGGGCAGAATCCTCAGCAAGGCATTTTCCAAAAACATGAAGTCAATCTGACTCTTTCATCCAGCATCATCAAACACTCAAAATAAGGCTGGTTTTTAAAAATATATGATACAGATCCTTTCAATATGCAATTCTCTTTCTTTCTTTATTTACAACGGCATTCAGAAACATTCCTTTGGATTCAAAGGATAAAACTTCTGCAAAGATTTATCTCAGTGCTTCTGCTGATGGTGGTGCACAGCTCTCAAATGTCCAAAACCACCCATTTTGGGACAACACAATCACGGTGTAAAGCACATTAGGCTGCCATGGAGCCACTGAGGAGCCTTGAGGAATGGGGAGGGGGGAAAATCCAACCAAACTTCACTGCATCTGGAGGACACCTCTGGTACTTCCACACTTTGCAGCCCCCATTTCCCAGAGTTTTAAATTTAAAACAATCTACATTTAGGAATGTTTTGTGATCATTGAATCCTAGCCACAGGCTTAACATTTTTAAGCCTTTTTCACCTGGTGAAATCTATTTTTAAGGGAAGTCTTATCATCATAGGCAAAGTAGGTATTTTTAAAAATTTAGCAAGACTTGCAAATGTGTAATTCTGATAAAGAAATAGACCCATAAGAAGAAATGGAAAGCCTTTTAAATTTGGGAGGTGAAGTGGGAAGGTCAAGTGTGGTACAATAGCAAGAGAAACCGAGAGAAAGAAACTCAGAGAGAGAGAGATGCAAAAAAAATGAGGGGAAAAAAAAAAGGTGAGAAAGAGGAAAATTCAGAACAAACGTTGTGAAGTTGTATCTGACCAGTGACACTCTGGAAATTCCCTCTGCCTAAAAATAAACATCCGAGCATTGAACAGCACCGAGGAAAGAAAATAATCTGCACATTTGTAGCTGTCAAACAAAACAGGCAGCAAAGCCAGGCGGAGAACTTGAGGTTCAGAGGGATAATCTTACAAATAAACTCAGAGTAGGGTGCATTTATAATTCTGACACATGGGCAGCTTTGAGAGCAGCGTGTGCAGAAGGTTTTACAGATACAGAAACAGCCACGCTTGCCAGCTGTGGAAAATATGTGTGCAAAGCAATCAAATGTTCACATGGATGATTATTTATTCAGTAAACGGTGCTATCGACCAGACAAAAACTGTATAAAGCTGTTCCCCTCTTCACTACAGCCCCTTTGACCGACTGATTTATCGTGGGTTTGATTCCCCTGGGATGAATTGCCATATTTATCCTCTTATCCTTGCCCAGTCCTAGCAAATATCTCCCTCTGATATGGATTTAAGCAGTTCCAACCCTTCAAAACCTCTCAGAAGTCTTTGCTCTCTCTCCAAATGAACACTGCTGGGGTTAGGGTTTCTCACTTGAATTTTCTACTGCTCTTCAAAGAAGAAATGTTTATCCTCTCCAACTGCTTCTTAAGGGGATGCAGGTGAAAGGAAGAAAAGCATCAGGATTTCTCCTACCTGAGTGTTTCTGCAAAACAAAGAGTGAAAGTGGATTTCATTGTGCTCCAGGGGGTGACCAAAGCACCTTGACTGAAATGCAGCTTAAGAAGGGTCAGAAATAAGTGGCTTCTGCTCCAAACTGGATCATCTTCATGCCGGGAATGATCAGAGCACAAGGGCTCTCCAGTCTGCAGTTTTCCTTTCTATTTTAGGAGTTTTAACATCTCCTGGAGCTGGGTGCTGGACTTGGACAAGGTTTAACTCCTCACACATCCCCACTTCCCTGGAGTTGCCAGCAATTCCTTTCACTTCTATCCCATTTTAATTTTACTGATTCTAGCAGACCATTTCATTGTTATTCATTCCAACACAGAAAATTAGGGGCATTAGCAGGAGTGGAGTTCTAAATACCAGCAGGGAAAGGCATTCCCATTTCATTGGGATGTTTCCTTCAGGAAGATTTCTCTACAGGTGGAAAAGATGAGTTTCATTGCTAAAGAGGACTGTAAGGCTTAAAGGAGGCAATTACAGTTTCACAATAGTCAAAACCATGAGGAATAGCAAGAAATCAGGGAGCAACGTTCGTGGGAAATAAAAAAGAGATGCTGATTATGAGTATTTCAACTAAAATTTTGCTGTATCTCACTTTCGGGGAAAAGGGATTACACATTTCTTTAACAGCTTTGTTCTCTGGGTACTGCTGTGCTTTGCAAAGCTGTTATGAATGTTTGATAATGGCTTTTTGTCCATCTCTCACACCTTTCTCACCGATTAATTCCTCAGCTCCTCACAACTCCAGCTGCTCCCTCACCCCTGAATGTTCAAATATAATACTCAGATTCAAGCTGTAACTCGTATTAAAAGGTAAGATCTCTGAAAGACAGGTCTGTAGGGATTACCTAACAGATCAGATATTATTAAATAATTCTGTGCTGACCACGTATCAGACTTGCACGAGAAGAGCTTCGTTTTGCACCTCCTGTCTTTGCAACCCCTGCCAGATCTCTCTGGGCATGGAAAAAGGGCCCATTGCGGTTCTTTCCACACTCCCACAGATCTGCAGTGTGAACATTGTTCCTTCCTAAACCAGGGACAAGCAGAGGGAGGTGCCCCAAAATCCTGTCTTTGCTCATCACTCCTGAGCCTACACGCATTATTCCTGCAGGGCTCGTGATCTCCACGGCCAGAGGAATGAGAGCATCCCAGAGTTTGCTCTAACACTGGCCCTGCTCCTGTTTTCCAAGCAGAAAGGCACAGTGGGAAGCTGGGCCGACACTGTCTGCACTGACCAGCAGAGTCTTCCTAAAATCCTGTGATTCCAGACTCCAGCACAGCTCCAAGCAGCAGTTTCCCAGCAGTTTTAGCCCAGAAAGAAGGCACAGCAAAGGAATTGCTGCTCAGTCCTTGGGGCTCCAGACCCAGCTCAGACCCTAAGGAATGCCAGGAGGCACCAGTGCCCGTGTCCCTGTGCCCACACAATCCGCACCAGGACAAGCAAAGGGAGGATTCTCTGCAAAGGGCACCTGAGCCTTATCCAGGTCAGAGGATTCCCCAGGCAGGATTAGCTCACTGAACATGTTCCACCTGCTTTCCGAGTGGAGATGTGATTCCTGAGCCCCTCGGAGACGTGCTGGGGGCCACTGAGGTGCCTTTTCCATTCCAGAGCACTTCCCAAGACGACACCAGGAACCTGAGCGTGCTCAGCTTCAACTCGAGCACGCTCAGCTTCTCCCCTTGCTGCGGGAACGGTGTCAAAAAAGGGTCAGCACTGAGATATTTTCCTGGAAAAGGAAATATTTCACTGGTATTTCTAACTTTAGACTTTCAGTTTTGGTCATCCGAGGTTGTTACCTGCCTGGAGACAACGGCGGTGAAATTCCAGGCCCGGATTTGAGTCAGAGCAGTGTCTCACCCCTGGAATTTTGCTGGAATGAACTGATTCTTTCATGTTGATTACCTCGTTCGCTCAGTTTGATCTCCAGGTATGAAGTCTATCTGTGTAGCCTGCAGTTCCAAACCCTGGGAAGTATTTTTAGGAAAACTCTGCTCCCTCCCATGTTTCTAAAAGATCTTTTCACTTCTCCCCTTGGTGCTTATTGACTTCCAGCTGCATAATACTGTTTCCTCCTGTCTCCCTGAATTGTAATGAAGGAGAAACACTTTGCATACACTCCCTGATAACCATAAGGCCTCTCTAGAACTGCAAACATCTACAGCAGTTTCTAATGAATGTGAGCAGAAAGATTATTCACCTTCAGCAGAAAGTTTTCACAGAATTGAATAGAGCAGCAGCTCTAAAGCCAAAAGTGACCCAAAAGGTTGAAGAATGAGCAAAGTTGTGAATTAAACCAGAAATGCAAACTCAGCAGTTGATAGATTGAAAAGAACGAGGCTATGGACAGCAGAAACACCACTGGCTACATAAAGGACACGAAAAAAGAGAGAAAATTTATGAGTTTATATTTTTTATCCTAGGAAGCAGCTGCCAGAACTAAAAACTCCCATTGTGGCACAGTTCCTGGGATTCCCAAGGCCACTGAAAAAAGTCCTCGAGGGATTTAAGGAAAAACGAACCACAAAGAATGGCAGTGATCTCAGTGGTCTCAATCACTGCATTCCAAGGGAAATCAAACACAAGTCTGGACTCTCTGCCATGCTCTTGCTCACTCACTCCCTCTCCTTCAGTCCCAACATTCCCAAAAATGACTTTAAGAAAGTCACAATCCTCTCCAAGACTTCTTTTCTTCCCGATTTTGGCGATTTTCATTAGTCGGGATTTCTGTGGAATGACATAAACCTTTAGTTTAAGAAAATGGGATTTTGATAAATATAAGATTGTTGAATATGAGATATCCCATTCTTACAACTTAGACCAGAAAGAAATTTGATTTAAAGAAATATTCAAAACAAAGCAAAAAGGAAGGAGATCTCCAAAACCAAATTTTCAGTGTGGTTATGAGGAACACGTTTGAGATACCTGAGGAATGCCAAAATTTGATTTAGAAAAACGAGTTCAGAGGGAATATTTGGCTGAATTCCATTAACTTCTCAGAAATGAATAGTGGGAAGGGTAACTCACACTCTGGGGTATTTTGTAGGCTCCTCCCAGGCTTCTCCCAGCAGTTTGAAGTCACAAAGGAATGAACTGGACAAATAATTTCCCCTGGCAGGTCTGGTCAGGACTTATCTCACACCAGGAGCAAAGTGAGGTCAGAGCAGCCAAAATCCCTTCTTGAGGACACTCCATGGCAGTGGCCAAGGCTAAAAGGGGAGCCAAAGCCCCAGGGATTTGTCAAGGAATTCAAAGATGGAATAAAGAGTTGGAAGAGGGTGATATCAGGATGTCCCTGGTACCACAAAAGTGGACAGAAATCCCCTCCAGCCTAAATTTACCTGTGATTATAAAACTCCAAGCTGCCTCCTCCTTGTATTTTATAGCTGTGAAGAACTGAATGGCTTTGAAAAATTCATAGCTCAGCTCAGGGCTTTCATTGTTCTCCTCTGTGACCATTGAAGAAACTGTGGTTTATGCATCTTCGGCATCTTTCTGCTCCTCTGGAGAGTGAGGGAGGTTGAGATGAGTGTCCAGCATGGATCGGCCGTGGATTGGCTGCTCCTCCCTCCCTGGGACAGGCTCCCTGTGATTCCAGCTGCCAGCACAAAACCCAGCTACAAACAAGTGCTGAATTGTCATTATAATCATTATTATTATCATCATCATCATCTCAATTTGTGTCTCTCAAGACATTCCAGGTTTTTTTGGGGTAGCTCTAAGGCACGTCAAGGTTGACACCTTTGATTCCACATTTCTGACTGGTGCAGACCAGTGTGAACTGGAGAGAGAGAGAGAGGGGGGCTTTCCCCTAAAAGAGAAAAATCCATCTGACTGTGGCAGAGCTGCCAGGCACCACCAGAACAAAAAAGATTTATGACTCAGCCACTCCAATTAAATTGTGCTGGCACTTTTTTTAACCAGCCATTAGCTTCTATTTTTTCTTTTTTTTTTTTTTTCCTTTGCAACCTTGCATAAGAAGTATTAATTTATTACACTTGGATCTCCAAAGTGGGAAAGCCCCCTCCATCCGTTTTCATCATTTTCCAACTCTTTTTCCATTAATCTCCTTTTCCAGCGGGAAGACAACAAATTAGCCACTTTTTCAGATATTAAGTGCAGCAATGAGTTTCAAACTGCCAATAGGGCTGTGGCAGGTGCCTTGAAAAAGTGCAGAAGAATCCAAAGCCAAAGGTTTTGAGGCAGTCAAAGGTTCTTGTCTGGCCAAAATTCTGCTTCAAAGGCAGCAGCCACAGCTCCACAGCTGTGAAGGGGAGGAGGTTTTGCTTTGCATTTTAGAGAAAATGCTCTTCTCCTACCAAGAGTCAAGGGCTAAATCTCCTCTTTAAGACACTCCCATCAGGGCTTGATCACAACTAAACCAGGATTTTAAACCCCTGCTAAATTAGTCAAGATCCAGGGTTTGAGACACAAAACACGAATTTTAACCTTGCTACCTCTTCCTTTACCCACCAAAGGGATATAAAATATCCTTCAAGCAGTCAAAAGCCATCAGTGATAGAAATTCAGTCCAAAACCACCCCCTACCAATGTGGATCCAAGGTTTAATGTACAACGTGGAGCCTGATCCAAAGCCCTCCCAAACCTGTAGAGTAGGACTCAGCCTCTGGTGACCTCTGATTTAAGGCCCTAAAGGACTGAATTGATCTGTGCAGTGCCTGTCAGCTCCTAATGGTCTCAGAGAAGAAGCAATTAAGGCTCTAATTAAGAGGCAAATGGAAGATTAGAAGCAGCTGAATGTTTATAATCTAGATAAAGTTACCCACACTGGAAGTTTTGGCTTCAACCACATCTGAGGTGACTCCACAGCCAAGGGAGGAAGGGTGGACTCAGGCAGGGTGTCCTTCCCTCAGGAAATCTGTCCTCTAGCCCTGAGTGTTCTGTTCTCTGCAGCCACTGTCCCTTCTGCAGATGGATGGAAAGAGCCATTACACAAGGGCAGGCCCAACAAGCCTGGAATATTTCTCTGTACAAACTGTCCATGGCAAACACAGACACTGCTGTGACCAAAAATGCTCCGTCCACGGAAATTCTCCTTCCTTGGGTTCCGAGTTCATCCCTCCCACCACGCTTTCCATCTGTCATCTGTGGTTTGATGCCTAATCTGTTATAAAGAAAGGAACCAAATGCCAGAATTGCAGCAGGTACAGGGGGGTCCATTACAAATCTCTGCTAAGGATTCCATTGGAAAGATAACAAACCTGGAGCAGAGATCCCTGGAAACAGATCTCAGGGCTGATCCTCTTTCTGGCAGCCAAGACAGAGATCATGTCTCTCCTAAAACTCTTTTCATTATATTATGTAAATATCACACTCAGCAGAACAGAATAACATGGTAAGGAAAAAAATTGAAATATTTCCAGGAGTTCCTTGGAATTTTTTGTGCAGATTAAGCTTTTTCTCTTCTTGCTAGCAGGACCCAGTACACAGACAATCGTAATATTTCAAAGTAGTCTTCTGAAGAGCCTCTGAGGCTGAAAAGGACCTCTGATGCTGGAAAGACACCAGTCAAGCTTTACAAAGTGACCAAAATCAAATGCACAGAAAGCTTTAAATAACCAGAGCAATTTCCATCCAGCACCTTCCACCCGAGGTCTGCAGCACAGCCAGGGCAAGAGGAGGTGGTGCCGTTGAATCCTCCCTCTTCAACCAGTTCTGATTTCCAGCTTTATCCACTGGGACATGGGAACCAGCGTGAGGGGAGCACAAAATGAGCCTGTTCATCTTTTGGGTGATGAAACAGCAACGTAAATGTCCAGGGATCAACAGCGGCAGCCAAAGAGAGAGGTGAAAATTCTCGGCTGATTTGCACTGGGAGTAAAGGGGATTTGTGTGACTGAGGAAATTGAGGGAAGAATTGGAAAAAAAAGGAAGAGACAAGGGTTAGGTGGGCTCTTGGGAAGGAATTGTTCCCTGGGAGGGTGGGGAGGCCCTGGCACAGGGTGCCCAGAGAAGCTGTGGCTGCCCCTGGATCCCTGGCAGTGTCCAAGGCCAGGTTGGACACTGGGGCTTGGAGCAGCCTGAGACAGTGGAAGGTGTCAGGGTTGGAACTGGCTGATCTTTATGGTACCTTCCAACCCAAACCAGTCCATGATTCTGCAATACTTTATGGATACCATCCATGTCAGGTAATCCCTCTCTCCTCCCTCAGCACACCCTCAGTTTCCCTCAGGCACCTGGGAAGATGTGAGGACACCAAAAAGTGTGCAGGGATGCAGGAGGGATCACACCCATGGGACCCCATGGAATCCTCAGGACTCCAGGCAGTGCTGAGGCATCTGGGCTCTGCCCTTGAGTAGCATCCTTCAGCCTCATTTCCCAAAAAAAGCCAGCGCAGGGGTACCAGAGGGAGAGCAGTGCCCTTCAGCCAGACACCTTCCAGGTGAAAACAGCACCGTGCAGCACAGGAAGCCTTATCTCCACTCCTCTACTTATTGCAGGGCTGGAGAAGATAAAGAAAAATCCATTTTAAAGCAATTTCATAGAGGATGGCCATAACTTACCTAAATGGACAAAAGACACAACATAGCTGTGGGTTGTTTAGACAAAAGGAGAAGAAAGTAGCAGGAGGAGCAGGTGTAGTGTGGCACAAAAATGACACTTAGAGTACTCTGTGAAAGCCCAGAAAATGCAGGTTGTGCCATTAATCCACGCTGGCATTTATAAAATGTGTTATAAAGTCTTTATCATGAGACCCCATGGTATCACACTGCATGGAAATGATGAAACCATGCTGATATAAGGAGGATATTCCAAGCAGGTGGTGGCATTAGGCAGCAACTGTGTTTTCCATAGATGTCACGTAATTACAGTCAGCTCAGGCTGGGAAATCTTGTAAAAAAAGCATTATTTGTGCTGGGGTAGTTCCCTTCTGTTCTCCAGGCTGTAAAATCTTGCTTTTTTTCATTATTGTGAGCCTGAAGGCCTGGTGTTAAAGAGACCCTGGGAACAGTCGGGATCTGTCAAGGAGGAAACGTAATTTTCTCAGTGAATTTTGAACCACAGATTGCTGGAAAACTCTTGAGTTCATAAGATTGCAATAAACACCAGGAAAGTGCTTGGGCTGAGGGCACTCAAATACACATGGTCACTCAAATGCCAGGCAAAATGAGCAACAGGGTCCTCTAACTCTTTTTGTGAGAAGAAAGGTTGGAGAACAGCAGAGGGATCGATATAAATCAAAATTCACTCGCTAGCACAGAGCATCTTGTGGTTGTCATTTGGGTTATATTTAAGGTCAATCACTTCCTCCACTGCAGACTCAGAGACCAATAATTGTGCTGAGAAAGGAAGTATCTGCTCTCTGTAAAGCATTTTGAGCACAGATTATGGTTTATCTTCTTTTCCTACCAGATTGAAAGTTGTACAAGTCTGTCAAGGAGGAGAAAAGGAAATTTGCTGGTGGAGAAGGGGTTTTTTTTACAGCACAGAACCATCTTGATGGTAAAGCACAGCCTTTTGGAAGGCCTTGCTGCTATGTAGAGGGCACTTTTTTGTCTCAAGATGCCAAGATCCTGAGTTGGAGCAATTTTCAAGGCATGTGAGAGCACTTGAGTTCCCTAAATCAGCAGAAAGCTTTGTTGCTTTGAGTCAAGTCTAACCACGTCATCACCAGGGATTTTGCATAATCACTACGCTGAGATTTTACATCCAGACCAAAAGATGCCACACCAAATCCATCTCAGATATTCTGTTTATCAGGGGTTGGTGCAGGTTTTCTACTTCCTCCCCTCTGTCTCATGTTAGAACAACAGAATGCAGGGCCATCTGATTAGGAAAAAAACAAGATACACGTGAGCAGTACTTCAAGTTCTGAATTTGAACGCCCAAATTTTGCACAACGCACTTTGCTTCCACACTGGAACAAGATTCTGAGGGGAGGAAATGCTCAGATCCGAGTCTTTTGGCCTCATTTGGCTTTGGGCTGATCCCACAGAGAGAAAGCAGGGACAAGCCCAGCGCAGTGCCATGCTCCAAAAAGCAGGATGGGCAGGAAAGAGAGGAGATGCCCCGAAAAGCAGGATGGGCAGCAAAGGTAGGAGAGGCTCCAAAAAAGCAGGATGGGCAGCAAAGAGAGGAGATGTTCCCAAAAGCAGGATGGGCAGCAAAGAGAGGAGATGCCCCAAAAAGCAGGATGGGCAGGAAAGAGAGGAGATGCCCCGAAAAGCAGGATGGGCAGGAAAGAGAGGAGAGGCTCCAAAAAGCAGGATGGGAGCAAAGAGAGATGTTCCCAAAAAGCAGGATGGGCAGCAAAGAGAGGAGCAGAGGGGCTGCAGATTCAGAGGTGGAACCTGCTTCAAACAAATGTAGAATCTTTCAGCATCAACCCAGCCTTGCTGCCTTTGCCCTCCAGCTGCTGCACCAGAGCCTGCTGTGGGTATGTTCTGAGTTATCCTTGCTGGAGCAGCACTGTCCGCCCCCAAAAAAGGGAACAGCATCACACAGCCTTGAGATAAAACTCAGATTGGGCCCACAGGAATGAAACACCTTCTGACAGGATCAGAAATGGAACCCTGGCGTGACACAGACACTGGTGTAGCCCAGATGGACGGAGCAGATCCCTCCCTCCCATCTCACCCTCTGCCTCGTTGTTTCCACACCTGAAAAAGTGAGCACACAGCTCCCCCAGACTTCAGCTGCACAGCTCAGTGAGAGCTGAGACTCGTTTTCAGGCAATTTGCATGGATGGGAACAATTACAGCCAAGGCACATCAACAGAGAATCAAGCCCTGCATCTAATGTTGGTAATGCTCTTAATAATAACAACCCCACTTTCCTGGAAGAGAACATTAAACCTGTTCAAAATACAGTATTTTTTTCCAAATGATAGTATTTCTCCCCTCCTACACCACATCTACCTTAATCATCTGACTCCCACATAGCTGGCTCGACTTCAATGACAGTCTCCTCTACTTGTTTAAAAGTCATGTTATTTCCACTGCCATCAAAAAGGCAGGATTTTCAAGTGAAGTTATTAAAGTTTCCAACACAAGGAACAGTGCGTGGGTGCTGCTGAAGTCGACTCTCAGGAATGAAAAAGAGATTCCTTCACTTCTACCAGAAGATTGAGGCTCCCTTCTCTCTGGGGCCAGGAGACACCTGTATTTATGATAATGTTTTGTCTGTCTGCAAAGTGTCTCGGATGTTTTGTCTGTTCCACAGTGAGCCCAGTGATGCAAACCTGAATTTCCATCAGAAAAAAAAAAAAAACTAGGGACCAGTCCTTCCTGCTGCTGGATGAATGGAAAAATACTTGGGTATTAATGTGTCTAAAGTCTTCCAGCCAGAATACTGAGGGCAATGAACAATGCATGATCCAAACTTCCCCCCAGAGGCTCCACAAGGCCATCCCATCTACTTATCTGCCATCCAGAGCCCTGATTTATTGCAGCCAGGAGTAATTAGGTCTAATCCACTGCCTGATCCCCACCCAGCTGCTAAGTCTCTCATATTGGACACAGAAGAAGGAAATTTTAATACTTTAATTGGAAAAAATCCCTTCAATGCTGACCTACAGCTGTTCACCTCGAGCTCTGTGTCTGTGCTGACAGAGCCATCAATTTTAATCAACTTTACTGAGTTTCAACAAGTTTTTGCAGCAGCCCCCCCGCCATGTAAGCACAGGCTTTGTCAAGGGACCGTGGTTTATTCATTTTGTGCCACTGATCTGAGCTGAGAGATGAGGAATTCATCTCAAAACAATTCAGTGCTTTGGGAGAGTTTCAGCTCCTTTTCCACACAGCTCTCTCAGCAGCTGTAAGATCACTGCAGGTCTTCATTTGCTGAATCCACCTCCCTGAATTTTCAGCTCATTAGCTGCCCTTTCACAGGTCCTGTTCAGTCCCTCTGAATTCAGCAGGATCGGGAGCTGGAGGGATGTTCCAGCTGCTAGAGCAGGAAAGGTTTATGAAAACTGCATTATGCAGCACCTACACTAGTAATGAATTCAATCCTCCAGGTTCATTCATTCATTGTTTCAAAACCTGTCAGAGCCCCTTAGTCAAGTTACAGCCTTCACCCAGCTCAGGATTACACCTGATGGTGCGTCAGTCTGACATTCTGGCGTCCTTTGATGAGGAAAGAGAAAAGAACAGACAAAAGGGAAAAGGAAAGAAAGTAGGTTTTTTTATATCAGAAGTGGTCCATCCCTTCCCTTCATCAGCAGAATTGTGTGCCAGATGTGATGGCTGTTTGGTTTTGTTTTTTTTTTTTAAACTTTGATCCATTCTATTTTGTGTTTGTATTAAAAAGACAAGGTCAAAAATGTCTCTCTGGCACTTCTGATGGAAACTGGTGAGTTTTAGTTGTAGTTGGAGTTTATTCCTCAGTCTCTCACCTCTGTACAAACAGAAAAGTTCTATTTTGACCACCTTTCCCCAAGATGGAAACAAGCCACAGTTATTTGGGTCTCACGGAATGATCACCTTGAAAACAAGCACAGGTTTGAATTCTGTTTCTAGAGATGAAATGGCAGGTGAGGGGTTTGGCATTCAGCATGGATTGGCCCTGTGGATTTATGGGCTCTGTTGCCTTGCCCAGGTAGGAGGTGAAGAAGGGCCCAAAGTCAGTCCATTAACCTGAGATGCAGGGGAACCATCAGCTGTGCTTGAGGCCTGTCCGTAATCTTTAATTCTGGACTAATTCCAACGAAATTCTTCCTTCAGTTGAAAAACAGCAACAATAACCTTAATAATCTTGTGTGGAAAAGATCCAGTGTGGCTCTGGAGAGCAGATTGCCTGTCTGGAATCTGAATGGAGGCAGAATTCAGCTGCAGGAAGTTTGACCCGTTGCTGCGTGTAACAGTGCCCAGCCTGATTGCCCATTCTCTGCTGGTTCTGATTTAGCTGCCCTGCTCAGGGTGGGTTACTGGGGATTTGTATCCTCATGGGAAGGCTGAGCCAAAGAGAGAGCAGCATTTGGGCTCTCACAGCCCCTCTTTCAGTGTCTCTCCCTGGCTTGGAGTCTGACTTAGGGCAGCAGATTAAAATTGTTCAGGTAAAATTGTCCCAGTCGCTGTGGCAGTGCCCTGCTGGGTCATCCTCCTCCCCCTCAGACCCCAGAGCAGCTGGTGCCCTGTTCAGCACTGACCACAGCCACGTGCTGACACCAACAAAAAAGGGGAATTGTCTGTTAAGTCAGCACAGCTGAGGAAATTGATAACCAGGAATTTATCCCTCACTGTTTTTCACGCCCCCTTCCAAGCGCGCAGTCCAAAGCAGCAGGGACCCACTTTGGGTGGAGGAGTGGTGGTGATGCCAAGCTTGGACTCCTTCAATGCTCTTCCAGTCCTGGGAATATTTGTTCCATCAGTAGCTTGTGAAATCATTTTTGCCCTCAGCCTACAGCCCCAAAGCAGCAGTCACTCCGAGTTAAGGAGGGTGGTGACACCTCTCACCCCACTCCTTCCCCAGAAGGATTTGCTCCAGACTCTGGGCTTTTGGATGATCCCTTATGGCTGCTCCGTATTTCCTGGGACAGGGGGAGAGCTCCAGGAGCAGGAAGAGACTGCTTTAGGGCTGTTTTGCCCCTCTGAAGCAGCACAATGAGGCATTAGCACAGGGAAGGATCTGTTTCATTAACTTCTGAAATGAGCTTATCAAGGGAGATGGCAGCGCTGGTGGGAAAACAAGACATTCAAAGCTCCTTGCAAATCCAAACTCTCCTCCTCTAAAGCCTCACACCTCGTCAGCTGTGCTTGTAGCTCTCTCCTACAGATGACAGTGTAAAAAAAGGCTGCAAAGTGGATTTTCTCCTGCGGTTGTCATCTTAATCTCTGTCTTTCTCCTGTTAGCAACAAGCTCCAGATTATCCCGGAGTTTTGCAGTGTCAGGGCTCTGGCTGTGCTCCCTCTTTTGAGAGAACTGTTCACAGCAATTTAGTTCAAGGTACCGCACAACAGCAGCAGGCCAGGCTGGCGTGGCTTGAACATGGCACTGTATGCACTGGAAAGTTGTTGTGGGATTGTTGCCACATTATTCCTGAAGTGAATTAAACCTTCTAGAGGTGAATAACACCAGTCATGGCATCCTCGTTATTTTGGGGCGATTTCCTTTGAGTGAGTTCTTCCTGCTGTCGCTCTGACACCTCTGCATTCAGAAACATCCACGTGGTTAAGCAGCCGCACGAAAAACTGGACAAAGTCCCCAAAGATCCCGAATGGGATCCTGAAGAGTGATTCCTTTCCTGTAGAGAGTTTTGCTGCCTGGTCTCATCCCGACTTAATCCACTCCTTTCTGAAAGCCAAGTAATGCAGCAAGAAGATACTTGGAGCTTTTGTGAAGCTTGGGTTGGGTCACCACCTTGTCGGTGGCTTTGGAGCCTTTGGCTGATTGGAAGCCTGGAGAATGGAATCCCTGGTTGGCCTTAAAAGCACTGACCAGAAAAAGCAGCCTGTTCACCAGGGAATTCCAGTTCAGTGTAGGGGAACACAGTTCAAAGAGTCACAGAATGCTTTGGGTTGGAAGGAACCTTAAAACCCATCCAGTGCCACCCCTGCCACGGGCAGGGACACCTCCCACTGTCCCAGGCTGCTCCAAGCCCCAGTGTCCAACCTGGCCTTGGGCACTGCCAGGGATCCAGGGGCAGCCACAGCTTCTCTGGGCACCCTGTGCCAGGGCCTCCCCACCCTCCCAGGGAACAATTCCTGCCCAATATCCCATCCAGCCCTGCCCTCTGGCACTGGGAAGCCATTCCCTGGGTCCTGTCCCTCCAGCCCTTGGCAATTGTCTCTCTCCAGGTTTCCTGGCGGCTCCTTCAGGCCCTGCAAGGCCACAGTGAGGTCACCCCAAAGCTTCTCCTGTGCAGGCTGAACAATCCCAGCTCTCCCAGCCTTTCCTCCCAGCAGAGCTGCTCCAACCCTCTGCTCATCCTGGTGCCTCCTCTGGACTGGCTCAATTTCTCATTATCAGTCAGGACAGTGAAAGAGGCATTAATCAGCTCCTCTTCCAGTGACAGACACAAACACCCCATGGACACACAAACAACCTGTCCACGTTCCCAAGGGGATTTATTAACTGGAAGCCTTCATACCTGGCCGAATTTTGAGGAATGCTCCCTGAAATGCTGGCCTTGAAGCCTGTGTCCCATCACGGGAGCAGCCCCTGATTTGCTGGGCTTTCATCCCTGTGCTGGCATCTCAGAGAATCACAGGGGGTTACATTAATATTCCTGTTGAGACCAGAGCAAACCCTTTGCTCTGTGATTAATAATGTGTTAAGCCACAGCTCCAAATTATTTCAACTTTTCAATGGTTATGGGAACATTTACAAGACTGATGGCTGGGCCAGACACTGCCAAGAGGCTGAAAGAGCTGTCATTTATTACAGGGATTTCTTGTAGCCAAATTGTGTAACACTACCCTGCTAAACTGCAGAAAAAGAATTATGAGCTTTGCCACAGCATCTTCCCAAATTAGAAATCGAGTGAAGCTTTCAGCACTACAAATGTTTTTGTGAGTGGGGAGAGGGAGGAAATGAGGAAATGCCATTAGACTTCACCAAAAATACAAACCCCAAATGTTTCTGCACTGTGGTGGTGCAACAGAACTTCGCTCGTGGGGTTGGCTGATTTAATCCCGTCACACCATGATATTTTGTGGTGATCTTTTGTTCAGTTTCACCATGTGCTCATAATCATGGAATCCCAGAATGGTTTGGCTTGGAAGGGACCTTAAACATCATTTTGTTCCAGCCCCTGACATTGGCAGGGACACTTTCCTCTATCCCAGGTTGCTCAGAGCTCCATCCAACCTGGCCTTGGACACTTCCAGGGATCCGGGGGCATCCACATAACCTGATCTATTCATGATTTCCCAATTATTTTCTTGTAACACGTTCTTAACCCTCCCGGCGCCGCTCTGAAGCCTGTTCATTGTCTTCTCCCTGCTGCCCGTTAAATTCTCTTCTCCTCCCTTCTCGTGCCACAAGGAATTTTCCTCTGACGATAATCAACCGGTCTCATTAAGCAGTTGGAGGGGCTGAGGATTTCCAAGGCTCCCACACCAAGGCTTTGCTATTCTGGGCACAGGGGAAGCGCGGCGCGGCTGCCCTCGGTGTCTCCGTGTGTGTGCACGTGCCACAGCCTCGTGTCACCCCAGCTCCCCCAGGCAAAACCTCCACTGTTCTGGGAGCAGGGAACTTTCCATCAAGATTAAAAGAAGGAGAGAGCTCCACTGCGCAGAGAACAGGAAAAGGCTGAGGAAGCACAATTGCAGCGCCAGGAAAACACCTTGGCCTTCCGTGACTGTTTCATCTCATCTTCCTTCTGTTCCCGAAACAACCCAACGCCACCCACACCCTGCTCTGCTTAAAGCAAAGGGGAGAAAAGTTCTTGGGAAAGATGCTGAGCTCTGCTGAGACCCCAGTACTGAGCCCAAACTTGCCTTGTGTTGAAATACCAGGACCTGGGGGAAAAAAAAAAAAAGTTGTTCCAAAACTTTAGTTCTCCATGAAATCCAAATGAGTGCTCCAGGCCAAAAATTCCTCCTCGGTCCACCGAAGGCCAACAAAAACCCAGCAGCCCCCACATGACCCTCAGGATGCCCAAATCCTCACCACAGCCTTTCTTTGCTGCACACCTCTCATGAGGCCTCGGGGAAAGTCACCGTTCTCTGCCTCAACTTCCCCACTGGAAAAGAAAAATAATAACAAATCCCTACCTTGGGGACCTCCAGATAAAAGGTCATGGGAAATAAGAGCCAGATATTGCTGGTCCTGTTCTTTCTGAGCTTCAATAATTCATTCCCTGCTGGGCTGCTGGATTCTCCTGCAAACTCATAGGCAAAGTACTTTCTGTGCTTATATTGTGTTCCCATTGACCTGCACTTCCAGCGGAATGGGAATAAAACGTAATTGAAAAATTGATAGGAGACACAAGAAACAAATGATCTGGGTTGTACTGAGTGAGTTGCAGTTAATGCTCCGTGAATGTAGGGCCCAGCATGTGCCAGCTCTGCCTTTGCTTCCTAAAGCCACGTGGAACGTCAGGATTTAGGTTGGGGTGGGACAGGTACAATTCCAGTTAATTTCCAGTACTCACATTCCTACTGGGAACAAGCGGTTGCTGGTTTGTCTCCCTTTTCCCTTTAGAAATGCGTGATTAAGGTGAAAAAAGAGTCTTCATTCTTTGAGACAGCTCTGAGAAGCTGATCTCAGCTCAGCCAGGCAGGAGTTCAGCCTTGGTGGGGTGATTGAGCACTTCCTCACCTCAGGGCCCTGATGTTCAGCTGTGCTTTGAGGAGAAGCCAAGGTGGCCCTATCGATCTGTCACCTGTCCCAGCTTTAGTTAAAGGGCCTTGTGCCCAATATTTGCTTCTTTTGTCTCTCTGGTTAAAAAAAAACCTCTTCTTGGAGCATAAAGGCAAAGGCAGTGGCCGGGTGTTTAATTTGGCAGCCAGGGAAAAGTTTTATCGTAGTGGGAGAAGAGAGAAGGGCTCAGAGGTGGTTGGATTCAGCATCATCCCGACGTCTTCTTGAACATCTCCCAGACTCACACCCCCTTTATCAGCCTGCCTTGTGTCCAGCCTGTTGCATGAATCCTCCCAGGTGTTGTGATTGACACTGCAGGAAGTACCAGAGGGAATAAACGCATCCCTGAGCTTCCCCCCGTACCTAAACCTGATCCACTGCAAGCAGGAAGGAGAGAATCATGGAATCCCAGAACGGTTTGGGTTGGAGGAACCTTAAAACTCATCCAGTGCCACCCCCCTGCCATGGGCAGGGACACCTTCCACTGTCCCAGGGTGCTCCAAGCCCCGGTGTCCAACCTGGCCTTGGACACTTCCAGAGATCCAGGGGCAGCCACAGCTTTTCTGGGAAACATTTCTCAGTGTCTCATCACCCTCACAGAGAACAATTTCTCCCTAATATCCCATCTAACCCTACTCTCAGTCAGTTTGAAGCCATTCCCCGTGTCCTGTCTAAGGACTTGGGAAGTTTGCAAAGAGACCATGCCCAGTTTTATTTCCCTTCCCCACCCCGGAGGTTAAACACACCTTAGGACCCCAGCAGGAGCCAGGGGATGCTGCCCCACAAGCAGACATCTGTTGGGTTGCTTGGGACTTAGCAAGGACCCCATGGAGGTGTAAAACTGTGGAGATCTGAGGCAGGTCCGCAGTGTGGAACAGCGAAATCCTGCTGGAAGATGCTGCTGGTTTGAGCTGCTGCTGACTGAAACTAGAATCAGGAAATTTTAAAACTTCTCATTAAACACTCATGTGAAACGTTAGAGACAGATGTTTTCAGCCAGAAACGCCCAGGTTTGGTTTTTTCCCTGTTTAGCTCTGAGCCTGGGAGCCTTGATTTTGGTGAGGACACCTGGGAGCGAGGGACGCCCAGTTTTAGCCAAGGGCTCCTTGTACAATGTCTGGGTCAGCGAAGGGCTCCGGAGCAGCAGAGGTCTGGCAGCAGCGATAAAAGCTGCAGGAGAGTGGCTGTGGCACCGTGCTTGTCATGCAGGAGAATGTGGTCTGCAGCCGCTGCCAGAACTGCCCCAAATCCATCTGGGAATCAGATGGAAATCAAGGAAAGCACCATCCTGTAGCTCAGAGAGAGTTCAGCAAGGCACATCCTTCAAATAATCCGCTCCTGCCACAGCCCCACGACATCCTGCTGATCTCTCACGGCCTCCCTGCCCAGACATTCCGAAAGCAGCTTGGGCAATAATCCCTCGACAATATTTTCCAGGCATTGCTGCTTTGGTTTTTTTTTTTTTTTTTCCCTTAGACACACACTCCCTTCCGAGGCATCTCTGCTGGGAGAAGAGTGCCACCTCATGACTGATGCTGAGGATGGATCCAGCCACAGCAGGGGAGCTGGGATTGTGCAGGACAGGGACAGCTCATGCCCTGGGCTCCCAGCAGGTTTTCGTCTAGCACAACACCCTGAGAGCATCAGCCCCCACCCCAAACTCGTGTTTGTGTGCTTTGCTGAGCACTGATTAATTAATTACTCAGGAGAGCTGACGTTATGGAGGCTTTTACACAAGGTTTTCCCTGCCCTGCAAGCCCCCTGATTTAATTTCAGACTCTTTTCCATCATCTCAGGCACCTCTCCTCTGGGAATTCTGCGGTTTGGGTGTGAGCACCCCCACCTTGCTTCCCTTTCCCCACACACTCTTCTCAAGTTCATTATTTTTTCCTTACTAAAACTAACAGTTTTTTCTCAAATTTTTCATCTGAGGTAATTTTTGTCAAACTAAGGAGAATTGAAAAGTCCTAATGACTCTTTGTTGCTTCCATAAGTGAGGCACAGGTGTCAAAGAAATTTAGAATTACTCTGCTCCGTCATCAGTTGGAACAGTTTGAGGAAAATCTGACACATCTTTTTACAGGTTGATTTGTCTGTGCTCCTCCAGAAACAACTAGTTTAAATATTGTTAGTTTAAATATGAAGGAATAGAAAAAAAATTATGTTTTGCTGGAGTTTTTTGCTATTTTTTGGTTCCCTCTCCCCCTACTTTAAACGAATTCAGGCATTGAGGAAAGTGCCAGACTGAAAAGCCCAGAGCCTGAAGTGTGTTGTTCCTATTTTCTCCCAGAATAGAAATATCAGGAGAGTAGAACTGAAGCTTCCCTAAAATCCCAACCCTGCTGCTGCTCTTCTCCTTTATTGGACCCATTGCTAAATGTGGGCAGTAATTAAAGATCCAAATCAGCCTCTTCCCCACCACCTCCAATAAAACCAAAGTCAATTAAAACCAAGTGAGTATTAATTTTTCCAAAAATGGTCATTGTTCCACCAGCAGGTGTATGGATAGCCCCTACTATTGCACAGGATGCCAAGAAGATAAAATATGGATGCAAAATTTGACGTCCCTTGAATATTAAATAGCATTTCAGAAGTGAAGGATTTTGCATCTCATTCCCCCAGGCGGCCACTTTCTGCTCCCTCCTGCATTTCAAAAAATAGGCTGCTCAAGTCGTCAGATAGCCAAATATTATTAACCTGAAAGCATCAACCTAATAAGTCTCATCCCATGAACTGAAAAAAACCAACTCAGAATGAAAATCAAAACCCACTTGCTGCTCAGTGGGAGGATTTTAACAGCACAGATGATTTTCTGTGCAGGACTGCAAGAAGGCCTGCTAAAGTTCATCAAAAATCAGAGCTGCAGGGAGCCTGGCATCGGCTGAGTCTTTTGTTATGATCAAGATATCAATAAACCCTCATTTAAATTTTAATTAAAGATCGTTGTTGTGTCAGATGAACTTTGAGCTTAATGTGTTTAATGGTTCCCCTTAAAGAGATTTTTTATGAAGGAGTTGATCAATCACATTAAATAATGACATGAACAAATGTTTGGTTGCCTAAATTCTCTCTCACTAAGAAAATCAAAAGGGATAAGGTCTACTACCCTAGCCCATCACTTAAAATAGCAACAAAACCAGCCCAGATATTCCTCCTCCTCCTCCCAGAGCTTGGGATTTAGAGCTTTCTTCTGCAAACCATGGAGCTCCTCTCCCCCAGTCCTCTTGCTCCTCTTTCAGGTGAAACAGAAGTCAAAAATATCAGCTCTGAAAGCGAGGTATCTTTAGAAAAGCTGATTTCTTCAAGTTTTCTCTTCTAAAAGCAAGCACCACCCACCCACGTGCGGCTTGTCCCAGCCCACCTAAAAGGATGCAGCGTTACGAAATCACCCAGGGGACCCCACGGAACTGGGCTGTTGCTGCCCAAAAATCCCAGGGATTTTGGAACCTTTGCTCGTGCTGCATTTCCAGACATCACTTCTCACCAGCATCTGCCTGGCAGGAACAAGTGCTTTATCCTGAGTGCTTTATCTCTTTCATCTCCCCCTCTGCTCTCACAGCAACCAGGCTTCAGCCACAAACCTCGAAACAACCCCCAGAATATTTGGTGGGTGATTCACAGATTTTTGCTGTCAAAAAGCTCCTGATCTTGCCTTATTTCCTGGATTTTACAGCATGCCAAGCTGCATGTTCACACTGTTTTGTCTTTAATCCTGGCTTCACAAACATTTCCACAGGAAAATGTGACATTTTTATATAAAAAGCTCCGAGTCGGGAAAGTTCAGCACGGAGCAAACCTTGGATGTTCAGCATTTTAAGGAGAGGAACAAAAGCCATCCTGAACATGCAGATGGGAGTTAGGCGTGGAAGAAGCGGTGGAATGGATCACACTTCTGTTTTAATGAAATGTTCATCCCCCAGCAGTGACAGCACGAGTGAGCAGCAGGAACAGAGTGTCGCAGAAAACGCTTCTTTCGCAGCAAGCGCCATTCCAAGGAAAGGGGTTTTCCTCCCAGCCATCCCTTGGCATTAATTCCCATTAGTGGGAATCCAGCAGTGAGTGCGTGTTCCCCAGGAGAGGTGCAGATGCTGAGGGTTGTGTAGCATTAGAGCCAATACAGCAGCCACATTTATTTTTCCACAAAGGATTGACTCTCCATGCACATTCCCAGAAGGATGCCATCTTGGAAGAGCTCCCTCAGAAAAAGTGTTCAATCCTCTTTCAAGGCCAAATGCATTTCACAGAATCCCAGAATGGCTTGGGTTGGAAGGGAGCTTAAAGCCCATCCCATCCCACCCCTGCCCTGGGCAGGGACACCTTCCACTGTCCCAGGCTGCTCCAAGCCCCAGTGTCCAACCTGGCCTTGGGCACTGCCAGGGATCCAGGGGCAGCCACAGCTTCTCTGGGCACCCTGTGCCAGGGCCTCCCCACCCTCCCAGGGAACAATTCCTGCCCAATATCCCATCCAGCTCTGCCCTCTGGCACTGGGAAGCCATTCCCTGGGTCCTGTCCCTCCAGCCCTTGGCAATTGTCTCTCTCCAGGTTTCCTGGCGGCTCCTTCAGGCCCTGCAAGGCCACAGTGAGGTCACCCCAAAGCTTCTCCTCTCCAGGCTGAACAATCCCAGCTCTCCCAGCCTTTCCTCCCAGCAGAGCTGCTCCATCCCTCTGCTCATCCTGGTGCCTCCTCTGGCCTCTCTCCAGCAGCTCCACGTCCTCCCTGTGCTGGGTCCCAGGGCTGGGGCAGCTCTGCAGGTGGGGTCTCACCTGAGCGGGGCACAGGGGCACAATCCCCCTTTTCCTGTTGCCCACCTGCTTTGGAAGCCGCCCAGGGCACATTTGGCTTTCTGGAATGCAAATGCTCGGGTCAGGAATTTTCTATTCTTCACTTCCTACTTGTATTTCATATGTGCCCGATTCCCATCTCCTGCCCCCCCAGCAAGGAGTGGAGAGAGAGGAACCTGCTTCTGATCCACCCAGGATCCTCTCAGCTCCATCCAGACCCACCCAGGATCCTCTCAGCCCCTCACTCTGGTGGCTCAGCTCACATTATTTAGTGACAAATCCCACAGGACCCTTCTCCAGGGAGGCAGCAGCTGGAATCACAGCCCTTGCTGCCTGTTCCTGGATGATTGTCAAGGAGCTGTGGTCCAGGATGCCCATGTACCATGACAGGGGAGAACATCCCATCTGCAGGATTCGGGAGAGAGCCTTGGGTTAGTAGGAATATATTTTTAAAAGGCCAGGACAGGTCTTCTCCTTACTCAGCACTTTGGAAAGTGGAGCTGCAGCTTCTTTTAACCACAATTCCCATAAACCCCCCTGTGGTGGGCACCCAGTAGGAAAAATAAAGCTCTTGTGTGGTTCTGATCTGACGTCTGAGGAAGCTCTGGATCTATAAATGCATCCAAACACAGAGCAGGGCACAAAATCCTGGCACTCCATGTTCCAGCTCCTCTGAACTGAGTTCCCGAGGACTCCCAGTGCCAGCTCTGGAAGAAGCTTCTCTCTCTCTGGTCAGGCATTATTGGATATAAGAAATTTCCCGGATTCGGGCGACAGAAAAATGAAATCATCACCCATTGAGAAAAGATCAGCTGAAAAACAACATGAAAATCCAGAAACGTCAGGATTTGCTGGGCAAGGCGTGAATACGAGGCTAAATGAAGGTCAAATATTGGCTGAATTGTAGTTTTATGGTAAAATTGTCATTTTTTGGTAAAATTAGCATCTCTTTGGAAGCTGCTCATTGAGATTGTGTTGGTACTGTTTGCTAAAAGTGGCAGCACGTTTGAGGCTGGATCAGAGAAACTCTCCTGCTTCCCCAGGTACCACTTGTCAGAAAGCAGGAAATTAGACACAAATTACCCAGCATTTAATTCCTGACAGGAGAAACAGTAACCAAGTAAATCAAACATTCCTAATTCAGCATTTTTCCACTGGAAAATAGCATTCTGCTGGCATTGAATTCTCCTGCTGGGGGGGGGAAATGTGTATTTTGACAGTTTGTGAAAGACTAAAGCATGTCCATTTTTTTCTCATTTAGGTGTTGCATTACACAATTTATCACATTTGAAGAAGTCAGAATGAAACCAGAGTGCTTTGACTGATTCAAGTTTAGACTTTGTTTAGAATTTAACTTAATATCAACTCCTTTTCTTTTTTTTTTTTTTTTTAATGCCTGTTATTTGTTTTAGCAAGAAATAGAATTCAGAGCGTCAGAGAGTTCAACTGACTTGAAATTATGGCTTCTCATCAGCTCAGTTTCCTTTGCATATTCATCTCTGTGCAAATGGGAGCTGATAATCTGCGTGTTCTCCTGCAGAGCTGTGATTTTATTACGGGGTGGGGTGGTCAGAGCAGCTGCTCCAGCCCACTCACTCCATGGAAATTTGGATTTTCTGGATTGAGCCAGTCCCTGCTCCCTCCTCAGCTACCACAGAGACCCCTGAGCAGCATTCCCAGATGGTGTCAGCAAATAAAATCTCAAACACAGTGATCTGCTCCTCAGGCTGATTAAGTAAGAGACGTGAAAATAGAAATAACAAATTATCGTTCGCAAGGAAAAAAAAAATAAACCACGCCAGTTTTAACACTGAAAAAGGAAAGAGAAAACAAACAAAACCCAGTGAAAGTTAACTCCTTATGTTCTTATAAGAGTAAAAAAACATCTGCCCTCCCTCCCTTCCTCTCCCACGCCACTCATACCCCCACAACACGAGGGTTTCACGCCCAGATCCTCAGACGTGCTGAAGCCAAGATATTTAAAATATTTAAAAGGCTCCCAGGCACTTGTGCAGTTTTGACTTCTTTCAGGAGCTTTCGACATTGCTCAGGCTGAGAGAAACATCCGATTTCCAGGTGTGCCCTGAACCAAGTTATCAGAACCCCTGGGAATTCCCCTTTGCTACCTCTGAATGAGAGATCATATATCTGTATAAAATATATATTTGTGGGGTGTTTACTCAAACAAACTGCAACTACCAGGGATTTATTGCCAGCTGTAGCTAAATTCTATGATTTAAAGCTTCCAGCTTTAAAGCACTGCAGTGAATTCAGGCTCCAACATGACTTTTTGCTTCTTTCTTTTGAGCTTGATTAAAGAGGACCCATTAACTCCCGTGGAATGTTTCTGACACCAGCTTGGTGGCACTCTGGAAATTTTATTCCAAATCTCTGTCCTTTTTTCCTTTTTTTCCTTTTTTTTCTTTTTTCCTTTTTTTTTTTTTTTTGGAGGCAATCGTTTTTCACACCAGGGAGAACTGTTTAGTACAAATTTGACAGCGAAAAATTCTAGAGGTGGAAGAGAATCTACTGCCAGCACATCTCCTGCTTTCCCATCTCGGCGTGTTCCTGGTGGCACAGCAGGGAAACAGAGCCAGCAAGGCTGGGGAATTTGCCAAAGCCCACACAGTGTCTGCAGGAAAACTGAGGGATCAAGCAGGGGGGTCTTGACTCCGAGCCTTTGGCTTGTTGTTGATAGCCCACGTTGCTTTCTTGTTCTCCTGAACACCCAAAAATAGCGGAGTGGCAAATCCTCCACCGAGTACAGCGGAGTGCAGAAGGTCAGCGGGGCAGAGAGCTCGGCTCTGCCTCGCTGGGGATCCTTCCCAGCACAGGAGCTGGGCTCGGATACAAACCTGGAAATCCACCTGGGTTTCCTGGAGCTACAAGCGAGGTGCACATTCCTCCGATTCCCTCGAATATTGGTGTCACTGGAGAGAGACTTTTCTGCAGAGGGATTTTTCACACAGGCCTGGAAGGACAGGACACAGGGAATGGCTTCAAACTGACAGAGAGTGGGGCTGGATGGGATATTGGGAAGGAATTGTTCCCTGGGAGGGTGGGGAGGCCCTGGCACAGGGTGCCCAGAGAAGCTGTGGCTGCCCCTGGATCCCTGGCAGTGTCCAAGGTCAGGTTGGACATTGGGGCTTGGAGCAACCTGATCTAAGAGAAGACTTCCCACCCATGGCAGGGGTTGGAACAGGAAGATCTTTGATGTCCCTTCCAACCCAAACCATTCTGGGAATTCTTTGATCACAGTGATTGAGTCAAATTCTCCCATCTTCTCCCCCTTGCCCCACACAAGGTGCAAACTCAGCTCTAAAGCCACAGGTCAGTGCCTCTCCTGCTTCCTGATTCCCACAGCTCCATCATGAGCACACGGGGGCTGCAGGAATTAATCTCAAAGGGTCAAGAACTTCATGTTTGGTTTTGGTTTTAAAAGGTTCTCACGATTCGAGTGAACTTTTTGTAAAGCAGATCAAAACCTGCAGTGATACCTCAGCAAAGGCTCTTACGGATACAGAGAGAGTGAAAGGAATTCAACAGGAGCACCACAGGCAGGAGGAAATCTCAGCTCTCAAATGGAGACCCCAGACCAAATTTTGTCCTCCTGCACGAGTGAAACCCCACTGACCTCAGAAATGGGGACACCCCTGTGCTCCATGCACAATTTGCTGCTGAGTCTTACTCCAGGCTGAACTGTGAGGCAGAATTCCCAGGCAATGATTGAAAACAGGCTGTTCTTGTGGGATATCCCAAATAACTCAGTGCAGCAGGAATCTGCCTGGTCCTGCCAAGGGCCAGCAGCAAATCGCTGCACCTCGAAATCGCTGTGACTGTCACAAAGGTGCAGCCGGTCGTGGGCCATAATTCTCGGCCCCTCATTTCACTGAGAGCCCTTTTTTTATCCCAGAAGTGGAATTGGAAGACAAAAGGTGCTGTTGTAAAAAAGGCCTGTCTTGAGTAAAACAAAAGCTGCACCAGGCTGTCACTGTGTGCAACCTGCAGGGCTGGAATATCACTAAAATCACAGCATTTCAGCCCAAACATGGATTGGATCCCATGGTTCTGAAGCAACCTTTTCCCCTGAGTTTTTTAGAGCATTTTAATTTTGATGGCTCCCATCCCAAAGGGAAACACTGCATGCTAAGAGTGCCTGACACAACATTTTCTTCTCTAAGCTACCATGAAATCTTCAATTAAGTGCACTCTGAGGAAATGCATCAGGTCACTCTGGGTCACCACAGCAAACCCTTGTGGCACTGTGAGACAGAGCAAAGCAGGAGCCTAAATAGCAGCAGACAGCAGGAACAAAGTGTAACCTCCAAATTCCTGCACAGGGCAACTTCTCAAGAGTAATAAATCCGGAGGTGGCATTGACTTTGTAATTAATTCTCATCAGTCAGAGGTGGGGGTGAACCTCATCTGCCTATCAGCAACAGCTGTGGGGAATTTATTCTGTCATTTTCTGAGGCTGTGTGGTGCAAACATTAATAAATTAATATACATTAACAAAACCTTTCCTTCTGCTGCAAGGAAATCCTCTGACAGGGCACCCTGAAATAAACAGGAGCCACTGGTGCCCTTGCTCTGGGCAGGACCAGTGTTATCAGGAGCCAGAGCATGGTCTCAACTTCTTGTTGAAGCAAAGACCTTTTTTGTTCCCATTTAAAAGCAAAACAATAAAAATTGTTAATTATAATAAATAAGAAGAAGGTAAGAAAAAGCTGATGTCGCTTGGCTGCCTAAAAAAAAAAGTCTCCTTCGCCCAATCCCCATAATTTAGTTTCACTGACTTGAAAAATCCTAACTTCCATTCTGGCTCTGAAAGTGCTTCATCCAGCTGTGGAAAAGGAACGGGAATTAAATCATTGCTGAATGGGAGACTAAATTAAAAATGGAGATCAACATTTCAGAGGAGGGTTTGGTTTTTTTGAGCCATAAAACATAGTTCAGTTAACAGAGTTCAATTAATCATCTTGATTTCTGCAGAAAATTGTCCCTCCTCTTTTCCACCAGGCAGAACAATTTTTCCTAACCAAAGCAGCAGGATCACCGAGTTCTTGCTTTCCTTGTCATGAAAACTCCATATTTCCCACTCACTTCCAAGCAGAATTTCAGCAGTAAAGGGATTAGAGACAGATGAGTCTTAGGAATGACACGGTCCTTTGGGGAAACCCTTCCAGGGGTCACTGGTCGGATCAGGGAATAAGGGAGTCAGAGAATCATGGAATCATTTAGGTTGGAGAAGAACTTTCAGATCATCGAGCCCAACCCTTGACCAGCACCACCCCCATGTTCACCCCTACACATTGTCCTCAGGTGCCACATCCACACAGTGTTCGGACATTTCCAGGCGTGGTGATTCCAGCACTTCCCTGGGCTGCCCCTCCCAAGGCCTGAGCACCCTTTCCATGAGGAAATTGCTCCTGGTGTCCAACCTGAGCCTCCCCTGGCCCAGCCTGAGGCCGTTCCCTCTCCTCCTGTCCCTGTTCCCTGGGAGCAGAGCCCGACCCCCCCCGGCTGCCCCCTCCTGTCAGGGAGTTGTGCAGAGCCACAAGGTTCCCCCTGAGCCTCCTTTTCTCCAGCCTGAGCCCCTTTTCCAGCTCCCTCAGCTGCTCCTGGGGCTCCAGCCCCTTCCCAGCTCCGTTCCCTTCCCTGGACACGCTCCAGCCCCTCCAGGGCTCTCCTGCAGGAGCCAGAACTGGACACAGCCCTCGAGGGGCCTCTCAGTGCCCAGCACAGAGGGACAATCCCTGCCCTGCTCCTGCTGGACACACAATTCCTCAACCAGCCCAGGTGCCAGTGGCCTCTTGCCCACCTGGACACCCCTGGGCGCGTGTCCAGCCCCTGTCAGCAGCCCCCCCAGGGCCTTTTCCAGCTTTCCAGCCCCTCTGCCCAGCCTGGAGCTCCATGGGGTGTTATGTACAGTGCCCGGTGAGCTGCCACATTCCTCTCCCTCCGTGATTTTGCAGGAAAGAAAACATCCTTTAGAACTCAAAACTGCACAGAAAATTACACAAGAGGTGATTGGTGTCATCCCACCCACTTGTGAAAGAGCAGGAAAATGGGAAGATCTTTGTATTTCCATTCGTGTGTTGCTTGGGAATCGAAATGCAAACTTGTCCTGGGAGAACAAAGAGACAAATGAAGACTTAAATATTTGTGTCAGGCCTAAAGAAAGAGAACTGAGGCGCTGTTCCTGCCTGGCTGCAGCAGGGAGGTCCAGAGCAGCAGCTTTCCCACATTTTTCCCTGGCAATTGTGACTCCACAGGATCCAAGGAGCTGCAGGAAGGGCAGGGAAACACTGGAGCAGTGTCACAGTGTGGTGACAGCTGGTAAATGTCTTCCTAAAGGTGACATTATAAATGAGAATACAGAGAAACAGCAGTTTCCAGCCATCAGAAGGAAGAAATGAGAGCTTGGGAGAGGAGGCTCGAAAGAATGAGGGCAGAATTACCTGGAACAGTTTTCACAGCCCTGAAAAAGATTTAGGATGATAAACTCCCAGTGCTGGCTCTTCACAGGACCCTCCATGTGACTTTCCATGATGCCACCAGGGCAGAGAGACAATGGGCATTTCTACAGCCTGCCATTTGTGCTCTCTAAATTTATTATTTTTAACTGTTTACGATTGCCTTCTAAATAACTGATGTGTGGCAGGCTTGTCCAGGGCTTAAACAATTTTATTTACTAAATATTCCATATATACTGTTCAGCTTAGCAATACAAAGCTAATAACGTGCAGTAATCAAAGGAAAATAAATTCTCTTCATATTCTCCCATTTTGCGGGCATCATTTTTAGCCTCTTAAGTTCATTTCTCCCAATATTTTTGCCTGGGCAGCCGAGTTTCCCATTTTTCCTGGGTTTTTCCCTTCCACTCCTGGGCATCAGTATTTAATTGCAGTGCTTCCCTGAGCTGTGGGTCTGGGATGGAGCGGGTTCCAAGCCACAGGTCCCCGCCATTCCCAGGAATTTCTTCACCCAGAGGACACTCTGGAATGTGCACCGAGCTTGGATCGACCCCTCTCTCTGTGCCTCTGAACAAAGCCCAGTATTTTTTTTGCCCTACAGAGCGAGGTTCAGCAGAGCTGGGAAAAGAATGCAACGAAGGACTTAATCCCAGTTATCCCAATTCCACTCCAGCCACTATCCCAACATCCTTCAGCAGTTTTGTTGGCGTTGATGCATTGCCCACCGGCCCAGCTCTCAGATCAGGGTAACTAAAAGGGGGCCAGCCAAGGGATCCCAGGATCAGGGGTGGGTTCCACCAGAGGGAAGCTTTGGTGACAATTCCTGTTACCCTGGGCACGTGCTGGGCTTGTGACAGCCAGGGGACAGAGGATGGCACAGTGCCAGGCACGGGCACTCCCCACACCGCCCGAGACCCAGCAGCAGGTGAGTTGGTGAACCACAGGCAGAAGAACAGTGTCTAATAAAGAAATTATTGCTAAAATCTTCGCTGCCAGACCGAGCACTTCAGCTTCTACACCCTAAAACTGCTTTCTGAGCTCCGCCTCGTGCCATGCTGAACCTCATTCTGTCCTGGCATGTGCCTTCTTCCAGACAGAAAAAAAAGACTAAATTAAAGACTTGGGGAAGCAGTGGGTCCTGATCACAGCACTTGTTCCTTCTCTGTTCTTGCAGGGATGACCTGCCAGGCTCGCAGCTCCTACATCACGAGCGAGATCCTCTGGGGCTATCGCTTCACGCCCGTCCTCACGCTGGAGGATGGCTTCTATGAGGTTGACTACAACAGTTTTCACGAAACCTACGAGACCAACACCCCCGCTTACAGTGCCAAAGAGCTGGCAGAGATGGCCAGCCGAGCAGAACTGCCCCTGACCTGGTCTGTTTCCAGCAAGCTGGACCAACACGCCGAGCTGGAAACGGAGGAGGAGGAAAAGAACCAAGAAGACCAAAACGAAAGAAACGGCGACGTGGCCAACTTGGAGAATGAGTCCAAAGTGTAGAACCAGCAGAGAAATCAGGGCCACGCCACCTCCTTTATCTTCTCCCCCTCTGCTCCCTGTTTCTTTCTGCGACACGCCTTTAATTTTTTTCTCTTCCTGTTATCTGTAACTCACGGAAAATGAACACTTTAGATGCGAAATCCCCGCCCAACTTCAACCCCAGAGATTCCCAGACTAAGCAAAGGCGTGGGTTAAAGCTGCAACACCCATCGAGGATGGTGGAATCTCCCCCCGGCAGGGACTGATGGCACCTCTCCAGTGCAGACCTCCAGGTTTATTCACATCAACAACACAGAAACCAATCCCTAAATGCAAAGGAAATGCATGCAAGGGATTTAAGAGGAAAGACTAATTAACGTTCTTCAAAGCAATGGGCCTTGACTGTGGTTTTTATGTATTTCAGGACAGTTTCACAGACTGGGTGGCAATGGAATGGGCCTTGCAGCTTTAAGAGGAAGGTGAGCAGAGGGACCTGCAACCCCACAGATCCTGTACATATGCCTTATGTAACTATTTCTCTTTACATTTAGTAATAAACACCGCATGTACAAAAGTACTGTAGTAAAGAACTTCTAAATAATGTACACAGCCTTGTAATTAATGTAGGTTTAGAAACAGAGCTCTAGAAATATTGGGATGCAAGAACTAATTACCCATCGAGTAGGCATTTCTCTTCAAATATTTGGAGTGTAATATTGATTTTAATTTTTTTTTTTTTTTTTTTTGGCCTCTCCTCTCTGACTCTTCTAGTGCATGACGTTTTCTTCAGTGTTCCAGACTGGCAGCTATTTAGAGTACCTCACTGTTTGCCAAACAGAGCGTTTCACTCACTCTAAAAAGCCATAAGTCTGGGAGAGGGCAGGGTAGAGAAATTGTACCAGAACTCCTGACATACTGTGAAAATGTTTACAAACAAGGCAAAACCCTTCCTGGTTACTCTTTGTTGAGGGCAGTTCAACTGAAAAATTTAGGCTGTGGCAAGCTCGTGGCTAACCAGAATTTCCTGTGTACCCTTCCTATAGCGAGCGCGTGTCACGTGGAGGTGTTATCCTCACTGTGCAATATCCAGGGAATCTTCTCCCTCCTCCCCACCCAAACCGTGGGATTCCAGCGGAGTGGTTTGCTACACAAAAATAAAACCCCACACAAGCCATTGAAAAATGAATGTTGCACCTCAGCCAGTAGGTTTTAGCTACTTCAGCTGGGAAAGAAGCAGCTGGATTTCGTGTGGAGCCGGAATCCGTGAGGTTTGCCATTTGCTGGCGGCACCGGTGCCGAGGCGCGGGGGGCACAACATCCCTGGGGGTGTCCTTCCACCAGGATTCCTGGGAAAACACACGGATCCTGCCACTCACGCTCAGGAGGGCGATTCCCCAGTGAGTTTCTCCACCTTAGGTAGCTCCCTGCTTGTTGTAAAACCCTGGAAAACCCTGGACATTCCATCCACGGGGCAGAGAGAACTTTCATTGCTTCCACGGCAACACCCACGGGAGTGGGGGAGCTCAGCCCCACCAAGAACAGAATTTCTGCCAGCACAGGAGGAGAAGCTGCAGCCTTAATTTTGTTGTTTTTTTTTTTAATGCCTGCCTACTCCGGGAAGAAAGAAAACACTGAAGAGAATCCGAAGCATTTTTTTGTACAGAAAAAGTTACGTTAAAATAAAAGAGAAAAAAAAATAAAAATAAACCTCAGGAGAAACTTGGTGGGCAGGTGGAAAATTTGCACTGTGATATAGCTTTGGCATTAAATTCACACCTCTTTTCCTTTTTTTCATTGGGTTTTTTTTTTGCTGGTACAACTGCCCCTTGCTGATTTTCAGAGAGGGTGGCTGATCTGAGGGGGCTCCAGGTGAGGAGGGCACGGCAGGGCCTGGGGAAGGGAAGGGTCGCACACCAAGTCAGGCCAGGCTGGATGGGAAGAGGTTTTTTGGTTTCAGCACTGACCATTTTCCCCTAAAAGGCTTTCCCAGGATGCAAGGAATGGTGCAGGATGAGGCTTTTTGGTCATCCATCCCGGGGGGTGGATGATTCTGGCAGCTCAGTGAAGGTTGGAGACACTTCTGGAAGGCAGCACGCCCTTCCCGAGCTCGTCCTTCTGCCCCAGCATCAGCTGCTGCCCCGTGCTCCAGCCCATCCATCACCACCCCTGCGGCTCCCCACGAGGGGTGCTGAGAGTTTTTAGGGAAAGGTGGCTCCACAGCCCCTCTGGAAGCGCTGGAGCCGGCGGTGGCGCGACCCCGGTGCCGAGGAGCCGCGTGCGCGTGTCCGTCCCGCCAAAGGTGCACGAGACGAAAGCAAAGCTTTCCCTCCGAGGATAAACCTGCTTTTCGCTCTTGGAATCCACTGGGCCGCTCTAGAAGCCGTTGCTGCAGGTTGAGAGAATTTGTTTTGGTCGGAACAGCAGCTCAGGGCCCTGATGAAACCTTTTTTTTGTGTCCTTCAGCACAGAAAAGGAGACTTTCCGCCACTGGGGCATGCGCATGTGTAAGCTTTATTTTTGTGAATAGGGCACTTACAGCTTAAGGTGTGTGTGTTTTGTCTCTTTCTCTCTCTCTCTCTCCCCCCGCCCCCCCGTATTTTCTTGTCTTTGGTATCCATGTAGTACGGACTGTAAAGTTTATGAGATCTCATTTTTTGTAACATAAGCTTTAAAAAAAAAAAAAATATAGAAGCCTCCAAAGCTTTCAACGGGGAAGCTTCATGGACACTTTGTACTAGAATGTCCCTATCAAACACCTCTATTTTTCTACAACGATTGATTAAGCAGTTTAACAATGTATTTTGTGTCAATGATTTCAACTGAATTGGTACAAAGACAATTAAGAATTGAATGCTGTTAATTAACAATGGATTTTCAAGCCGTATATCCTGAGTGGTGTTTTCATTGACAGTAAATAATTCAACCCAGGAATTTCACCTCTTAATCCTGAACAACGTTCTAGCCAAGCTCAATTCCCCATGGGAATTTTTGCGGCAAATCACATTTAAGGGATATGGATAATGTAACATCTTAATGTAATTGACTACATAATTAATCCAGACCCCTTACACCTCTGTTTCATTCACTGATGTATTTTGATGGTTTTTTCTCGGAATTTCTTGTGATTTCCAGGAGGAAAAGGATTACCAGAGGTAAATGTGAGCTCTCAGTAATCTCCTGGAGCTCTCAAATCCTTCTTCGATGACCAGAAATGCTGCTGAGTGAGAATGTGACCTTCAGCAAATACTTCAAGCTCAGGTTTATCATCTAGCAATCAATGCCACCTCATCAGCATTAAAATAAGTCCAGAAATTATTTTAAAGTATCACCCAAAAATGCAGAAGTCCTGGGAGGTGTCCACACCTGTTCTGATCTGCATCTTTGCCCTACAACACCAAAGCCGTGGGAGCCATCCCAACAAATCCAGCAGCTGCCAAACCCAGGAGGGTCAAGGTGCTGGAAAATCCAAGAGCATCAACAGATGGTTTGAAGTTCACGTCAGGTCTTTGGCTTTAAGTCTGGGTTGCTCATGTTCCTCTGTTGGAGCTAAAGAGGCTACTCAGGCTTTCCAAAACCAGGGAAGAACGAAATTCCTGAAATCCCTGTTCTGTTTCCAGCCACAGGGCACCACTTTGGGCTATTTAGGAGAGGGAAGGCCTGGAATCAGTGCTCTCTTCTGCCCTGGGGTGTCCAAAGCCGCATCCCACTTCTCCCAGAAAACAAACCCTGCCATGAGAGCACTGACAGCTCCATCCCCATGCCAAGGGCTGGCTTGCTCTGGAATTCTCCCAACAGCCCAACTTTCACCTTCTGGTGTGGAAGGATCCCTGCCCCTGGCAGAGGGGGTGGAACTGGATGATCTTTGAGGTGCCTCCAAACCCAAACCATTCTAGGATGCTACGATTCTATCATTCTAGGATTCGATGAAACCTTTGGGTTTTTTAATGGAAGAATGGAAATTTCCTCATTCCCTGGGCCCAGCCTACCCATCAGGGAGTTCCTTGGCTAAATGGCAGCCCCCAGGCTCAGGCAGGAATAATGCCCAGGTTTCTCACCTCCTCAGCTGGAGTTGTTTGATCTTCGCTGTCCAGCAGAGCACAGCCCTGGGAGGACGCACTGTGTTATTCCCAGAAAAGCTGGGATACCTGTCACTGCCTGCCTTTTGCAGATTTGAACTGGAAGTGGTGAATTTATACCATTTCCTCCAGTTCTTTGATGTGGGAGTGAATTAGAGGCTCAACATAATTTGTCTCCCATGCACTGGGCACCTCGGACATCCCTTAGCAGCCACCACCAGAGCTTCTGGCTGGGAAACATCAACATTTTATTTTTATGGTACTCCCTGTACATCAAAACATCTTTCTTTTCAGAATATCAGCCTCCTTAACAGCCAGGTTACCTCACTCAGGCACTTTTTAGGCCATAAATCAAACCTAAAACACGAGGAGTTGGCTTCTCTTCCACTCTTGCTCCCTCAGCTCCCAAACACCTGTTTGGAAACAGGCACGTGGAGAGCAGGCATAAATCTGGGCTTTGAGCTGTAAATAGTTTTTAAAGACAAGACCTGAAAGCTGTTATTTGTTAATCATTTCCTGAGTGAGTTTTAAACTCCTAGGGTTTGGCCTTTCGGAGGGGAGAGGTGGTGTCAGACATTCACGATTCATTTTGTGGCTTTAGCTGAAGCTTCTTTCTCCCAATTTATTCTCACAGTTTTATCAGCTCCTCTGGATTTCCAGAAATTACAATCCAGTGGCAATCCCAGTGCAAAGGTGCAGTTATTTTACCCCTTCCACTTCCCCATTTGTTGCCTGTTGATGCTCGAGGAGTTTCCCACGTCATATCCAAAGACAGAGTTCCAGAGGGATTTGGATCTTCCTGTTTCACCTCAAGTGTGAAATCTGGTTCCTATTCCCAGCAAATTCACAACTACAAACCACAGCTCTTCCCTCATTCTCCCCAGCTCACGTGTCATCCACACAGAGTAAAAACTTCGGAGTTTCAAATAACATCAGCTGCTTTTAGGGGTTTTTTTCAGAGGGCAGGAATGGGGAGAGCCATCCCTACTGTTTTTCCTTTTTTCTTTTTTTAAATCAAAGGCAGCAGCTCCAAACTCACAGCTGAAGCTGTTTTCCCTCAAATGATTACAGGCAATCATTTGCACTGACTTTCCTGGAGAATTTAAACTGGGAGAACTGGTGGAGAGCTGGTAACCCACCAAACTGTCCTCCACATGTTGGACTGGAGTCCTCTGGACGCCTTCCAGCTCAGGGAAGGAGCGTTCCTGGCTCACCAGGATGAATCCTCACAGTCACCTTCCCTGGCCACTCCTCCATCATCACGTCCCAAATTCCTCACTGGAGCATCACATCCCTACAACAGCTCTTTAATCCTCCCAAATCTTCCCCAAATGCAACTCCGATCAAATTAAATGTGGCATATTTAAAAGAAGATTATGATATCACAATGAGAAGTCTCCAATCTGAGATATCAGTGAGGTTTGGGGTGGGGAGCCCAAACTGTCACACTTTGGAGTCATTCCAAGGAATCTTGCTCAGATGGTGGTGAAAATTATTTCCTTTTCACAGCAACATTTTTGGTTTAACTGGATGGGATAATGGAGCTGCCTCCTAAATCTCTGCTCGTGCTCCTCAGGAATGTTGAACACGGACGAGCTCTTCCCAAAATCAGCTGGAATTGGTTGGAAGGAACCTTAAAGCCCATTCAGTGCCACCCCTGCCATGGGCAGGGACACCTTCCACTGTCCCAGGCTGCTCCAAGGCCCGTCCAGCCTGGCCTTGGACACTTCCAGGGATGGAAATACAAAAGATCCCTGGAAAGGAGGAATAAAAACAAGTGCAAAGTCCACAGATGAAGCCAACAAAACTCCTGGACACAGAGCAGGGCCAGTGGAATCAGGAGTTCGGAGCTCAGCCATGCTGAGCCATTTTTTACAGTTTCTCTGTCATTTCTCTGACATGCACAGAATTCCTATTAATAAACACATTAAATAAAGCATGACCAAAACCATTCCTTAAAAATGTTGGCCAGACCAATCATGACCACAGCATTACCCTTAATAAATATATTAAATAAAGCATGACCAAAATTATTGCTTAAAATTCGTGGCTGGACAAACCAGCACCATGAAATCTCCATGAGGAGGAGAGACAAGAGAGAAAATTCCTAATTTCAACCCCACACAGAATTTTTTCCCCTTGTGAAACGCAGCAAAGTAACTCCAATTAGAGACAGCATCGTTTCCAAACTCCCTGGATTCGGAAAAAAAAGAGGGAAATGTTCAATGCACAAAAACCATTGGGCCCCTTCAAGGCTCCAACTTTCTTTTGTCACCAAAAACGACACTGTAATTTCCCAGGAAACTGGGAGAAAAGAGGAAAGTGTGGCTTTATTTCACAAATTTAAGTAACAAATCCCATTTTCTTTTTTAGTGATTCTTTGTTCTCTCTTTGTGTCAGCTCTGACTGATTTGCCAAAAAAATCTGCATGGCCATGAAAATATGACCTTTCAAGAGTATTTCTCATTTTGTAAAGAAGTTGTTTATTTTAGGTCTTTAATTATTAATCACTGAGGAAGCTGTGGGTCAGAACTGATAATTACAACAAGATCAATCCAGTGAACGCTCCCAGAGAAAAAATTCCTAAAAATTAAATCCCAGCACTTCACAGATCAGAACAGAATCTTCCATTCACAGCTTTTTTCCCCCTCACACTTCCAAAATAAATTAATGAAGCGTTTTGCTATGAGAACAAATGTTTTGTTCATCTGGAGACTTTCTTGAAATGGGTTGAAAAAACCCATTTTTGCTCAACTTTGCAGATAATGAACAAATTCAGGCATCAAATTAAATCAGTTTTCCTACTGTAAAAGGCATTAATTTTTGTCATTTTAATAAAATACTCTGCTGGAGATATCCGGAAATGAAGAAATTTGCCATCAGCTCACCCTGACCATGAGTCAGTCATTGCCAGGCTTTGATTGCAGATAAAATTAAACTATTCCCAATCTGACATTCTGTACCTTTTCATCCCCAAAAACGGACTTGGGAAGGGTTTGGACCAAAATGTCAAGGACCCACTTGGGATTTAGGAAGTGTAGGCTCGACTTCCTGCTGGAACTGACTCAGAGAGACTTTTTTAATCTTAGATTCTCTTAAATATGGAATTGCGGAAGCTCAAACCACATCTCCTTCCTCCCCTGGCAGGTTCCACCCAGCAGGGTACAAATTATCAAAGTGGAGGAGGAAAAAGGAGAAAAGAAGGAAAAATGGGGGCAAGGGGAAAGAGGAAAAGAGAGGGAGAAAAGGCAAAGGAGGGGGGGAAAGGAGGAAGATTTAAAAGGGGAGAAAAAGAAAAAAGGGGGAAAGGGGGGTGAAGGAAAGGGGGGAAAAAGGAGAAAATAAAAAAAAAATGGGGGAAAATGGAAAAAAAGGAAAGAGAAAGAAGGGGGAGAGGGGAAAGGGGGAAAAGTGGAAAGAGGGGAAAAAAGAAAAAGGGAAAGAAGGGAGAAGGGGGGAAGGGGAAAAGTAGGAAAAGATGAAAACAAGAAAAAGGAATAAGGGGGAAAGGGGAGGAAGGGGAAAAGGGAAAAAGGAAAATAGGCAAAAAAAGGGAAATGGAATAGGGGAACAAAAAGAAAAACTCATTCCCAGCAGAGTAAGAAATAATAATGTATAACCAGATACCAAACTCATTTTCTCTGCATTTCTGCCTGAATCCCAGAAGTTGATTATTAACAGGATTAGGTTAAAAAAATCAGGAAATTGTATCTGCCTTCAAATACTCACCGAGAAGTTTAGGAATAAAGTAATAAAACAGTATTTGCTGAAATCACCTCAGTAAATAAGCAGGAATCAGTAAAACTCCAGGGAAGGTGTGGTCACCTCCTTGCTGTCCCAGCAGTGTCCCCGGCACTGTCCTGCCAGGTAAGAGCAGACATGAGGCACAAATGATTCCAAGACACCTGGCAGTGGGTAAAGATCAGAGGATTTCATTTCAAAAGCACATAAAAATAATTATTTATTTAGAGAACCAATAAAAGAAAAAAATATATGAAAATGTGTTCTAGGAAAAACATTTACCCACTATTAAAATGAGATGATCTCAGTCTCTGGGACATCTTGAAAGCTGCTTTTCCACAGTTTTAGGGAGCATTTTCTCACATTTTATCGATGTTTATTTCTCTTTACATCTTCTCTAAATGTTACATCACCAGATTATCATGTAACACACTACAATCAAATGAAGAGGTATTTCTTTAAATGTGCTTTATAATTGGGGAAATTTGAATTTTAATTTACTCATTTTCTCAGCGAGAACTCAGCCTTTTGTTCCATCCCTCGGCCCTTGTCACTCTGGTCCTTGTCCTACACCAAATCCTGCCCATCCTTTGGGCCACATCCCAATCCCTGCTCCTCACTGCTCAAATTCTTTAGAATTCACCCCTGCAAAGCCCATAAGAATGAACCCCAAACCTCATTTGATCATTATTTGGAGTGGAATAAACTGAATTGAAACCATTCAAATTTTGAGTGAAGCACCACAAACTGATTCTGTGCAATCAAACAAATCCCCTTCCAATTACTCCAGCAGCTAATTTAGATAAATTTCCTAAGCAGACAAGTCCCAGCTACAAAGAGAGACAGAGATGACAGAAAAAGATGAAGAGAAAAGGCATTAATGCAGCATTTGGTTAAATTAGATAAGGCTTCAATATCAGTGAATACCATTATTAAGGTTTTTGTAACAGTCACCAAAAAAGTAGAAGTTTCAAGGAGGCAAATTAAATCTATACAGGAAACTATAATGTTTATTACTTATGGAGAGTTCTTCTCCAAAGCAAAAGACAAACAGGAGAAAGAACAGAAGACTTTTGATAATTTACACTTCAATTTATAATGTAGAAATTTGCATTTAAATACAAATTCCATTCAAATTTTTGGGTCGTAAGTCTGATTGGAGCTGTAGGAACAGACAAGGCAGGGCTGGAAGGGAGAGAGGGATTTGAGTTTTTCCCATGTCAAAGGATGGGATGGGACAGAAATGGGGACAGGTGGGGAGAAGAGAAGGGATCCAGGAGAAGAAAGAAGCTCCCACAGCTCACTCTGGAAGGGCTGGGAGAAATCCTCTGCAGAAAAGCTGAAGGAGCAGCTCCAGAGGGAAGATCTCCAGGAGATGCCAGTGCAGGGATCCAGAGGGAGGGAGAATCCAGGTGGTTTGGTGTTCCAAAGGCTCCAAGGCGAGGCTGGGGCACACGGAGCACCACCCCAGGATTTTCCTGCAGAGAAAGCTCCCCACATCCCGTCTGCTCCAGGGAGAGCAGGGGACAAGGGACAGCACGGAGAGGGAGGAACAGAAGGAGGGAGATGGGGGAGAGCGCTCGTGCTGCGATGAAATGTCACAAATCCCACACAGCTCGGAAGAAAAGGAGGAGACAGAACAAAAACGTGGCTCAGGGATCAGCCAGGAGCCCTTCCAGGGGCAGGGGAAGGAAGGGAAGCAAAGGAGGAACACAAAATCAAAGGTCCTTTTACTTTTCCATGAGCTGTTTCTTCTGTTCTCCAAAATTCTGGCTGCTTTGCAGCTTTCTCCAAGTGTTGAAAATGGGGGATTATTTCAAAGTTTGCTTGACATAAGAATGGTCAGGCCAGAGGCTGAACTTTACCTGAACTGCGGGGGAGTGTTGGGCAAGGCAAAGATGGATCGGGGAGAAACCTGGAGCTGACAGCCTGATAATCAATAATTATCAGGGCAGACAAAGCTGGGGGCTTAAATAATATTTAAAAATTAATAAGTGGAGGGGGTTGGAACTGGGTGACCTTTAAGGTCTTTTCCAACCCAAACCAGTCTGTGATTCCATAGGGGTGGAGTTCAAACTCCTACACAGCACCACATCCCCTCTACACCGAATATTCAGATCAAATGATTGGATTCAAACTGTTCCTGATAAAAATCACGAAAAATAGGTAAGAATTTAAACAAATTCTATGTACCAAAAAATCCCCTCAATCCTGGGATTATGAATCATTAAAACACAAATCAAGCCCCTCACCTGAGGTCTAATACATATAAAATAGAAAAAAACTGAAAATCAGGCTCTGAGATTTATTTTTTTGTGGACAAAAAGAAGAGGAAAAACAGCTTTTCTTAATTATTCAGTCCCCTGCTGGCATTAAAGAACTGAAGGCACTCAGATATAGTTTTATGTGATATCAACAGATTATTAATCCCTTCACACTGAATTTTACACCACCGTAGTTCACTCCCAGAAAAGGGCCAAGGATGGCAAAAAGAATTGCTAAATCTTCATGGAAAATTTATCATCTTGCACAAAACTCCGGGAAAAGTTGCCTTTACACAAAGAAATCACGAACCCACACCCTCCAAACAACAGGAGTGTGTTGTTTGCTTTAACATAGTGATGTTGCTGTTCAATGTTTTGCTAAAATGTGCTGCAAGAAGAACAAGAAAGCAACATTTTTATCAGCATTTTAATTCTGGTTTGGGTTTGGTTTTTTTTTCTCTGGGAATTGAAGTTCCTGTGACACCAAATCAGGAAATTTGGTGTTCAGGCTCGGGAGTGGAGTCGTGCGTTGAGGTCAGAGGTGTGCACGGATTCCTTTCCCAAATTAGAGCCTGGCAGTGCTACCAGAGCTGCTCAGCACGTTGTGGGATGGCCTCAAACCCTTCTGGTTCGGTGAATGACACATCCCTGAGTTCCAGGGAGCAGGGTGGGCTGCAGAGCTGCTCCGTTTGCTCCCCTCTGAGCAATTCCAGCCTCATTCCAGGGCCAGGCTGCTCCCCGTGCCCACGGGATCAGCAGGGAGCCCCTGAGGGAGGAGGTTTTGCAATGAGCAGGAGCCACCAGCAGAGCTGGCTGAAATAAATCCGGGTGAATTTGGTTTATTTGGAGCAACAGCAACAACAAAAAGAAAATGCTGCTGGTTTGGGAAAGTCCTGGTGGTGCTCGGTGAACAGCAGGAAATACAAGGAGTTTTATGTGGAACAATTCATTTCTTAGGGGGATTTTTTTTATGTTTAGTGTTGTTCTGATCCATGAAAATTGATGTTTTCCTCTAAATGTCTTAAGATTTGGAGTACTTGGAAGTGTCCATGCTGCCACTGGTTCACAATTTACCATTTTCACACGGAAACATCAAGGTGGGAAGGGACCTTCAGGATCACCCAGTGCCACCCCAGCAGCACCAGCATCACCCCAAACCCTGTCCCCAAGGGCCACATCCAGACTCCTCCTGAACACTCCCAGAGATGGTGTCTCCACCACCTCCATGACATCCTGGATTTTTACATGAACACTGAAAAGAAAATGAAAATGGGGTTTTTTGGTAAATCTTTCTCCTATAAAGCGCAAATCAGGTCAGAGAGGCTCAAATCATGCAAAGAGATTTAACTCTGACTGTGAAGAAAACAGGGAGATCTCAGCCAGACACTCCTCCTTCAGCTGCACTTCATGGAATAATCCCTGGTACCACCCAGCCCAGACAGGTTTTACCTTTTCCACTCTTTTTTTTTCCCCCATATTCTTGTGCTGTCTCAAAGACTGGAAAAACCCCTGTCCTTGCCTACTAAAAATTATAATTGCATGAGAAGAGGAGATGGATTTCATGAGGGTTTTATTCCTTTCTCTTTTGTGGCTCCCTTAAACTCTTTACTTTCTTTGAGCTTTATCCCCTCCGCTCTCTTCCCGTCACGTTCCGCTCTTGACTGACGTGTCCAAGTGCTCCTGCTTTCTCCACCCTGGATCAAATCCAGTCATCTGATCCAGCAGCTCAGCTGTTTCTCCAAGGTTTTTTCCTCTGCGATGGGTCTGGTCAGCTCCAGAAATCTCCACTTGCTAAGGGACCTCCAGCTCTAGAAAGTTGCATTTTATATTCCATTCCTGCAGTGGCACGGCCGAGAAGCATCCCCTGCAAAGATGCCTTTGCTATTTTTGCAAACCCTTCCAGCAGCATTTGTGCTCTCAGGTTTCCCCCCCCGGGCGGCTGCGGGATTTTTTCGATGTCTCCTCTTTATTAATAGCTGCTCCTCCTTCGTATCCCTTACCTCAAATCCACTCTCAGTTATTTCTGTGTTGACAGTTGCAGCCTCTGCACTTTATCTGATCCATCAAGTGTGGCTTCCCCTTCTGGAATTAGGTTCTGCTGAAGCATCGTGGTCTGAGTTGGAAGTTTTGCCTTCGTGCCCCCAGAAACAGCACCAATTCCACCTTCGCTGTGTTGGAGCTTTGAAAATTCCCTCACGAACATCAAAAACATCCTTTTGGTTTCCCCAAGTTGTGGGATTCAGCCTTGTGAAGTTTCTCTGCCCATGGTACACCCAGACAAAGAACTGCTGAACTCCAACTTTCCTGTTTTTCAGCAGAGTCTTGTGAGCTTTTCCTTCGTCTCTGTACTCGAGACAAGTCACAAACTCCTCAGCACATTCCCTGTTTCCACAGGGAATGAGCAGGGACGCTCATCCAGCAGAACTATAATAATTTGTCTTATTTGCTGGGTCGGTTTGTGCCCATAAATCATTCCAACACAACCAAAAAGATGCAAGACTGAAACGATCTTTTATAAAAAGCTCCCTTATCGCAGATTTTCACAGCAGGGTTGGTAACTCAGGACAGGAGAAGTGAAGGAGTTTGTCTGAACCTTCATTGTCACGAATCAGCTCAGAGCCTCGACCCTCCTCCCACACACACAAATAAAAACCAGGGGTCAGCATCGCTCCAGAGCAGAGGGAAGGGGCTGCACACGCCTGGATTTACTCTCCCCATGATGAGGGGATGTGTCCAAAGACTTTTCCTTTCATAGAATCCCAGAATGGTTTGGGTTGGAAGGACCTTAAAGCCCATCCAGTGCCACCCTTGCCATGGGCAGGGACACCTTCCACTGTCCCAGGCTGCTCCAAGCCCCAATGTCCAACCTGGCCTTGGGCACTGCCAGGGATCCAGGGGCAGCCACAGCTTCTCTGGGCACCCTGTGCCAGGGCCTGCCCACCCTCCCAGGGAACAATTCCTGCCCAATATCCCATCCAGCCCTGCCCTCTGGCACTGGGAAGCCATTCCCTGTGTCCTGTCCCTCCAGCCCTTGGCAATTGTCTCTCTCCAGGTTTCCTGGCGGCTCCTTCAGGCCCTGCAAGGCCACACTGAGGTCACCCCAAAGCTTCTCCTCTCCAGGCTGAACAATCCCAGCTCTCCCAGCCTTTCCTCCCAGCAGAGCTGCTCCATCCCTCTGCTCATCCTAGTGCCTCCTCTGGCCTCTCTCCAGCAGCTCCACGTCCTCCCTGTGCTGGGCCCCAGGGCTGGGGCAGCTCTGCAGGTGGGGTCGCACCTGAGCGGTGCACAGGGGCACAATCCCAATCCCTTTCCTGCTGCCCACACTGCTGGGGGTGAAGGCACAGGTAAGAAATATTCTCTCCTTCTCCTAAATTAATACTTGAGGGGAAATCACACAAGGATTAAACAAACATCATCCCAGGTAATAAATGCATCCTCAGTGTCCCAGGCCAAAACAGATTTCGTTAAAATCTTCCCTTAAGAGAACACCTTGAAGTGAAGTTAAACCAACAAAAAGTGCAAGGAATCAGATGCTGAGGCGCTTGTTTTACATGGCTTTAACTTCTGCAGCCTCAATGCAAAGCACGAGGCCCGTCAGGATTTGGAAGGTTGGTGCTTCTAAACTTAGGGTCAGAATTAGGGAGTGCTGAGGGCTGGCAGAGCAGCAGCTAAAATTAGCCGTGGACAGCCCCTGTCTGGTGTGTCAAGAACCCACTGGAACTGAAATATTTTTCATCTTTTTCAAGGAGGCCCTTCCACCCAGCCAGACTGAAGTTTATTTCAGATAATGACGGAGCGTTACTGGCCGGAATTTTTCCAAACTTGAGGAAAAACCAGTCGGGAGAAATGGGCCTGCTCAGATCTGCTTTTTCCTGCTTCTCCTGTTACCCCTCCTAAATCCAAGGTCTCCCTTGGTTGGATTTTAAAACATGCCTGCTGGAGCTCCCAGCTGGGGGAGTTTGGCCAAGGTTCAAACAAAAAGAGGGACGAGGAGCTTTTTCTGTGGTCCAGCTGAGGCTGGAGGTGGATTTGGGATGAGGGAGAAGCTGCAGGACAGGCAGGCCTCAGGAAGCCCTTACATGGACACAGAACAGGATCTCCTGCAGGATCTTCTCCCCAGCCACAGCAGCACTCAAGTTCCAAAAGAGAGCAAGGTTTAAGCAGCTTTTTGTGCACTTTTTGTGCCTGCAAGTAGCCAGGAAGTTTTTCCCTAACCCTCAGTATTTAGGATTGATGCCCCTAGGGCTGAGGGTGCCCGTTCCCTTCAGTGTGTTCATTTTGATTTACCATTTTCCATCAGCTCCCCGATGCTTTTCCAGCCCTTGGATCCAGTGGGACTCATGGGAATGAGCTGCATCACACGGAAAAGTTCTGATTTTCCCACCCTCAAATTCGATTCCATTTCAACTTTTCGAGCAAAACAATTTCACCTCACAAAGACAAAGGTGTGTAGAAGGTCTGACTACACTACACCAGGTGTATTTTTTATTTCTCCATGGGTTTTTTTTTTTGTCTTTTCTCATTAAATAATCAGCCTGAGTCTTTCCAGTCTGCATCCAGGAGAGCTTTTCCCATTCCCTTCATCCTTTCTTCTCCGAGTCCTTCCCCCCCCAGGCCTTTCCATGGAGCTGCAGATATCCCACGTGCCATTCCCTGGATTCCAGCCTTGGGGAGGTGCCTCTCGGGTTTCTCACAGCTTTCATGAACTTTGTCCCACTTTGCCACGTCATTTGCCATCACCCTTTTCCCAAATGTCTGGTAAGGATACAGAAAATGAGGAAAGTCTGGATTTCAGCCACTTCCCAGGAGAGAAAATTCCAGCTCTGCTTTGCACCAGGACAAGGTTGTGTCTCCCAAGTTTTTTTCCCTGGGCAACCCTTTTTGCTTAGGAAATTTCCCTCTCAGTGTTCAGGGAGCAAAGTTCTCTCAGCCATTTTCACACCTGTAAAACAAAAGGTTATAAGGACAAAAAACTAAACAGAAAATGGAGGAATAGTTGAAAGAGAACTAAAAAGAATTAATGGAGCATTTACAGGTTCGGTAGAATCTAATTAGAATGATAGAGGGGGAAAAAAAGCACAATAAAAAGGATGTTTCTTCCTTCCTCAGAAGTGACAGTAAAGAAAAGGGTGGGAGGAGAAAAAGACCTGTAAAGGGGTGAAAATAAATGGAAAGAGTTACAAGGATTGAAAAGAGAGAGGGAAAAGAAAAGCAAGAAAAGCAGGGAAAGATCAAAAAGGGAATCAAGAGGGTTATGAAAAGGAATCTTTTCATGGAGGGGAGAAGAAAGAAAATAACCTGAAAAATCAGTAAGAATGAAGTCAAAGCACTGCAGGCAGCGGGAATGGGAAGGGAAGGGGAAAGTAGGGAAAAGGGAAGGGGAAAAGGGAAAGGAAAAGCAAAGAAAGGACCTGAAAAGCAGAGAAAAGTCTCTTAAGTATTGAAAAGGATGGAGGGGGTGGGAATAACAGCATGAAAAGAAAGGAAAATATGAGAATAGAAAAGGAAAAGGCAAGAAGGAAAAGAAGAGGAAAAAATGAAATTACCTAGGAAAAGCATGGAAAAGATGGGAGAAAAATGGGAAAGAAGTCAAAGCAGGGAAAAGCAAGGAGGGGATGGAAAAATGAGCAAAGGGAAGAAGAAATACACCTGGAAAGTATTTGGAAAAAAGTGGAGAAGGAAGGTGGAAGAAACTTGAAAGGAAGCACAGAAGCACCTAAAAAGTATTGAAATAATGAGGAAAAAAGAAGGGGAAAACAGGAAAGTTTGGAAAGAAGAGGGGGGAAAAGAAGGAAAAGCAAAGAGGGGAAAGCAAATGCAAATCAAAGGTGGAAAAGTGTGGAAAGATAGGCAGGAAAAAAACAAGCAGGAAGACAGGCAGTGAAAATATAGGGAAGAATAATGAAAATCAAGGGGGATGATGTTGAAAGATCCAGAAAAAATAATGGAAGAGAACAGAACTCAAAGGAAGGGGGGAAAAGTCAAAGCAGGGAAAAAAACTGAAAGCACCAAGGAGAAAAAGGGGGAAAGGAAAGACTTGGGAGGAAGCCAAAAGTGGAAAAAGGAGGGAGAGGAAGGGAAGAGCAGGGGAGGAGGAGAAAGGAAAAGAGGGGAAGAATGGTGGGAAAACAAAGGTGAGAAACAAAAGCAGGGAAGATAAGACAGGAAAAGCTGTGAAAAGAGAGGAAGAGAATAAGCAGGAAAAAGAAAAACACAGTGAGAAGGAAAAGCGGAAAGACTGGGAAAGCAACAGGTAAGAGAAAGCGGGGAAAAGCAGTGAGGAAAGCAGGGAAAGACAGACATAAATAAAGGGGAAAAAAGAAAAGCAGAGGGAAAATTCAAAGTAGAAAGATGGGAAAAGGAGAAAAAAGCCAAATGTGAAAAGGGAGAAAAAAGTGTAGGAAGGGGGAGAAGGGTCAGAGTGGAAAGCAGGGAAAGGGAGGGAGGAGCACTGAAAAAAGACAGGAATTTGGGAGGGGGGAGAAACGGCTTTGAAGTGCTCCTGAAGAGGGAAATGAACCAAAGATTCAACTTAAAAGTAAATGTAAAGGGCATTACAATTGTTTCAGCCAAAGTTACAGTGTTGGGCTACTTCTGACAAAACTCCGTCAGTGTTCCCATGAAGGGACTCTGCGACATCTCTGCGTTTCCAAGCCCTGGCTCCTGAGATTCCTGGATTTGTCCTCCCGGGTCTCTGAGGTTGTTACACTCGAGCTTTGGGAACTTAATTCCCAGGGAATGGGCACGGCCCCGAGGCTGCCAGAGCTCCGGGAGCGTTCGGACACCGCTGCCAGGGATGCCCAGGATGGGATTTTGGGATGTCTGTGCAGGGCCAGGGCTTGGACTGGATGATCCTGGTGGATTCTTCCCACCCAGGAATTCCATGATTCTATGATTGAATTCCCTCAGCTTATTCCTGACTCCAAAGGTCTCCAAAATGGGACTTTCCTTCGAGCACAAATTAGGAAAGGCTTTGTTGAGTTTAGCTCAATGTGCTCCGTTTAGGACGAGCTTTCCTTCCTGCCTTGGGTAACGGGAACTCCATCATCATCATCATCATCATCATCATCATCATCACCACCATCATCCCTGCAGTCTCAGAATTATTAATGCCATCTACCAGTGGCTGATATTGATGGGAAGGAGTCCTGGATTCCTGCCTGGGCTGGTTGGCAGGAAAATCTGAGGGAAAAGAGAGCTTGGAAACACGACAGGAAGTGGTGAAGATGTCCCCAGCTGGGGAGGGGGAAGAGAGATCCTGAAGAAAGTTGGGGTTTTTTTGGATTTTCTGCTTGAGATCTTCCAGAAGTTTCTTTAGAACAAACAAACTCCGTATTTAATTTTCCATAGATCATTTTCCAGTCATTAACTCCCTGGTTTTGGATGATCAACATCCATCAAATCCATCTCCTTTCTCAAGGGGATGCCTACAGGAGGGGGATTTGGTTATTAATTTCTCCTACCTTAGCCACGCTACTCGTTTATTACTCAACACCACAAGCAATACCCATAAAACCTAAAGTTTCAAAAAATTGTTAAAATTCCTGTGATTTTGCAAGAGATTCATAAGCCAGGGCACAGCAGGACTCAACACAACACTGGATTTGAGAAGAAAAGGTTTTAAGCCTTTTTTTTTACAGAAGCAAAGAAAGTTTTGGGGTTGAAGACACCTTAAAAATCTTTTATTTCCACTCCCCTGCCATGGGCAGGGACACCTTCCACTATCCCAGGCTGCTCCAAGCCCTGTCCAACCTGGCCTTGGACACTGCCCGGGATCCAGGGACAGTCACGACCTGTGCCAGTGTTTTACCACTCTCATGGTAAAAAATGTCTTCCTTAGATTTAACCTAAATCCAGCTCCTTAATGTTGAAAGCCACTGCTCCTTGTCCTGTCCCTCCATCTTTTGTGCCAAGTCCCTCTCCAGCTCTCCTGGAGCCCCTTCAGGCACTGGAAGGGGCTCTGAGGTCTCTCTGGAGCCTTCTCCAGGCTGAACAACCCCAGCTTGTGATTAACTTCTGATGCTCCAGAACATCAACCATAAAACATCATGAACAGCAGCTACAAACCCCCTCCAGTTTAGGCAGATCCCATAAATTTGACAGGGCTCCTATGGAGAACTGCTGAAATCAAATCAAGGCATCTTCATCAGTGAGGAAGGAACAGCTCAGCAGCTGTCATGAGGTGGAGAACTAAAAACCAGCTGGAAATTTCCAACACGGGGTTGTTTCTGTAGAACCCCACAAAAACAGGGATATGGAACAGACAACCACTGTTTGAGCAGGTGCCTTCCCTTGCTGGGCAGGTGTTGTGCAGTTTAAAAGGAATCATTCTAAGTAAAGTATCACAGCATCCCAGGATCCCTGAGGCTGGAAAAGCCCTCCCAGCCCATGGAGTCCCAGCTGTGCCCGATGCCCACCTTGTCCCCAGCCCAGAGCACTGAGTGCCACCTCCAGGCCTTCCTTGGACACCGCCAGGGATGGGCACTCCAAACCTCCCTGGGCAGCTCTTTCCAAGGCCTGAGCACCCTTTCCATGGGGAAATTGCTCCTGGTGTCCAACCTGAGCCTCCCCTGGCCCAGCCTGAGGCCGTTCCCTCTCCTCCTGTCCCTGTTCCCTGGGAGCAGAGCCCGACCCCCCCCGGCTGCCCCCTCCTGTCAGGGAGTTGTGCAGAGCCACAAGGTCCCCCCTGAGAGAATTCCAATAAATAAATTATCCAAAAGTCAGGCTAAACATAAACCACCCTCAGGAGATCAACTCTCACAGTAACTCTACTCTGCAGCCTCCTCCTTGTGTAATTTTGACCAGAAAGACACTTCCTTTCTATCCAGAAGTTCCAGACTGATCCCATTGGGATGAATTTGCTCGAAAAACCAACACAACACGTTCTGTGTCACCAGGTTGGAGTTTTCCCTCACTCCCTCATTAGAAAAGATGTTCCTGATGGGCTTCAACAGGAATTCTTCCACAGAGGATCTTCTAAAGTTTTTTTTTCAGTTGTCCAGGATAAAATATAAGCACATGGATGGTGTGATGAAAACATGGATGGCAGAGTGATAAACAATGGAGAGGAGTCACATTTCCAGGTGAATCCAACCATTGTGGCACCCAGGCCCCTCCAGACACCACTGTACTTATGGGATGGAAGCCTAAACCCTGGCAGAGCAGCCATTCCCAAAGGACTGAGCAATCAGGATGGAGAATCACCTCCATTTACAATCTTTTAATGCAAAGAACTGAGGCTGGAAGGTTGAAAACTGCAATCCTTGGAGGGACAAAGAGACAAAGGAACGGAGTGAGAGGTTCAAGGGTGTAACTGCACCTCCTGCCCGCACACAGCAGGACTGGCAGCACTCCCAGGGGCTGTGTGCAGCAATTCCAGCTTTTAGAACGGGTTTGAGAACATGTGAAGCTTCAGAAGAGCCGTAAGAGCTTTACAAATAAAGGATTTAAGGAGGTTAATCCAGTTAACGTATTTTGATGCAGAATACTTTCAAACTGGAGTCGTTACTTGTCGTTCTACCAGGCTCTGGTGGCCACCAGCTGTAGCTCAACAGTCCTAGAACCGAAGGAGGACTGGGAGCATGGAAATAACCTGGCTGAAGCACTCCAGAGACACGGAAACGTCCTCCCACTTGGCAGAATCTAGAGGAAAATCAGCTTTTTCAGAACTTCGTCCTACTGCACCCAAAGACAGGGAGCTGGTGATGCAGGAGGATCTAGGCTGGGTTCTAGGGATGATGGCATGCCACTCCCAAAATCCCGTTCCATGGCCTCAAAACCAGCTCGTCTGGGATAGGGAGGAAGCTGCAGAGCACGTAAGAACCCTCAGACTAACAGCTGAGGATTAAAGAACTCAAACTACAAGCACAGTCCATGAGAACCAAGCAGAGCTGTGTTCACACATCAGGGATTTGCAGACCTCGCTGGTTTTCAATTAAAAACTCCAAATTAGCTGTTACGCCTCCAACTTTTACTTCCATATTTTTAAGTCTGTTTCAATGTATCTGCTATTTACACATGATAGTATAATTATACCTACCACACCATGGCTTGGAGTAGGTTCATTGCATAGGAAGATTTACTACGTTTACATTTTTTTGTTGTTTGCCTTTTTTTTTTTTTTCCCTTAAATTACTATATTTTTTTTCCTTTTTTTTTTTCTCTTTTTAAAAAGCACAGTAAAGAGTCTGAGGACAAATTATTCAACTGTTTATCATACATAAGACTGCATGACTATAATACAAAGGGCTTGTCTTTTCATTTAACGTTACAATATACACAGCAAGTCCGGACTAGATCTTACAATCTGAACACAGGTATTTAACCTTTTCCATGCTGTTTATGTTTACAATGCACAGAAGTCCTGTAACCAAACTGTGTAGTAAAGCACACAAAACTGGACTGTAACATAACACAGTATGCAGAAGCACTGGATTTGATGATTTTTTTTTTTGTTTTGTTTTTCTTCTTGATGTAGAGGTTTTTTCTTTGAACTGCTTTAGGTTTGGTGGGGTTTTTTTGGCGCTTGCTAAGGGGTGGCAACCGGCGCGCATGGTGTTACCCAGATTCCATGTTACCCTTATATTCCTAGACAGCAGTAAGAACTGGATTCCTTTTTTTATATTGCTAAACTCAGCATCCTTTTCTAAGGTGACAGCCTTCCAAATCCTGTAAACTTCTCTGAATTACTGAGCTTCGAAAGAAAACCAAAAAAAAAAAAAAAAAAAAAAAAAAAAAAAACGGGGGGGAAAAAAAAAAAACCCCTTTCATCCACAGGGTTGATGTGTCGGTACAAAAAGAAAGATTTGATTAAGAAAACCATGATTTACAAAGAAATGATAATCCCAAGGATTCGTTCCCATTTACATGGTAGTCAGCTGCTGTGTTGCCACTGCGAGTATAAAAAATTCCACCTTTTCGACTGAAAAAACGACTTGGCCGCATGGAATTGACCATTTGCTGCTAATATTAACTTTTCCAAGGGCTTACTGGCAGAGGTAGATCACTGCTTCTGTAAGAGAGGATGGGCAACACTGTTCATCTGGGATGGGCAATCAAGGAATTCACCTTCATTCTTTCACCAAGGGTCTTTTTTTTTTTCTCACGCAGCTTTTTTTTTTTTTTTTCTTTTCCCCCAAAAAAAAAAAAAAGAAAAAAAATCTCTTGGATGGGCCCGTAAATTTTGCAACTGCCAAGCTGACTGTGTTATATTAAGGCAGCGTTACCCAAAAATTAGGCACCTGTTAAATACAGCCTGCTAACCTCAGGTCTCCCGTGAGGGGTTTTGCTTTACTCAGCCTATTATTTTTGGACCTGTTCATGCAATCAAGGTCTTGCCTTCAAGTTTACAATTATGTTAATAAGGAATACAAGAATCAACTGCTGGTTTCATAGCTTCTGGATCTAGTGTCCCTTTTAACCTTCAGAAGCCTGAACACATTGATAATGTAACAGATGTTATAGTCTCCGAGTAGATGTCAATCTATTATCTTCAGTACACAGATTGCTGTAAATGTATTGGCTATGAATTCAACAACAGTTCCAGTTTTGTTTAAGCAATAGTACAGCCATAATTTTTCAACTGACATTTAAAAATGGTCTAGTTACACCTTGTGTCAAAGTGCAGAACTGCTACATTATTGGTTACAGACATCTATGTGCTATAAAAACAGCTTTGGTACAATAAATTATCAAAAAAGAAAATAAATTTTTGTAAAATTCACAGCATAATTGTGAGGCAAAAAAGCAGTCACATAAAATTCTGCATTTTTTTTTTTTTTAAAAATGTTCAGGATGAACAGAAGACGTCTTTGTGCAGAAGTAATGGTGGAGAAAACCACGTGCCGAGAAAAAGCAAAAGAAAAAAGTAAAAAGCAGGAAGGGACACAGTTGTAGCTATTTCCATCAAACGCAAACCACTACTCCTGTGACCTTCAACCAATAAGGAAGTCAACTTTATGACACACGCAAAGTGACCTTGCAATACCTTACAATAAGTGGGTCACAAAAGTCTATTTTTAAAAGAAAGGCCTCTTGAATTACCCATTCTCTGTGTTTTCAGAATTAAGGACTGTCTGCAAAAGCATGTCCAAAAGTGATTGCATCTGAAATGGTAGGCTCTTCTAACTTAAGAGTCCAAATCCATAAGGCCAAAGGTTATCCCAAAGACCACCACTTAGACCTCCCCAGGACTGGCCAGGACCGACCCGTTGATTGCTTCTCAGTGCACCTCAGTTATGAAACCAGTCAGATTTCCATCCTAACTGCCCGTGGGCTCCAAAAGGTGGCACCCACAGAATTCCCATCACAATTGCTGCTTTGATCCTCAGTAGATTCAGAAAAGGAGAGTTCTGCTCACCGCCACTTCGCATGCTCAATGTGCCTCACAAACTCCGTCACAACCGTCCCTTTTTACAGCTGAAGAATAATATATTTGTGTAATCTGAAGGTCCCTCTTTCTTACAGTACTGCATTTCTGTGCCCATGGTTGTTTGGGGAACTAAAAAAAATATATATATTACTCACTCCCCCTCCCACCCCAAAAAACTTCAAAGGGCCTTTTTTTAGAAATCATGTGCAATGCCTTTAAAAAGAAACTAGTTTGCAACTATGACTAACATTTGAACAATAACCCCTGTTGAATGAGAGCAAAAAAAAAAAAAAAATTAAAAAAAAAAATCAAATCAAAACCTCTCCCCAAAAAAACCAAACTATGACTAGGTTGTGGCAAGTTAAAATGGGGGAAGCAAAAGGTGAACACCACTAAGCTATCCGTTAAGGTGGGTCCAGACATGGCTCTTAAAAAAAAAACCAATCAAAAAACCTCCCCCCAGCAAAAAACCAACAAAAAAAAACTTCATTGTCCCTTTGCAATCTTTTCAAGTTTAAAAAAATAGTCAACTTTGCCCTCCTGTAGCGGTTCAGTGAGTTTATCTCCTTCTGATTCAAGCAGCTTTGCACTTTGTTTTTGGAAAAACACCACTTCTATAAAAACACACAAGAAACAAACTTAGTTTCAGTTTAGTCACGAGCTAGCCACAGGACTTTGCTGAACACAAACTCCTGTCATGGGAGACTCTTCTCTATCAATGCCTTGCCTCATGGCAAGGTGTCCTTCAGTCATGTAATGAGCAGGACCTGTATTAGCAGAAAACTGGTACGTGGGATGTCCAGCTATGCCAGTTTCTTGGCGCGGATTAGAGTAGACTGTTAAATTCATGTCCATAGCTCCGTTCTGTCCAAAGTCCAAGGTATTAGCAGCCACTGGGCGGTTCTGATAGGCCTGATTGCCTTGGTTACCAGTAGAGGAGGAAGATGTAGAGGAAGAAGTAGTTGAGGAAGACAGGGATGTCATGGAGTGGTGACTGTGGCCCACCTCCATAGAATCCTGGGTGGAGGAGCTGTTTGTTGGAGAATTGTAGACTCTCGGCCTGGTCCGGCTGCCCAAGGCTTGCTGTCCATGGTGGTGGTGGTGGTGGTGGTGATGGTGGTGGTGGTGGGAGCTGTTGCCGTGGTGATGGTGTAATGCATTCTGTTGTTGAGGGTTTACATGGAAGGTGGTTTCTTGAACCGGGTGGTTCTCGACAGTGACCTGGGTGGGAGCTTCGGTGGCTGTCCAACCGATCGGAGGAGGAAACTGTTGTCGAACCTGCGGTCAGGAGCAAAGTTAAAATTAAAACGCTGACTCAAAGCTGTGATTTCACTGAATCACAGAATCATAAAGGCTGAGAAAGACCTTCAAGAGCATCCAGTCCAACCTCTGACCACCTCGTCAACTGAGTGTCACATCCAGTCTGTTCTTGAACACCACACGAGAGATTAAGTTATTCATATTTATGCCAACTTTTTAAAACGTTACCCAAGCCTTGCAGATGCACAATTATTCTAGAAATGCAGGCATGTAGTTAAGGGTAATTTCCAACACTTTTCCATATTTACCTTAAGAAAAATGAATGCACATCCTGGATGTTTTTCTCAAACAGTTTAAGAAAGTCTGATAAGTGACTTGGCTGTCAAAATTATACAAGCAGCTTTACATTACAGTAATAGTAACAGCATTTGTACAACAGTTAGAAAAATAAAGCCCTGACCTCTGGCTGAGGAGCCTGGAGACAATAAGCAAAGCAAATTAAATTAAAATGTTGTAGCTCATACCTTGAACGGTGCCAACAGCATTAGAGGAACCTCTGGAACAACACAGCTGATTAAAGGTTACTAAAAGAGCAAAACCTATCTACACACCAATGAATTGTCTACATGGGGGAATTTATAGTTTCATCTGCTCTGTACTAAGATATCACTGCACCAGCCCCACTGGAGCATTACCTGTGGGCTGTGTGTTTCACAGTCCATAGCTTGAACAGCAGCGGTGAAGTGCCCGCCACTGTGTCGATGCTGGTGTGTGGGGTCCGACCGCGCCCTTCCGCTGTTGCTCGTGCCAGAAGATCCACCTGGAAAACCCCAATACGACAATAACTAAAGGGACACAGAATTTACAGCTACGAAACAATGGCAGCGTAAAGATATATAAAGTGCTGCAAGGGAAAAGTATAAGATCTATGGTAATCACTCACATTTTTGCTCATCTAGTTGGGTTTTTGGGGTTTTTCTGTTTACCTGTTTCAGCTGATTAAAATAATTGTTTAGTGATCATGACTGATATATTTTTTGACAGGAGGGAAAAAAAAATCAACATTTCACAGAATCATGGAATAGTCTGAGTTGGAAGGGACCCACAAGGATCATCCAGTCCAACTGCACAAACACCCCAACAACCCCACCCTGGGCATCCCTGGGAGTGTTGTCCCAACACTCCTGGGAACTCTGGAAGCCTCCAAGTGCCCATTCCTTGGGGAACCCGTTCAGTGCCCAGCATTAGGAAGCAGAATTTTGTCCCCTGTTCATGACCAAAACCCACCTGAGCTTGAAGATGTACTGGAGGTGGTTCCTGAAGACTGGGACTGCTCCATGGCAGGACTCGTGGACACGCTGTTACTCGTGTTGGTACCTTCGTCCGCTGTTTTCTTGAAGAAACTGTGCTGCAGGGCGTAGTAGGGCTGGATTCGTGTCTTGGGGTCATAGTCAAGCATCCTTAAGATGAGGTCTTTGAACTTCAAGTAGTCAGCTACAGTATGACCCGACTCCCCAGCACGGCGCCCGCCTGGTCCTCCTGTCTCAACTCCCAGGATATTGTGGAGTTTGCGAGTTGCCGGTGGTTTGTATTCCTGCGGGAAGGGAGGAATTGCTTGGAATCAATGTGTGAAGCCTTGGGCGTGCACAGATTCTATCTCAGAAGTCAAATCAAGTAAGGACACTGTTCAACACTACAGGAAGTGTTATTTAATTGACAAGACAGAACACCAATAAACAACAAAGCTGCATTTTCAGTAAGACAAGATGTAAAACAAAGTAACAACTTACCATTTCATATATTTTTATATATATATTATCACCCTAATTATTTAACCTACCCTTTTTCCATCTTTGGTCTTCTTCAAGTTCCAAGTGCTATCTGGCAACTTCTCAAAGAACTTTCTTGCTTTGGGTGCTTGGTCGAGGATGTGGGTTGGTGGTATCCCCAAAACTTCCACTATTTTATTCATCTGATCCACCTGTCCCAAAAAATATGGGTTTGTGAAGGACAAGTGACAGCCCAGCCCAGCTGTGGCACAAATGTTAGCTACTCACACAAGTTCTAAGTTAATTAATTTAAGAAAAATTTAATATTTACAAAACAAATTAAAGAGAGGGAGACACAGAAAATTATGAATAGGCAATTTTGTGTTCCGATAAAAGTCATGCTATTGATGTTTAATCCTTTCAGAATCACCAGACTTCCCTCGTTTATGCATTCCAATTAAACGGATGAAAATCATGATGGGAATTAACAACAAAAAAATCCAATTATTGATACATAACTCACCTCATTTGCCCCACTAAAGAGAGGCTCTCCAGTGTGCATCTCGACTAAAATACACCCAAGGGACCACATATCAATTGCAAGGTCATAAGGCATTCCCAGTAGCACCTCTGGTGATCGATAAAAACGACTCTGGATATATTGGTATATCTGGAATAAAAGCATCTCAAGGTCACAATCCCAGCATCCAAAGGCAATGACAATTCCATGTGACAAAACACAGCTGCCATGAAACATTTCGGTGGAGGGAAAGACAGGGTATCACAGATAATAAAATCTATACGTTCATGACAGTAATAAAAATACCTAATTGTTAATTTTTAGGAAAATACTATGCTCACAAAAAGAAGCAGGAAGTTCAGCTTGAGTCATGTCATGGTTTTTGTATTTGTGATTCTTAACGTTTCAAAATTATCTTATTATTGATAAATAATGGATTTGGATAAATAATCCAGATGTCATTTCACTTCCCGGTGTCTTCCTTCAGCCCTTCCTTCTAGTTTATAGCAAAAAGTCCTTTTATTCATCTAAATCTGTGTCTCATTGCTGCTTTCAATACAATATTCAGTATTTTGATCTGCTTTTCCTAAATTTATTCTGGAAAAAAGCAAAGGGGTGCTACTGGCCAGTCCCAACTCCTCAAGAGAGAATTGGGGCACTTTTGGTGAAGTTAGTCCATGAATTCCTGAATTTTTTTCCTAATCTGCAGTGTCACTAATCATAAACAGGGGATATGCTAAAGGAGTGCTCATGGAAGGAGGAGTTAGATGGAATAAGATAATAATAAATTATTTTATTAATGAGCACTGCAGATTTCTACAACCAAGTGCTGATTCATTCTCCACTGACATGGCACAAAAACACAGCCAAGGAGAAAAAAAAAATATACAAAATTTATCATACGGTGGATTTTTATCTACTGGGCCACTAAAGGGAAGTGGTGGAGGGTCAAAGTGTTCAAAAAACGTGTAGATGTGGCACTTTTGGACTTGGTTTAGTGGTGAACGTGGTGCTGCTGGTTCATGGCTGGACTTGATCTTAAAGGTCTTTTCCAACCATGACAATTCTGGGATTCTGAAACTCACATTTAAAGCTCTTGTGGACTGCGGATCTCTATTTAAAATTGAGTTATTGTTTTAAAATCATCGTGAATAAAGTTTCAATGAGCTAGATGAGTGTTAGCACTTAAGAATCTTGTCTTTTGCAGCAGCGCAAACAGAATTTTCGCCGATTTCTCCCCAAACTCACCCTCTGCCCAAGCTGACACGAACTGCCAAAATCCACAATCTTGATGGCGCTCCTTTTGGGGTTGCAGAGCAGGATGTTCTCTGGTTTTAGGTCACAGTGAATGATGCTGAGCTCGGGGGTGGCCAGGAAGAGCAGGGCCGTGCACATCTGCTGCGCGAACTTGCGCGTCAGGTTGAGGGACACGCCGCGGAAGTTGGTGTTCCTCAGCAGGTCGTACAGGTTGTAGGACAGCATCTCAAACACCAAGCACAGGTGGTTCCTGAACATGAAGTGGCGCTTCAAATGCACTGGGGAAAAGGGGAAAATACCATTAATAAACACTAAGAATTATGGGTTAATTACAACACAGGATGCAGGAAGCGGGACTATCAATGAAATAACTGAACATCATTTATTTTTTCTTAGTTCTGTGTTATCTACAAAATATTTCTGCCATGCTTGGAGGACAAGGGGACATTTTACACATCCTCAGGTGCACCTCAGTAAAACTGCAAAAACTTGTGAAATCTTTTCAATATTTCAATCAATGTGTGAAATAAGAGCACTTTTTTTTCCTAGTTCTGTGTTATTAATGGAATATTTCTGCCATGCCTGGGGTACAGGGGGGGCATTTTACACATCCTCAGTAAAGCTGCATTAACCAAAAACTTATGAAATAATAGATTACCAAAATAAGTTACCACTCCCTTACATTTACAGAGGAAATATTTAATTGTGAGAATAATTTAAAATACACAATGACATCAAGGCAATTTACAAGCTGTGACTTCAACTGATTACTTGAATTAATAAAACTGATCGATATCCCATAGGAATTGTATTCATTTCCTTCAGGCACAATCTCAGTTTATGAAAGGAACCAATCCAAGCCATTTTTTTTTTCATTAAATAAGTGAAATATTCATCACATTGCTCTGTTCAGAGGCCAGCAGGGTTTGCCATCGTCAAACCTTCAGGCTGCCACAAGAAAATTGAAACAGGAAAAACATTCCAGAGAAAAAGTAGCATACTCCCCTTTCTGGCATAATAAAATCTTGAATATGAGCACCATGAGAATTCAGACTCTTAATTAAGGTGGATTTTTGGTCAACCTGGTGCCTGTGGATTTGTTTTCTCCATTATCCCAGACCAGTTCCTTCTGTGTCCTTTACAACTCACCTGAAATGGGACCTCTTGCTCCCACCCTGTTGCCACTTCCTGTCACATATCCTTGTCCAAATTCCTGTTCTCTCACTTTTGGAACTCCTCCCACCATTCCAATTCCTGGTGGGCTTCCTACACTTGATTCCAACTCCTCCCCACACTTCCTGAGCTCGCTGGACCCACCAGCTTGGCAGGAACCACCAAACATCATCACAAATATTCCCAAATAGATTTGGAAATCAGCTGAAAGCAGCCTAAGCTCTACAGCAAGATAGAAACCATTTGTAATAAAATAAAAATAAAGAAGAATTATTTCAATACCTATGTAGTACTTCATCTCAGTGTCATGTTTGTTCATCAGCTCGAGCAGTCTCACTTCAATCTGGGCCTGGTTTAAGAAAGCCTTCTTGTTTTTGATGATTTTGATGGCCACCCACTCCTGCTCCACTCGGTCATAAGCCTTCACAACCTGCAAGAGAAGCCATATCCATCAGGAAAATCCCTCCAGTTTTCAAAAAATCCCACCCAAACTCCCTTTGTCACCTTTCTGAAGTTAGAGAAAATGTTCTCATTTTTAATTCTATTTCTTCTGATGATACAACAATAAAGCTACAACTGATTGCGTGACGTTTATTGCAGTGATGTCGCCTTATATGCAAATAAAATTATCTAAAGCAACACTGTAAAAGGACTGGTAAAACCTGAAGAAACTAAAACCAACAAAATAAAAGCTCCATCCTCCTCCCAGCCTTGGCTGAAGTTGCAACCAGTCCAAACATACGCTGCTAAAGACACTTACAAGAGGTAAGATCCAGCACTAAATATCGTTTTAATTTAAAAACACAACTCCAACTAAAAACCTAACTCAAACTAAAAACCTAACTCCTACCAAAACCAAACTCAAGCTAAAAATGTGAACTGATGGCAAAAGGTGAAGGATTTCTCATTGTAAAATGCAACACACCCTGAAATACAATTAAATGTTTTCTGTAGTAACACGAAATAGCACAAAAATGAGTGTCTGAACAGGCACTCAGGATTAAGAGGATTGAGAAAAAAGAGTTTTAATTTGAAAATGAAACAGCAATAGCACTTCCAATTAAATACAGCTGTGATTCCCATAAATTATATAAACACATAAATGAGCCATAATTACCATAATAACACATAAATTACCTGTCCAAAGGATCCTTTGCCTATTAAAGAGTCGATTTCATAGCGGTCCATCCACTTCTCCCCATTTTTCACGATGTAGTCGTAGTTGTCATCATCATAACCATCGTTGTAAACTTTCCTCTCCTTTTTGTGACTGGAATCATCTCCCTGGCCCTGCTGATGCCGCCGTTTTTTTTTTGCATAGTAAACCTGGAGGGGAAAAGGAGCTTCCTTAAGAGCCCTGCTTAGAGCAGCAGCTCACGAAAAGAGGAAAATCAACTTTTATTCAGCATCCTGTGGTTTTAAAGTCAACTTATCCAAGTGGAAAATCAAGCAAACTTCTCCTCCTATTGCTCTGTTTGGAGTCAGGTCATTATTCCAAAGGAAAGAACTGGGAAAGCGGAGCTAAAGAAATGCACTAACACTAATAAATAATAATAATAATAATAACACTAATAAATGTAATAACACTGATCTCTGGAGTTCACAGGTGCAAAAGGAACAGAAACATCCCAGCACACTGTGCACACAGCAAAATTCAAAATGCTAAGGAGCCTGGAAACAAGAATTAGCACCTGATCTTCCCACAAGACTGGGAAAGAATTCCAAGGAAGTCATTAATCACCACAAAAATCCCTTCACATTCCCTGTAATTGTCAAAGCTTGAAACCAACTGATGCTTTCCTGTATTAACCACAACAATTTTATATTTTCCATTTGTCAATAATATTGAAATAATTTAGGGAAAACACTTCAGCATTTTCCTTAAAAGCTCTTAGAAACATTAATAAAGTTTTACTGAGCGCAAAGTGTGTTTGTGCCACTTGTGTTTCCTCGTCCTGCAAGCTCAACATTTGTTTCTAAAACAACAGAAAATAAATCCCAGCATAAAAGATTTCCTGTGTGCTGGACAGAAAGCAGGACGATGACACCCATGACCTCAAACAAGATGTGAACAACTGAGAGAAAACTTCATTTTTTGCATCTCTTGATGAGATTATTCGTAGAAAATACATTTAAATCATGTATTGTAACAAACATTAGTGCACAATAAAGACAGCTGGAGCCATTACCTCATTAATATGCTTGTATGTTTTGATCAAATCTACGGAGAGTTTCCTCAACGGAGCAGTGGCTGGATCACGAAAAGTTTGGGGCATCCGCCTCTGGAATAGGAACATGGCAGAAATTAGAACAAAAATAGGAATTTAATGGTATAGTTACGAAATCAAATTGTGAAATTCCTCATAGAAATGAGTTATTTAAATGCAAGGGTTTTTTTAAAACTGACAGTAAAAAAAACCCCACACCCAGTTTAGCGACTTTTTAATATATTAATAATTTTTACTATATTATTTTTTTAAAAGGAGTGAATTCCAAGACTCCTACCTCTCCTCCCACTACGCCCAACGGGTTTAATCGAAATCTCCTCTCATAACAAAGACTCTCCTCAATCACTCCTCCCCCTCAGGACTGACACATGAACTGTCACCATATTTAAGGTACAGTTCCAAAGGAAGTTCACAGGAACTGCTGGAGAACTGGGCCAGTTCACCACATTCAATTGCATTAAATTCCAAATAAAATCCAGGACCACCAAGAGACAAAGCATCTCCAAAAGCTGTGCCCAGCACTGCTGCCCTGCTGGACAAGCTCTGGCAATTCTCTGTCCCACCCAATCGGAGCCCAAAAAGGGAGTCTGGAGAGTGACCGGTCCCTCAGCCTGCTCCCCTCTCCATCCCCTCGCACAGGTGGCTCTGGAATATCCCCAGGGAGGAGCCTCCACAGCCTCTCTGGGCTCTGTTCAGGGCTGGGCCCTGCCCAGGGCAGAAGTTGTGCCTCCTGTGCAGGGGGAATCGCTGGGCTCAGCCCCTGCCCGTTGCTCTGGTGCCATTGCTGGGCCCCCGGAGCAGAGCCCGGGCCCTGCTCTGACCCTCCCTGCAGCCAGGGACACCCAGGGCTCAGGGCCCCTCTCAGCTGGGGCTCCTCTCCAGGCTGAGCAGCCCCAGCTCCCTCAGCCTTTCCTGGGCACGGAGATGCTCCAGGCCCTTCCTCAGCCCCGCAGCCTCCGCCGGCCCCGCTCCAGGAGCTCCCTGGCCCTGCTGTGCTGAGGAGCCAGAGCTGGACACGGCACCCCAGAGGTGCCCCCAGGGCTGGGCAGAGGGGCAGGATCACCCCTGCCCTGCTGGGAATGCTCTTCCCGATGGATCCCTGGATCCCATTGGCTTTCCTGTCCCCCAGGACACTCTGCTGGCTCGGGGACAGCTCGGTGTCCCTCAGGTCCCTCCCCAGCAGGTCACCCCCAGCCTGTGCTGCTGCCTGGGGTTGTTCCCCTCCAGGTGCAGGACAGAAAACCTCAGGGTGAGTTTTAAGCAATTCCATTGGAGAAAAGCTTGTTCCATGTATGTTTTCCACCAGTATCACTGAAGTAATAAATGAGCTGGAAAAGTCTAATTGCTCCTCTATTTTTTATAGGATAACTTAATACTTATGATGGTTGCTGTACAAATAACTCTTTTTTTTTTCCCTCAGTGATGAAATAAAAAGAATCACATCAAAGTGACCCAAAAAAGGTCTCACATAAAGAAATTATAGAGCGTTTGTGCTTCTGAAACTGGACCTGCACTGAGGTACCTGAGGGACCACCCTAGAAAGCCAAATTCCCCTTCTCCTCCTGTGTGGGCAGGGGGAAAAGACATTAATTCTATTTTATTACAAGTACAAGCACTTTGTAAACATCAGGAAACTGTTTGAAAGTTTCCTAAACAAACTATCAGACATTTACAAAACATTTTTGTTTCTTCCCTTCATCTGGCAAACAAATGTGGCCCATGAAATAAACCCCACCTAAAGAGGATCTCTTTCGGTTCTCTCCCACAGCTCTGAGCAGCAGCAAGTCCCAATCCAGCTGACACTGTTAAAGCCTCTTCAAATCCAAGGATTTACTTCAAATTCCTTAATCTGACTGAAAGAAGGTATTGGAATATGGGAAGACTGGTGGGTTTTGCTGGTAAAAGAAACCAGGATGTGGCACAGGAATATCAGGAATATCGGCAGGGCCCAGTCTCTGTCCTGGGCTGGATCACCAGCACATGGACTTGAGTTTTGAGGGAAGAGTCTCAATGTGGAAGAATTCCATAGTTCAGACCAACTATTCCCATAAAAAATTGCTCTAATTTGGGAAGGGGGTTTGTAGGGCAAGTCTTCATGTTTGTTTTCTACTTTATAAGTCAAATTTACTTGCTTACTTCAAAAATAAAAACCTAATTTCTACTCTGAAATCAACAGCCTGGTGAAAAAAAATTATAATCTGATTTGTTGCCATTCCCTAATTGTAAATAATTTAAATTCTGCAGGCTATTGCAGCCAGTCTCTTACTTAAAAACTGCATTTTGGCAGTCACACCTTTCTGAGGACACTCTTTGAACCTGTATGAACTTTTCCACAGGTTCTGTTTTGCTCTCCTGGGTTCATAAAGTTTTGGGTTGAATTTTTTTCCTCACACTTTTATACTGAAAAGCTTTTAATATTCTCTTCTCTTTCCCAGAGAGATTCTTGCTCCCTTCTTCTTGATGATGGAAGACCACGGAACAAAGTGAGCTTTATCCATTTTATACAATCTCAAATTCTTTACTGTTGGGGTAACACTGATTTCTCTCTTGGCCTTAAGGAATGCTCAACCACCAAAGAAAAGGGAAAAGAAAAGAAGGGAAAAAAGGGGAAAGGAAAGGAAAACTCCTATTTCACAAGCTTCAGTCTCTATCTGGTGGCCAGACTGCAACACTGCAAGCTCAGATCTCCCTAAAAACACAACACAGATCAAAGAGATGCTGCATCTCAGGTCTGAGAGACCAGAAACTATTTTAATGACAATTATAAATGTTAGGGAATACCCACAAAAAAGGCCCCATTTATGTGTCCTTAACACACTGGTGACAAAGCACATTTTATGGGAACTGTGACTTTTAACTCAGGTGTGCTGTTTGAACTCCCAGCCTTTGGGGGTGGAATACACAACAAATTTCTCTCCTTTTTGGACGTTTTCTTTTTTGTCCAAACAGATGGCATTGTTCCTTTTTAAATGATTTTTATTTTGATTATGGAGAATCCTGAGGTGATCCATACTCTGTTCATGGGATGCTTTAATTCAGTTTTTTTTTGTTTTTAAAAGAAAGATCCACCATCATCCACAATTAAGAAGAAGAAGAAAGAAAAAAAAGATAAATTCAGCTTGTGTATAGCACATGTTCCACTTGACAAACAGAATAAATAATGAATATTTTTATCGTGTAAGGGCAACTTTTAGCAAGAATTCCAAGTGTAAGGGTTTATTTAATTGACCTGCATGGCCACACTGATGACAGAGACTGCTGAAGTTAAACCATCATTAACAATAATGTTGATCAAGTAGTGGGAATATCTGAACTAAGGATTTTCAACTGGTGCTGCAGAGTGAACTTGGCAATGATCTTGATGTCATCAATAAAATCTCTGGCCAAGATCTGGTCAGTAAAACCTTGAATTATGCACAGTGATCTTGGATAAAGAGAGACAGAAAGGTGTCTAACAGTCAGCCTGACCTTCCCATTCCAGGTGTTTCATGAAAGCTGAACTGCTGGAATTTGTTACCAAAATCCCACCTCAGCTTCTTTATCAACAAAATCAATTTTCTAATCATATTGTAATTAACTGAAAAAGAGTTCCAGGCAATCTGAGCATCCACGATGGAGACAAACAGAGCAGCAAAAAAAAGAAACTTTGTTTGAAGTTGTGACGACTTTTAAGCTCTTATCTTGTATTCCCATCAGGCTGCGTTGAACTCACAGGATGGAACCAGTTAAAACTGGACAGAGAAATATTAATTTGTTACTGCTACAGGAGAAAGATCCCAGAGATCCCAACTTTTCTGTTTACTCTGGACCGTGTGCTCCCTGAAACTTCCCTGAAACTGAAGCACTCAGCAGCCACAGACAAGAGCAGGACCCTGTCCTGCCAGCACTTTTTGGGAAACAAAAGCCTTAAAAAATAACTCCTGAAGGAAAAAAAAATTAAAAAGACAGGGCTGGAAGTTTTTAACTGTAATTTAAAACCTCATAAATAAGTGAAAAACGAAACAATCTGGCTGGTCTTGGAGTATCTTCCTAGAATTCTTTGATCCTTGTCAGTGATGGGTTTGGGGACCACAGCCAGAAAGCAAGAAGTGCAAGAGAAAATTATGTAAATAATCTTTTAAGAGCAACTTATATGTAATTATTTATATTACTTCCATGTAACATAAATACATATATTTCATATCATTTTACTTCCATGTAACAAAAATACATATATTTCATATCATTTTAATACAAATTGTTCTTATTGTTTCCTAACCTTTAATCTGCAGCTGTGAATGATTCCTAAAATACCAGAACATGGCCTGCAAGCCACTACAACCCAAAAGCCAAGCAGGACAGAGCAGGAATAAAAGCAATAAATTCACATTCAAGGCCTGGCTTCCCCTTCTCTGGTTATGAATTAAAATCATTCCAGGAACCTGAACCAGACACTCCATAAAAAAAAGGAGTCAGTCTGCAGCAAAGACACAAAAATAACCTGCGAGAACATCAGCAGGTAATTACTGAAGCTCAGGGAGTTCGTGGCAAGGATGGGATATCTGGGAGAGGAGCTTTCCCAGCAGCAGCACCGCGGCGCTGCGGCCAGCAGAGGGGGGCTGGAGCTCGGGAAAGGCTCCACCTGGAATCCCGGCAGCGCCAAGCTGGGAAAATCTCGATTTCCTGACCTCTCCGGCTGCTCAATCCACCAGGGAACGGGAGCAAAGCGGCTGCAACTCGCTGTCAATCAGCTGCTGGGTGCTCACACCCAAACAGGTCACTTTTAGGGCACACAAATGGGGTATTTTAGGGCATCCAAAGAAGTTACTTTTAGGGTACCTAAATGGGTTACTTTTAGGGTATCGAAAGAGGTTATTTTTAGGGTACCCAAACAGGTTATTTTAGGGCACACTAACAGTTTACTTTTAGGGCACCCAATTAGGTTACTTTTGGGGTACCCAAACAGGTTATTTTTAGGGTATCCAAGCAGGTCAGTTTTAGGGCACCCAAACAGTTACTTTTAGGCTGTGGAGGGCTGCAGCACCCAAGCTGTCCCAATGGTCCAGGCTGCTGACGTCAGGAAATTCCAAGAAACTGAAGCTCCTGGAGCCAATCCTTGTCTGTTTGACTGGATGTGAGGCATTGAAAGGATCCACCTTGAAGGATCAAACTTTCTGTATCTGCCTGAAGTCACCTTTTCCCTCCTCCTATTTTTATGGCCATATTAAGATCAAACTACCAAACCTTCTCCAACAGCCAATTCCTTTTGCTGCATGTTAAAAACAGGATCTTCTGGAAGATAGGAAGCATTGGAGAAAAGGAGGCTCAGGTGGGACCTTGTGGCTCTGCACAACTCCCTGACAGGAGGGGGCAGCCAGGGGGGGTCGGGCTCTGCTCCCAGGGAACAGGGACAGGAGGAGAGGGAACGGCCTCAGGCTGGGCCAGGGGAGGCTCAGGTTGGACACCAGGAGCAATTTCCCCATGGAAAGGGTGCTCAGGCCTTGGAAAGAGCTGCCCAGGGAGGTTTGGAGTGCCCATCCCTGCAGGTGTCCAAGGAAGGCCTGGAGGTGGCACTCAGCGCTCTGGGCTGGGGACAAGGTGGGCATCGGGCACAGCTGGGACTCATCGTGGAGATCTTTTCCAATCTAAATGACCCTGGAATTCTGTGATATGATCTTGAACAGGTTCACTCTGTGACTGAAGAGAGTTTGCCATTACCAAAGGTTAGAAGCTTTACCAGGAGATAACAGAGAGAGCAATTAGTGGGATTCCACCAGAGGAATGAAAACAACCACCCAAAGATGGTTCTAAAAATGTTCTCTGCAAGGTTCCTTTCCAGAACTGACATTTCCAGAACTGCTTTTATCAAGGCCAGAGAGAAACAAGTTGCAGCACATTCATGGCAATACCTTGAATAAAAAGGATTCCTGTAGGAATGTCATAAAGAATCTGTAAGGTGAAGGGATCAACGGGACACAAACCTCAGACGTTTGCAGATCACACTGGAGAGAAAAGCACAAAGCCTTCAACCATAGAGGGCCGAGACTTTTGCAAGAGAAACAAAAGAAGTTATTTTTTAATCAAGATAAACAAGAGCTGACCAAGATGAACAAGAGCTGAACAAGATGAACCAGAGCTGTAAAAGGGCAACTCCAAGAGAAAGAATAGGGAATTTGTTTAGCAGAGAGACCGGGTCCAGAGCAGATGATCTGAGCCACCAGCATGAAGATCTCAGCTGGATCTGGCTGTGCAGATAAAATCAGAAGTGCAGTGCGAAGACAAAAAGCCACTGAGAGTCCCCACAGAGGCTCACACAGAACCTCCACTCCCACCAGGAACCTGTGAGGAGAGCTCTTGGTGGGACTGGGTGATGGGAGAAGCACAAGAACTCGATGGAGGAAAGGGAGGGAAGGCAAGTACTCAGAAGACTTCAGAAAGTTGGCCACCATCAAAGGCAAGAGCACAGATTCTATAAAATTGTGTTGGTGGTGCAAAGACAGCTCGATTGCCACAATCCAGGTGGCCAGCTGATCATTTCCTCACATGGACAATGTCCATACAACCTAAAATTCCTTGAGTTTGTTTCTAAAGTGCCTTGAAAGGCTTAAGATGCAACTTTTCTTGACTGACCAACCTCATTGTAGAAGTTCTGGGAGACTTTTAACCCAAAAAAACTCACACAAAATGCCTTTGTAGATTCTCAAGCTAAATATTATTATATAGGAGCAGATTTCCTCTTCCTATTGGATTGGCTCTCAGGAAAGGAAACCCATCCTTGGCCAGCTCCATTCACTTTGCCCCAGTCACTGGAGATCTCCAAACCCTGGCATCCAACATCCCAGCACTTGGTTTGACCATTCTCATCCTGTCTAATCCTTTCCTCCTCCTGCAAAAGTGTCTTCCTACAGCACCAGAGCATCTCTTGATGGTTCTTGGAGACTTTTCTACCTGAACATCTTGAGCAGCAAAACACTTCATCTCCATCCTCTTTAGTGAAACATTCCTCATCAATCTGCACCAAATTTTCAAGTTCTGACTTACAAGCTTCTCGATTTTAAGCTTTGGAACCCATCTGCCCTTACTTCTCCACAACTGGGCTGTGGAATTTTTAAAAACCAACAGAATTCCCACTTATCCAGAGCAACAGCAGCTCTTGTGGCAACTCACTGTGGCACTATGACTTGGGGAGGTCTTTCAGAACTTCTACCTACTCAAATAAAGTATCTTTTGTGCAAACTTCTATATTCCATTTACACCAGCCAGTGACTCTGCAGTAAAAAACTGTCCATTAGAATAAAAAAGCAATCAGATAATAACAAACAGCACAAAAATTTTAAAAAATAGTTATTATTTTAAAAAGAGCTTTTTACAGCTCTTCACTTGGCCAATCTTTCTCTCCCCTTATTTAAAAAAATGTTACAAGTAGAATAATCATGATAAATATGTTCCAGAAGTTTAGAAACAACTTCAGAAACTTTTTTTATAGTATATATATAATACATATATTTAAGTATATAGTTGTATTTTAACTCCATCCTTACAGAGTCAGGAGTTAATTAGTTAAAAAAAAACCTTACAAGAATAAATGCCCTGATTGTGTAATTTATGGTTGTATAATATATGGATGGAGAGGGACTTTTCACAAGGGTTTAGAGTGACAGGACATGAGGGGAATGACCTTACACTGATGCAGAGCAGGGTTAGATGGGATATTGGGCAGGAATTGTTCCCTGGGAGGGTGGGGAGGCCCTGGCACAGGGTGCCCAGAGAAGCTGTGGCTGCCCCTGGATCCCTGGCAGTGCCCAAGGCCAGGTTGGACATTGGGGCTTGGAGCAGCCTGGGACAGTGGAAGGTGTCCTTGCCCATGGCAGGGGGGTGGAACTTGATATTTAAAGGTCCCTTCCCACCTAAATGACTGCACAATTCGACACTTCAAGAATTCCCAGACGTAAAAGGAGCTTTCCCCGCCGTACCTGGTTTGTTAATGGGAGTGGCTGCTCGAGCTGGTCAGCGTAGGATAAGGCCGAGACCTGCTGGTCACTGATGTTCTGCTGCCGCCGGTCACTGTACTGCTGATGCGAATGGGACATCTGTCCAGCCATCTGAAGGCCAGCAGCATGGAATGAAAACGATGGTGCAAGCCGAACAGATGAAGGTTTGCATGCTGAAGTCTCTCCTCCTGCAAAGACAAGGTGAGGGTTAAGCAGGTGATGGGTTGAAAATCTTGCCCTGTGTTCAGGATCCCGGAGCTCATCAGCACCGAGCGGTTGTCACACATGGGAGATTCCATAGAGAGTGATCCCAGAAACCATCCTCAGGGAAAGGTAATCTACAGGGCTGGACAGGGACTTCTCACAAGGACAAGGGGGAATTGGCCTTAAGCTGAAGGAGGGCAGGGACAGCTGGGATACTGGGCAGGAATTGTTCCCTGGGAGGGTGGGGAGGCCCTGGCACAGGGTGCCCAGAGAAGCTGTGGCTGCCCCTGGATCCCTGGCAGTGTCCAAGGCCAGGCTGGAACAACCTGGTCTGGTGGAAGGTGTCCCTGACCATCAGACCTCAATCCTGAAAGGTCCCTTCCAACCCAAACCATTCCATGACTAATCCTGAGCATCCCTTTTCTCACACCTCCACCTGGGTGTCATAACTCAGTCAGAATTTGACAGGGTTTATTCCAAACACACGAATTCCGTGTATGGATTCCACAACAGCCAGAAAAACACACAAGTTCTGCTTTTCTGGGTTGCTCCCAGAAACTTTCTGGACTGACTGTCCCAAAAGAAAGGAAGATTCAGTGTCCAGCCTCAGCAGCTCATCTTTGTTTGGGGATAAGGTTTAGTGGTGATGGTGGTGGTGTTGGGGTGATGGTGGGACTGGATGATCCCAAAGGGCTCTTCCAACCCTGGTGATTCTGTGAATCCCTGATTCTCTGTCCTCTGTGTTTATGCCTCCCTACAAAGTGCAGCAAACAAACAGCAGCTGCAATCTGAAAGCAGAATTATCACTAAAGATTAAATTTAGAAAGAGAGTGTTAAACAGCCAAGCACCTGACCAGCAAAGGGAAATCCCCATTTCCTTTACAGTCCAAACCTTGTAAGAAAATACAAGCAGTAGAAAACAGTACATGAGTACAGCCAAGATGTGGCTTTCTTAAAAATAACTCTGTCAAAAGAAAATTAAAATACTGAAATTGATATTGCACCATTGACTCAACACCTATGAGGGCAACAGAAGAACTGCATGGATGAAATCAAACACCATATTATATTGATTATATTAAAATATTAACCATTTTAAATTAACATTGCACAGAAAATTACTTTTAACTCTTCTACAAAATGTCCATTAAAAACTGAGAATCAGAGTTAATCTTCCATCTCTACAACTTGGTGAATTTAGTGAACATTTCTTTTTTGAGATTCACTGAACACTCCTGGAAGAATGGCTGAACATATGTAAGACATCATCCAGTATCTCTACTTTCTGCTCTTTTAATTTCTGAGGTTCTGCTTAACCTGAAAAAAAAATCATAATCTCACTTAGCAACATCATGGTGACTGAAGTAAAAGTCAAAACAATATTTAAATCAGAGAGTCAAAAATACCACTAATTCTAAAGTGTAGAGCCAGCTACTTTCAAAGGTTTAGATCTTGTATTTTTTTACCTCAGGCCACAGGTTTCCAGTAGACAGATACCTGGCCAATTACATAACTTAATAAAAACGAATTTTATTTTAAAAAATCCTGCCCTTCCACGTGTTCCTAAAAAAGCAGAAAGCTCATAGATATAAACCCAAAAATCCTGGCACCGTGGGGCTCTCATTTACAGTTCAACTTCATAGGATCTTCTGACACTCCAAAAATCACAACAAATCTGAGAATAAACTGAATAATGCACTACACACATTTAAGATAAAGTAAAAAAGGAAAGTAAAAGAGTGTTGAAAGTATAATTATCCCACAAAACAACAGTTGTAATTTGATGCTTTGGTTCAGCTTCAAACTTTCCATGCTTGTAGACCTCTTCCTCCCAAGTTTACCTGCATCCAAATCCATGAATTTTAATATTTTAGTTTAACATTTTTTGGAATTTGCTGTTTGTGACTAACAAAGAGGTCCCTGTTGGCTCAGAGGGGAGTCCCACACCAAATGTGATGCCACAAACCCAAACCGTGCCAAACAAGGACCTTCTTCTAAGCCAGAAACACGAATGGTTTCACAGCAAATCTCAGAAAAGGGACATGATTAGAGCCGGACCAGAACCTGATGACTTGAAGGATGACAAGGAGATGGATGGCAATTGGCCAACTCATCCCCGTGTTCCCATCCCAAATGGAAAAGCATTTTAGTCATCTCCTAAATGGGACCGACCTCACCCACGTCAGCAACGAGCAACAACCACCTGGGTCAGAAGTTCAGGACCTGTAACCACAAGGATCAGCAGCCAAGTAATTCCATCTTTCCAACTTGTCCCTGGGACTGCAAGGAAGGCACTGGAGTTCACAGCCTTGTGCTGGAAGCAGTCCTGGCCACCAAAACAAACAAGTCACGCTCAGCTCTGGGCCCTGATGAAATCCCTGCCCCTGCCACATCCCAGACTTTGCTCCTGACACCTACAATCCCATCCCAGGACATTTAATCCCAAAAGAACACTCCTAGAAACACCCAGTGACACGTTAGGAAGAAAGGAGGGGGGAAAGAAGGACTGGTTAGAATAGAAATCTTGACCTCCTTTAGTTTTAGGTCGAGGAGTCGCTCCAGAAATAGGGACATTTGTGCACACCCATTAACTGAGGCTCACAAAGCCTCTGGTGGCTCAGAGATTGCTTTTCGGCTCATCTGGAGAGCTCCAGCCATCCAAAAAAGTCAGGATGACTTTTTGGTCCTGCTGACCACCAGGGCAGGACTAAAATCCACCGGCACTTGTTAGCACATCACATCCAGAACTTCCACAGGACAGAAATATCTACGAACAAGATGTAGTCAAGCATCAATTTTCCTTTTTAACCACTACAAGTTCAAGTGATCACACCTTGTAAAGCACCTTAGGAGGAAAACGAAGTAAAAAAAACCCCAAACATATGCCAAGCTCTCTAAGCATGAAGCCCATTAAGGGAAGAGATTATGGATTGGGAGTGGGTAGAATTATCTTACAAATGGGCCTTACCTAATGTTAGTTCAGGGAAGGCATAAAAATACCCACCTTGATGTGTATTTGCACTCAAAAGAGGCTCACAGCTCAGAACTATCTGAAAATAGACACACTGCAAAAATGGATTCCCTCATCATAAAGGAGAAGGTTTATTTCTCTAAAGCATCATCTCAACACAGTGGAAGAAGTTCAAGAATAAATTTATTTCTTTGGTGAGGATGGAAAATGGTTTTCTCATTCAAAATAGCTGTGTTTTAAATGGATTTTACTTTAAAGGATGTTTTGTGGACTCCCCATCCCTGGAAGTGTCCACGGCCAGGTTGGATGGAGCTTGAGCAACCTGGGATGGTGGAAGATGTCCCTGCCCATAGCAGGGGGCAGAACTGGATGATTTTAAGGTCCCTTCCAATCCAAACCATTCCGGGATTTTATGATTTTTCCAAGCAACAAAGAAATTATTAACTCCAAGCAGAAATAATATTTGAGATGATGGTTACGGAGGAGTCTGTAAATGAACTACTCTTGGTGTAATATTGGAAAAGTCTGTCTAAAATTTTGCATAGATTTGTAAGAACTCAATGTATTTTTTCAAGATTCAATTTTCTACCTCATTCATTTGAGATCCTGTTATTCCCACTTTGACATCAGTCCACATAACTCATTTAGACATTAAACCTCCCAAACAAAGTACCTTAAGGTCACCAGGTGGTGAAACACATCCCTGGCCCTCTCCTTTCAGCTACAGCGAGGCACAAACATTCACTGACTGATGGAGAAGAGCTGCAGGTGATCCTGTGATCCCAACAGTGGATCATCAATCCAGAAAAAAACGTGTGGATTGTGGCCAAAGCCCAACTGGCCACAGGACTGGGCAACCTCCAAAGGTCTCTTCCAGCCTCAACATTTCCGTATTTCTGTGCCGCAAATGTCAGCACAAAGGGAGATTTCTCTCTGAATCCGGAGTTGTTAGAGCAGCTCCTCTGTCGGATGGGACTGCACCTGTAAATCCCAAGAGTAATTCCAAGGTTTCTTTGCATTCCTGTCATGCAGCTCTTTAAAGATCTACTCTGCTTCTCAAAGTATCTTTGTGACTCTCTTTGTCCCTCTGTCACACTTCTACTCAAGTGCTCTATTGAGGTGTATTCACAGTGAACGATAAAAAAGGAGGCAAAGTCAGACAAAAATCATCAGAGAATTTAAAAAAGTGACATTTCCTTAATATGTCCTCATACTGTTCACCTCACAATTAAAAATTAGCCCCCAAAAAGGACCACTGTGACAGTTTGGACCCCATGAGTGATGCAAGTTTGCCTTCAGGACTGACAAAATCATGTCCCAAGTGCAGCAGCAGATCTCGGTTCCATGACACCGGGAGATAATGAGTTATCTTGCTGATAACAGAACCTTTGCAACAGCCTTAAAAACACTTCCCTGCCTGCTGATTCTCATGCAAGATGAAGCAGGTAAAAGCAGTGAAAGTCTCATCAGCATTTATTTCATACTTCTGCAAGTTTAAATGCAGTAATTCCCGAAGTTTGGAAGTGTTCAAAGCCAGGTTGGACGGGATTTGGAGCACCCCAGGATAGTGGAAGGTGTCCTTGCCCATGGCAGGGGGTTGGAATGAAGATGATCTTTAAGGTCCCTTCCAACCCAAACCATTCCATGATCTCAGGCTGAAGTGTGAAACTTCCTCTGCACAATTCATTTTCCATTCTCTTTGCCTTGCTAGAACTTTTCTTTCTTTTCTTCAACACTTTCCCTCTAAAGATTATTGCTTTGACACGAAATGTTTTGAGCTTCTTTCCCCTCATCTCCCTCCTGTCCAACCCTCCCTTTCCATGTTTGGGTCGTTCAGCCACATGCAGATATTCCCCCTATTCCCTCTCAGGGCTATGATGGCAGCTGAGTGAGAACCTGCCAGAAAACACGACCAGAGAGTGAAAGTGTGAAGTGCCTCATTCCCCACAAAGGGTGTTCTCCTTCCCACACTCAGAGTTCAAGAGCTCGTGGGGCCACACCACAGACCAAGTACGGTTCTTACTGCACAGGACTGGTTCAGACTTCAAACCTTTTTATTTCCAACCCCTGCTAAGCCACCACAGGTGAAGGCAAGCACTTCTTGTTGCTTTTTTCTGTATTTAAATTAGTGAATGTGAAAGCAGCCCAATGTCCCCTCTAAGAAAATCCTGTGTTAGCTGAGGAACTGTACCACCCTCTTCCTTCATGTGAGATCCTTCTTTATTTCTTTTGTAAAGTTAATTGTTTTGCAAAGTTCTGGTCTACTTTATTTTTCAAAATCCCTGCTCGGAAAAGCTCTCAGCATCCAGGAGCATTGTGATACCTCAGCTATGGAAGAGTGTCTGGGAAAGGGAGACTGATCCCTGCACTGCTCCAATACCCCACCACCTCTGTGCTGTATTAGCACATCCTAAAACAGACAGCGAGCAATTAGCAACAAGCACTTGTATCTGAGAACTCTCTGTTCAAATAAACAAACCCACACTGAAGACAAGTCAGACCTACCAGAGTTCTGCCTGAGCGTCACAAATGTCAGCCACGGGGGACTGGAGAGTTTAGAACAATCATCTTTCAGGCAACAAGCAAATGCCAACCTGAACTCTGAGTGAACTTCTGCAGCCCTGCTCTGCCCATTGTCCCCGTGCACGGGGTTTGAAGTGACTGCATGAGAACGTAGGGTTACAGGGACCTCACTCTGCTTGGTCTGGAATGGGAAAAGCTGAGAGAACCCAGTGAAAAGCTGAGAGAACTCAGGGAACAAAGGGAAATTACCTGTGGCGGCTACTGGAGAACAATCCCATTATAAATATCCCACACGAGTTCCTCCTCTGGAGGAACTTTATTATTGTGGGGGTATTATTAAGAATGGCTGCTTCAGAAGTTATCCTACAATAACTATTCAGCCAACTTCCCTGTACAGAAATGCCAAACGCTGCTTTCCCTCAGAGCAGAACGAAGCCCTAAACTTAGAAACAACCCCCCTGTCCAATCCCATTCACGGGCCAACACTCCCACAGATTCCTCCTGCTCCTGGCTCTTCCCCACTGGACGGAGCTGCAGGGAGGACACAGCGCTCAGGAGGTGACATCAAACTCCTGAGTGCCATCTTTTCCCAGCCTGGAGAAAAAGTAGGCCAAGAGCAGGTTCATGAACTGTTCTGTCACTGCTGTGCCTGTCTTGGCCGGTTTCTTCCCTGGATGAGCTGCGGCAGGAGGTGGACTTTGGGCAGGACTTGTGGTCTGTGGCTTTTGTGCAATCAGAGGACACCAGTTCCCTTTCCTGGAGAAAAACTGGGGCTCAGACCTGTGACAGGGAAAGACTGTGGGAAGTATCTTCCCAAAAAAAAGGCCACTTCAAAAATCTGGTACCAGAAGGACTGAACGCCGCTACTCGTTGTAATTCTCCCACTGCAAGAGAAAGAAGTTTCTAAAACTCATCTCATCCACTGGCAACACTATATAAATCTGTGTTTCATTAACTTATAAATGTGACTTTGAGTACACTCCGGAGAATCTCAGAGCTGAGAAAATGTTGTGAAAGTGAAACCGCTTTTTTTAAATAAATTAAGCCCAAGATTGCCAAAATTCTCAGCTAAAACCTACAGGAAACACAAGCACTCTTAACTTTCAAAGGCAAAATTAAGCTCTGTGAGACCTCTGCTTTTCCATTTCTGCCCTGGAGAAGCAGCTCCTTCAAAGCACAGCTAAAAACCACCTGGAATTCCACAAGGAAACAGGGAGAACTGAACCTATGGACAGGCCTACAAAAGACCGAATGGACTGAAAAACCACTGACATGAAGAGTACGGTGCCCAGAAATTAGGAAAGCCCAGAATCCTTCCCCAGCTTTAATTCAGTGCCTCCATGTCAATAAGTTATGATTCTGTTTAGCTCCATGAATGCCCTGTTTGTTTTAGGGGGCAGAATGGAAGCAGTGCTCACTGAATAGGTGGCCATACAATAGATCTTTTTATTTTCATTGTGTTTAACATAATACCCCTTGACACTCTTCAGACTGTGCTCCAAATAAAATTATTCCTGGCTGCATATAGATTCTATAGAGTGCTCATTGTTTTTGCATCCTTAGAATTCACAAACAAACATTTCCTTCTGCAGTGTTCTGGATTTTCTCCTGCTCTGCAGAAAAACAGCGAGGCACGAGATAAACATAAAAGGGCTCCATAATTTAAATTTCTTTATATTCAAGACTTTGCAAAGACAAGGAACACATCCTAGCAGGTAAATCTCTGTTTTACGGAGCTCCACAGAGGAGCAGCTTTACAGGTTAGGTAAAAAAAGCTCCTTTTTGACACACTGCCCTCATGTGATCCTCCAAGAGAGGATATCCCAGGATTTAGAGAGGAAACATTCTCAACTGTGCATCTGTACACACTCCAACAGAGTTATTACTGAGCGTTTTCCCCTTTTCTAATACACAGTTAAAGTTCTTCCCAAGTTTTCCTGCCACACTGGAACTCTGTCCAACTCCTCAGGAGCACTGGTCAAACTCAAGTACTTTGGCTGGTGATTCACCCCAAATTTATTTGTTTAACTTATGACAAATGAGCGAGTGCAACAACATCTCAGGAGTCAATACTTTATTGCTGAATATTTAATAACCTGTATTTCAAGAAGAGGCCTAACGTTTACTTTAAAACTGACAAATAAAAATTATCCAAATCCTCCTTTTCCAGAGGTCACCGATGTTGGTGAAAATGTGCCAAGGTTGAGGTTCTGAGGCTTCTTTTTTCTCTCCCCCCACAAATTCATGTGCATTTTATGATTTTATGCAGTTATTCTAAGGTTCGTCATTTTTCTAATTTAACGAAAAGCCTGCCATTTAAAAAGAGGAAATACAAAGGAGAGGAAAAATGGAGACAAACTTTCTTATGATCATGGTGAAAGTTCAAAGAATCACAGAAACATCAGGCTTGGAAAAGATCTCCAAGATCATCAAGCCCAACCTTTGACCGAACAAACACAACAGCTTTAAAGCAGAAATAAAGACTGAAGTGTGAATATTATGCCCAACACAGGATTTCTAATAATTACTTAAATACAACTACTTCTGCATATTTAATCTTGCTCAAAGATCCACACCTGTCCTTCAGCTCCGAGTGAAAACTACAAATACAAACAAAAACCAGAAAGTTCTTTCAAATTCAGTAAATAAGGAGAAAAATCTTTTATAAACCACGGTAATCTCCTAATACAGCATAAATTTAGTAACATAAAGTTTAAAGTGACATGATTTTATCCCTTAAACATGCTATAAAAGAACCTCTAAACTCACTCTTCAGCAGGCTTCAAGCAAACTCCAAGTACACACAGTTCATATAAAATCTAAGTTTTTGGTTTTAGAAATCACTGAGTTTCTCTATGAAAAGGTTGGCTTTACTCAAGAGAAATTAAATTTCCCTCTGCTGAACCCAAAGTTTTCTGAAGGGTTTAGAAAACAGTCAGTAAATTAAAATTCCACCATAGCAAAAATCAGATTTAATCAAAAATCTGCTGGTGACAGGAATTTCCACCATTACTAGCGAATGCCAGGTGGTATCAAACCGCAGATACCTATTGATACTTATGCTAAAGGGAAGGGGAAAAAAAGGAAAAAAAAGCATGGAATGTAGCTGGATTTACTCAGTTAAATAATTCATTAACCTTACAGTGAGTTTACTGAGTTGGATGGAGAGAATGTGAGCAGATATGGAAAGGAAAACCAGGAATTGGACACTAAGGAAGACAGAGGGAGGGAGTGGGCAACGGGACTGAAGAAGGTAAAGTGATCCATGACTGAACAGGAGAAAAAGCTGGTTGGGAAAGCAGGGGAAGGGAAAAAAAAGGGACAGATACAGATGCAGATTTAAGCAACGGAATGTATTTTAAGCTCAGATTCCCCAATATTCTTAGGCAGGAACGATATTTAGGACAGGAAAAAAAGCAGGACTCAACTTACAGCCGAGGAGGGGCTTGGTTTTTGGTGTAGGGTTTTTTTTGTCGGGGGGAGGGGGTGGGATGTGAACACACCATTTTTGAGAGGTGAGCGTGTGCTCCAGAAACCACGCTGAAGTATTATCAGATTCAGATCCTGATCTCGGACAGCGAGAAGGGGCTGATATGCGAGCTGAGTGTATCAGCATTGGACAGCCGCGCTTTCTGCGGGAATCGAGCTAGTTACAGGCATTTAAAAAAAAAAAAAAAGAAAAAAAATAGGAAAAACACAGCAATAAGGCGAAGGTGCGGGTGCCCCACGCCCGGACGCGCTGAGGGGCTCGGAGCAGCCCGCCGAGGCCGCCTCGCACCGCCCAGGCCCGCGCGCCGCCTGCCAGGGGGAAGCCGATGCCGGCGCTCCCCTCAGCGCATCCCCGGCTGCCGCAGCGCGCCCCAGCAACAGCGCCTCATTAGCATAGCCCACCCCGGGCCGCGCCGCGCCATTGGCCCGCAGCGCCGCGGCGCCGGCCAATGGCGGCGCGCTATGCAAATGCCGGCGCGCAGTTGCCAGGGCAGAGCTGGCGCGCGGCGGCCAATGGGCGCGGGCTCCATAAACAAGGAGCGCGATTGAGCTTTGTCACATTCGCCGGGCGCTGTTAACACTTTCCAGTTTAGGGCGAAATTAGCTCCCATCTCCCGAGGATCAGGCTCATGTTCTACATTTCACCCCCACAGCAAGGGCAGGGCGGCGCAGCCATGATACGCGGGATTACGGATAAACGCGCCCGCGTTAGGATTTCGCCTGCCCGGGCTCCGGGACGCCTTCTCCAGGGCCGGGATGCTAAAGATCCCCCCAGCTCGCCCGGCTGGAATTCTTCCCGGGGCTTGAAAAAGCTCTAAAGTTCCCTGTCGCTGCCTTAGGCAGGTCACCTCCTAAAATTACTGTGTCAGGCTACTCCTGTCCTTCCCTTTTTCCTTCCCTTTTTCCTTCCCTTTTTCCTTCCCGTTTTCCAAGGATCTGAATTTATGTTTCATTGGTTTGGGTTTAACCCTAAAGACACAACGTTCTTTATTATTATTATTATAATTATAATTCACCCCCCCTTCCCCGACAGATTTTAAGCAAATGAAATTTCAGCTCATTCCACCGCCGCTAACGACTGAACATGAGCGAAGCTGAAGCATCCTAAAAGAAATAAGCAGATTTTTTTTTTTTCTTTTGACTGATTTGAAAGAAAAAAAAAAAAAAAACCGAGATTATCTGACAGCATATTGGTGTCTCTGTGCCTGTGACGGCGTGAATCCATCACTGACCGGCACCGCTTGCAGGGCTGCTGGGGAGATCCCCTTCCCACGCGCACGGATGCGGATGTGGAAAACCGGCGGCTGGAAATGCAAAGAGTGACAGACTTACTCTGGAAGCCCCCGGCTGTCCCTGGAGCACCACTGTCCCCTCTACGCCGTGGCGGCCGCAGCGATGCCGGGCATGTTTTACTGCACTTTGCCGAGCCCGGCAGCGATGTGCCAGCGCCGCTGCGAGTCACTCACCTGCGGAGGGGGTGGGGGGTGCTTCCTGTTCTCCGGGGCTCCGGGAAGGTGCCCGGCGCTGCCCGGGGACAGGGCACGGAGCGCCGGGACCCGCCGGGGTGGCCTCGCCGCTCCGTGGCGGAAGCTGCGCCCGCCCGCTCACCTGGGCCACGGGTACAGAGGGGAGAAGATCCCTGTTTTCCAGGGCTCCCTAGGACGGCCAAACTTTGCAGCCCTGAAGCAGAGAATCTGCTTTATTCCAAAATGTCAGTTCCAACAGAACTTAAAAAGTTTTACCGGCTCCCTCGTTCGACAACTTCATTTCGGGCATTTTAGCAGTAGCGAAACTACTGAAATATCTCCTTACCACAAGCAACTGCCTCAGTGCGTGTGCACTACACCCCCCAAAAACCAGTGCCACCTATTCTTTATCTCGTGTCAGCTTCTTGGACTCAAACACCGCATTTATTTCATCTCGCAGACCCTGCAGCAGCGCAGCGGCAGCAGCGTTACCTGACCAGGGGCTTACAAGATTTTCCGAGCAATCCAGGCTGGGCCAGGACTTTGCAGCACTAATCCTTCTCCTGGTCCGCTCCGCTGTCCTTTCAGGGAAATACTTTTATCAGCACTTCAGCGAGAGTTCCTCGCGTTGGTGCAGCGCCTCCTCCTTCCCCCCACCTCCAAAGAACATTACTCACAATTTGCAGTTTGCAGCGCAAAACTAATTAAAGATGGAATAAATTACCTGCTACATGGCAGCACGTCAAACCTCACGAGAGGTGAAAAACACCCAGTATTTTATCCCAAATCAATACCCGGCCTGATGTCTCAGGCATTTCCAGCTGAACATAAAGTTAGCATAAATATCGGTGTCATTTTTCAAGTTCTCCTTTAATCTACTGTACGAACAGATACATATTAAAAAAAAAAAATTAAAAAAGAAATCTTTTCCTATGCATAAAACCCATCAAGGGAAATTACTTGAATTATTCTATTTCCCATTTGTAGTTACTGAGGCACAAGATATATTTAAACAGTTGGTAGAGAAAAAATGGGAAGCATCTCCCATATCAATGTACAGCCAGCATGCCAAACCATGAATGTAAGAGCTAAACAAGGGATGAATACATCATGTGCAAGAGTCTCACATGATATAAATTATTCAATACCTGACCAAAGAGAACAGCTTTCAGGAGAGAGGGGGAGGATCTCAAAGTACTCTTGTAGTTTGAATACAGACAGGGTTAGGAATTGATGCAAAATCTTTTTAACTCAGTTAAATAATCCCATGGATTTTAGAACTATTTTCACTGGGTGACATCCATCCAGCTCTGGTGTCTACCATAAATAAAGGTGGATTTCATCTAACACAGTGATGACAATTTTAAAATAAAACCAACTGTAAAAATAAATAACTTGGCACGTGGGCAAGTGTGTATTTTCAGAATTTGGGCTGTCCCCTCTTTCCACTTGCAGGATTTGCACAGCCCTATTGGTATTAAAAGTCTTTTTTCCTTTACTAATTCCAAACTGGCTGTACAGTTTGGGATTTTTGGGATTGCATTTGAGATTGCTATTAAGCTATCACACACCTTTAAGGACTAACACACACAGACAGAGGCTTTTTAAGTGAAAACCTGAACTACAAAAAAATATCCACCATTATAAATTATCCCTGGATTATGGGGAAGCTGCTGGTGTGATGACTGCAGGGAATTCCTTCACTGGCCGATTTCATGGATGATTTTGAACTAGTTCATGTCACTCCAAGGGAAGTTTATAGCACGCAAGTTTTGGCAACAGAGCAGTTCTGTTGCATTTGGAGACATTGCACTGCTTTGATACTCTGGATTAATAACACAGATTCTGATGGAATTCCTAAAAACCAGAATACTTTGTATTAACAACACAGATTCTGATGGAGCTCCTAAAAACCAGAATACTTTAAAACTCTTAGGCATGCTGTCCTTATTAATCCCTATCACAGTTCATAAAATAATAACATTCCAGGTTCTTTCCTCACTCCAAAGTAGTCTGGAAGCACCAGACTATTCCATAAACTCCTCACAGGTCATGAATTGTACCTAAACCATTTTTCTGCTGCGTTGTCAATGATTTGATAACTGATATTCTGACACCTGCATTTTACAGCAGGAATCCGAAGCCAGTCCTGACAAACTCCACTCAGACTTCTCAAGTCTTTAAACAATAAATCATTCCCCAGTAAAAAGTTTCAATATTTCCATATCCAGCTTAGTGCTCATCACAGAAAAGCCCCAAAAAAATCAGAAATAAACCCAGGCAAGGGGGTTGACAAGTCCAGTCAAACCTCACAATCCAAAGCGCTCATTCCAAAGCCCAATTTCCTGCCTTTGCAATAATTCCTGTATTTAGTACACACACTTTAAAGTTTAAGCAATTGCTTCTTTTGATTTGTCTCACCTTGAAGAAGCAGCTTTTAAGGAGAAAAAAACTTAAGCGTGGCTGAATCCGTACTTCCAGCTGGAAACCACCAAAACCCGGGGATGCCAGACTTCACTAATCCAAACAATCCGACCCCAAAGTGGGGCTCACTGTAAGCTGTATTCATTTCTCTCAAGTAACATAAATTTCAACCCAGAAAAATTTAAAACCAAACAACAAAAACCATCCCCCAAACAAACAAAAAGTGTCATTATTCCTTTAGGAGATTACTGTGATTTAAGAAAATTATTTTTGAAGTGTAACTCGCATTTTTCCTTCTAAGGCTTTACTCTTTCTAGCATAAACTAAGGAGTAGCTATTAAAGCTAACTATAAAAATTGGGGGTTTTTTCACACTAATAAAAATGATGAGAGCAACACTACCCAAGTATCAGAGTTGTGCAAATTTAAAAACTTAAATTTTTTCTGCATCTTATAGAATCCTAGAATGGCTTGGGTTTGGAGGCACCTCAAAAATTATCCAGTGCCACCCCCTGCCATGGGCAAGGACACCTTTCACTATCCCAGGCTGCTCCAAGCCCCAGTGTCCAACCTGGCCTTGGGCACTGCCAGGGATCCAGGGGCAGCCACAGCTTCTCTGGGCACCCTGTGCCAGGGCCTCCCCACCCTCCCGGGGAACAATTCCTGCCCAATATCCCATCCAGCCCTGCCCTCCTTCAGCTGATCTGCATCCATAAATCTGATTCCCAGCTTACAAAACCTCTCATTTGCCACAACTGGGCTCCCCCTTTCCAAGAAGTGCCACCTGTTCCCTGCAGGGACATCATGGAAGATGCACAAACCAAAGACGCCGTGTTCCAGCTGTAACATTTGAGCCTCTCCTTCCATCAGTCTCTGGTTTTTCTGGAATGCCAATTCCCAGAACAAGCTGCTGAGAGCTGTCTGTCACCTGCACCTGCAGCATCCATGTGGGAAGCCATGAACCCTGGCCACCAAAAAAACCAGGTGACTTCCAAGGGGTGCAGAAATGGAGCAGGAAGGGAAGGAATCATTCCAGCATTTCCTGAAGGATCTATAAACTACACCAAGGAAAACCTGACTGGATAATTTGCCATGGTTTGGTGTTGGGTTTGGGTTTTCTTGCCTCCAGAGAGGTGCAGAGGGAGCATTTCACCTGAGGAAAGAGACTTGGATGCTTCCAGTCAAAGGTGATGACGTAAAATTATTAACAGGATCCAAACGAACAAGGAATTCTTCAAGGTTCAGCCAACAACTGTGTTCTGGGAAAAGATCACCCCAAGTCCAGTTCACAGCAGAAACGTTAATGAAATTCAAACCCCTGAAGGATTTTAATTCAAACAAAACTGTGCCCTGCTCTGGTCAGAGAATGTTCCCAGTTCCTAAGGACATTGTGAACATCACATTTACAGGCAGCAGACACGACTGTCCTGCAATGCAAAGGAACCACGACCTCCTACAAAGTCATGTCACCAAGGGTGATGTCGCTGCAAGTCAGGAAAAGTGAAATAATAACACAGCAACTCTTTATTTAAAAGTTTAGGTATCAATGAGCTTCAAAGCTTCAGCAGTGGGGTTTTAGAAGTGTTCTCAGGGAACAGAACACCCAGCTTCATGCATGGCACAGTCAGGACTCTGGCAAACACACACGCGAGGATGAGTCTTTGAACAGCCTGACTCTTCCCTGGCAGGCAGATGCTGAAAGAAGAGGGAAGAAGTTGGGAGTGCCCTCCTGCCCTGAGTGAAAACCCATTGGAGTGAGGGCTGTGTCAGGCTGTGGTGGGAGGAGATGCTCGAGAAGGAGGGCAAAGAAATGTTACCCCAAAGAAATGCTACCCCAAAGAAATGCTACCCCAAAGAAATGCTACCCCCAGCAGGACATCAGCAAGGGCAGTTATCGGTTCTCAAGGTAATGGCACTTCCTGTTACCACAATGCTGAATTAGGTTGCCCACAGAGGTTATGGCTGCTCCATCCCTGGCAGTGCCCAAGGCCAGGTTGGACATTGGGGCTTGGAGCAGCCTGGGATAGTGGAAGGTGTCCCTGCCCATGGAACTGGATGAGCTTTAAGGTCCCTCCCAACCCAAACCATTCCCTGATTCCATGAATTTGGAGGAGAAAGTATAAAACAAGCGCAGGATCTGCCACCTCTGAGATGTTTGAAAGGACAACGAGAGCCACATAACTCATCGTTCTCATCGCTGCCATGGAGCCCAACTTTTTACCAAGTCCATCGAAGAGTTTAAAACCCTTACCAGAAAAGAAGGGCAATATTGTTTCTCGTGCTCCAAAACCACTGCAAAAAACAGGGCCTTGGTGCAGAAGGAGCAGAAAAAGCCCAAACCACCTGCTCCTGCTTTGCAGCACCAGTTGTTCTGCCAAGCAGTGGCGACACTCGAGGCTCTGCTCTGCCAAAGCATCTGGGTTGAAAGCACCACGGTGTTGTTCTCTGGCACTGCTGGCCAAGTGAGCACAGAGCTGCTTCCAAATGTCACTCAATCTCACACAGCTCCTCAAGACTTCTTCGGGAATTTGCGGAATTGCTACGATTTCTTAGCGGCTCCAGAGAGCCCGACCGTGTCCGAACAGAAGGTGCCAGAGAGGACTTCCCTTCTTTTGCTGCCCCACAAAAGGGTAGGGGGACACTTCCCAACATCTCTGCAAACAAAAGGGAGTGGACAGAAGCGGAAGAATTGCCTTTGCCATCATCTGTGAGAGGAAAGCATGGCAGACCCTTCAGAGTGTCACGGCACTGGCCACCTTCAGCCAACGCTCCAATGTTTCAAAACATCATCAAGGATTAAATGATTTTGCCAGGGGAGGTTCTGATTGGATATTAGGAAAAACTTTCCATGTAAGAGTGGTCAGGCCTTGGAATGAGCTGCCCAGGGAGTGGTGGAGTCCCTGTCTCTGGCAGTGTTCAGGAGGAGTCTGGGTGTGGCCCTTGGAGACAGGGTTTGGGGTGATGCTGGTGCTGCTGGGGTGAGGTGAGACTGGATGATCCTGAATACCAACGTTTAACAGCCCCTTCCATGAAGAAATTCCTCCTGGTGTCCAACCTGAGCCTCCCCTGGCACAGCTTGAGGCCTTTTTCTCTTGCCCTGTCCTTGTTCCCTGGGAGCAGAGCCTCCTCTTCCATGGAAAGCTCAGACACCACGGCAATTTTGTGTTCCCACTCACCAGATTTCATTCCTGAGGGCCATGTTAGGCACAGAGTCACACTTGGAATTTCCTGTGCCTGTCCCTTCCCTGGTAACTGTGCTGAGGACCCCAGAATGAGCTGGAGGAGAGAGACTCCGTGACTCTCCAAACCTGAGCACAGCGATGCTTCTCCATGGAGCATCTTGTCCAGATGCTTCCAAAAACTTCCTGAGGCATTTCTTGCTCTCCAAAACTGATCAGTTCCTATCTCTGAAGGAGGAAGCCAGGCCTCTGTCAGAGGTGCCATTAATCCACAGGTGCAGTACCTGTCTAATTACCTGGTCTTTGATGAAATTCCAACGATTCATTAGGAGCTGATGTTGAAAGGAGCCCAAATCGCTTTGTTTTAGTAGCTGCTACCCAGACTTGCTCAGAAGACACCAATTCACTTTTCTCTAAATTGATCAAAAGGCTTATCCAGGAGGGAGATTAACCATCTTCCTAATGGGTTACTGCAGCTTCTTGGGAAGACAGAGCCACTGCTAATCTGTTATCGAGGATAATGTGGATTTTTGATGGCAGAAAGATACTGCTAATAAACTGGGATCCACGGGGAAAAAGTGTGACACAAAGTCAAACAATCAAATACTGTAACCAAGCTGTAAAGACTGAGCAACTGTATTTGTGCAAAATGTATTTGTAGGGAAGGAATTCCTCCCTGTGAACGTGGGGAGGCCCTGGCCACCATGGTGCCCAGGAAAGCTGTGGATGTCCCATCCCTGGAAGTGTCCAGGGCCAGGTTGGATGGGGCTTGGAGCAACTTGGGATAGTGGAAGGTGTCCCTGCCCATGGCAGGGGGTGGGAATGGGATGAGCTTTCATGTCCCTTCCAACCCAAATCATTCCAGGATTCTATGAAAGCAAGAATTCCCTTCTCCTCTCTACCAACCCCTTCCCAGAAAAAAACAGTGAAGCAGAATTATCATTCAGGTTATTCAGGCTGTAATTCATGGAAGTACAGGACACAAATGACTCCTCAGGTGTCTGAATACCCACTGAGTGTTTACTCAAATACCTGTAGCCAGAGTGAAAGACTTCAAGCGAAAAGACGTCACTACGGATCTGGAAGTGTTTTGAACCCAAATCCCTGCTCCAGACGAAGTTAGCTCCCAAATTCTATTTAAGGAAACTGCCTTCTATTGAAGAAGTGGAGTATTCAGCTGGCTCCGTTTTGGTGGCACTTTTTCTGAGCAGAGAAGTGTCAGAATTTTTGCATTTGGATGGCAGCCTATAGAGCCTGGATTTCTCCCAAGAAAAAACGAAGTTGCGCTTCTTGCCTTCCCCTGGAGCTCCACATGCCTCCAGACATAAAAGAAAACGCCAACCAAACAAAAACCACAACAACTACTTTTTGCCTTTCTCAGGATCCAAACAGTTGTTGCCTGGGGCCTTTTCCTACCAGAATCTTTGTAGGAAAACAAAGCTGAACACAGAATTTAAGCTGAAGGTGCAGAATCCTAACTTGAAAACTGACCCATTGATTTCGGTGTGGAACAGCCTCCTTTTTTCTGAGGAAAATCTCTTTTCTTCACAGGAGAAGTCATGAAGACTCCTGAAGTCCATGAAGTCAGCCCAAGCCAGAGGACAAGAACAACTTTACAGACACCATTTCTCAGAAGATGGAAGAAAAGCTGAACTGTCGAAGGAAACCTATAGGAAAGCAACACAAAATTCTCCCAGGCTTTGTAAGTGAGAAGGAAGCAAAGGAATATTCCTGCAGCTGCAGGTCAGGAAAAAAGAAGTTATATTTCTATATATATATATATTTATATATTATGTATATATAACAAAAGATAGAACAACCCTGGGGTTTTTTGCTTTGACAACGGGAAAAGAAGCACGATTTTCTCCTGAGACATCATAAGTCCAAAGAGAAAGGAAAAAGGATTTAAGGACAACAGTGGAATTAATAGCTGAGGAAGCACGGAAGCAGCAGCTGTGTACCCCTGGATCCAGCTGGGCTGAGGAAGATTCCCAAACAGGGCCGTGATCTGCGGTGTCCGGACAGCGCGAGGGATCCGCAGCATCCCTGTGTGCAGCGCTCTTCCCAGCAGCTCCTGGGAATGTGTGGCCGTCAGCATGTTCAGGAATCCTTCCCAGCAGGCAGCCAGGACAGTGAACTAGCACAGATGTGTGCTGCTCCATGTGATCGGCTCCGGAGGCTGGGAATGCTCCGTGGACTAACAGGGAAACAGCTCTTTTTGCCCGGGAATCTGTGCTCTGCAATCTCCTCTGACCACATCTGCTCCTGCAGCTCTCTGCTGGCTCAGTTTACAAATAAAGGCTCTTACTTGACACAGCCTCCTTCCAATTAGTAAAAATGGCAAACCAGGAGAGGCTCGGGTGTGAAGTGGATTTTGGAAAATCCCGGGATGTAAAGAAAGGAAAACACTGCACTGCTCACCTCGGGATTTTGGGCTGTGACCCCGTTTCTTTGCAAGGTTTAAAAGAGGTTCATGCTCTTATCAAGCAACTGCCCAGGGACATGAAAGGTGAGGAATAATCAGTTGGTTTTGAGGATCACCAATGACAAAACACAAGATCTTCACAAAGTGGTCTAAATTAAAGCACACAAGACTAACTTGTGTTTTTTTTCATTTATTTGTCATCATTATGGTGATGCTGGGATCAAAGTTTTTCTTCCAACATCTCAGCTTGTCCAGAGAAGCTGTGGCTGCCCCTGGATCCCTGGCAGTGTCCAAGGCCAGGTTGGACACTGGGGCTTGGAGCAGCCTGGGACAGTGGAAGGTGTCCCTGCCCGTGGCAGGGGTGGCACTGGATGAGCTTTAAGCTCCTTCCACCCCAAACCATTCTGGGATTCCATGATCTCAACAAAAATTGAATTTCAAAAATTCAATTTTGAAAAATTGAATTTTGGAGGAAACTCCAGAGATGGGAACATTTAAGCCTAAAAAGAAACACTGCCTTATTTATATCCCCTTCTGAGCCTAAGCACCAGAAATACACTTAAACTCCACACCATGGACTCAGGGAAGTGTCCAGGAATTGCTCAGCACTGTGAAATGATTACTTGATTTTACAGCTGCAAGTTTTAGAAAGGTCTAACTTAAGAAGCAAGAATAAATCAATCACCAGATTGCTGCTTTTTTTTACAGTCTTTAAGGACCTAACACAGAGCCTACCATGAACATCTGGAACTCACCTAAAGTGAAGCTGTAAATGGAATTATGATGGACATCTGCTGCTTTTCAGATATTTTGCTAAACTTCCCTAAGTGAAATATTTCAAAGGGCTAATTCCCACTTTTATTCCAAACTAGCACAAAGCCTCTGGATTACTGGAAGGTACAAAACTTGGTAAATATATTTGGTGGGAGGGGGGTTTAATTTATTTTATATTTTATAAGCTAATATATGTAAGCCATTATTCCATACCTACATGAAGATAAAACCAGTTTTATATTCAACCCAGCTCGTGGAGAAGGATCTGATCTACTGAGAGGCATTAACAGCAAGTCACAACTCACATTAATATGGCAGGTGAAATCATAGCTACTTTTACCAATATAGAAAAACTTGGAGAACCACTTTGTTCCATTTCGGCATCTTCAGGACCTTGGAGGAGCATGGAGATGTCAGTCCTACCACAGCTAAGCTGAAAAACCACATCTGGATATTCATGTATTGCCAGAAACAGTTTATTTTTCTTGAGTGGTGAGGCAGTCCTGAGGAACTGTGGACTTTATTCACAGTATTAGAATATTTTTCTCTATTTAAAGGCCTCACTGCCTACAAAACCAGGTGAAAATCAAACCAACCTCCCTCACCTTTACAAACATCATCTTTCTATTTATTTCCTGGCACAGCACATCTGCTGATCCCTCTCTATCACATCTGAGGGAGCACAAACAAGTGGCAAGTTCACCCCAAAATACTGAGCTCGAATAGGCAAGATGCACAAATATTAGAATTTTCTGTGATTTTAGTAAAGACAAGGCGAAGTTTTGGATGATTTACCAAACTTGAGGTTGGATTCTCTGTTCCCAAAGTGGATTCAATGAGATGAAAGAGAACTTAAGAGAATGCACACAAAGAAATCAGTTAGAAGATCCAGAATTAACCAGTAAAACACTCAATGCTCTGCTTGTATCCTCAGTTTTTGAAGGGATCTATAATAACCAGTTTGTTAGGGAAATGCCAGCACCAACAGATTCCCCCAGGAAAGGAGGAAACCAAGAACAAATCTCTCTTCCCTGTCTGGAACAGAACTGCTGCCACCTGTTCCACGTTCCCAGCAAAGATGTTCAACAGCTGGCTCTGTGTGCAATAAACTCAAATCTAGAGCCCCAAAGATATTTGGGGATTTAAGGCAGCCAAATGTCACCAGGGGTTAGGTGTGAGTGCCAGTGAGAGCCGAGCCTCAGGAGCCAGGCTTTTCCCTTGGGTTGATGGATCCATGCTGGGCTGGGTATTCCCTGCTCTTCCCAGGACAACTGCAAGGTCAGAACCTTAAATCTGATGTGTCACTCCTAAAAACAAATGATGTTTCTTGCTCTCTAATCTAATCCCTGTCCTTAACAGCTTATCAGCAAACGTGTTTCTGAGACTGGGGCGTCACAGTGGAAATCTGAGAGTGAAACATTCTCAGTTTTACATTTTCCACGCTTAAATGTGTTTCTCAATCCAGCAGGGTTTAACCAGACCCACTCAGATGACGTCTGAGCTGCACCCAGTGACATCAGAGGGCTGACCAACGTGTCCTGAAGCTGCCTTATGGAAATATCCAAGCTCTCCGTGGATAGCTGACTGCATATTGAGGCATGGAAACTCTGGTGAAACCTGCTGAGAGGAACTTACTCCTCAGTGTATAACCCGGAAAAAACTCTGTCATCAAGCTGAGCATATCCTGTGTTGCTCTGGAAAGCTGGGAATCCACCAGCTTCATCCCAGCTAAGCATCAAGCAAACACAACATCTGGGCACCACTGCCTGCAAGAGCATTTGATATAAACAGTAAAAACCACATATCACAGGATGAACTGAACAGAACAGGAAGCAGCAGCCTGACTAGAAAAAGAGAAATACAAATCTTGAAAAGTCAGAATGTCCAATTTCAGCAAGATTTAGGAACAATTTTTGCCCAGTTCTTGCCTCCACCTGCCTGATAAAGTATTATAAATGGAATTCCTACCAAGAACTATTCAGGCTTGGCTGTTAAGAGAGCCATCCTATGGTGTCTCTCTGTATCTTAAAACCTAAGCCCAAAGGAATAGAACTTCCAGGGATGGGGGGAGAGGTCATTTCCACCTGGCTCCATGATTTCTAAAGCAGGATGCCTCCTACAGACATTTGCTCCTTTACTTATGGACTGAACACAGAATATGCTCAGAAACTGAAGTGGTACCAGTTTAAGTCAAGCTGATCTAGTGATGATGAATTTCGGGTGTTGTGTCGCCATGGAAAGGGTGCTCAGGCCTTGGAAAGAGCTGCCCAGGGAGGTTTGGAGTGCCCATCCCTGGAGGTGTCCCAGGAAGGCCTGGAGGTGGCACTCAGTGCTCTGGGCTGGGGACAAGGTGGGCATTGGGCACAGCTGGGACTCCATGGGCTGGGAGGGCTTTTCCAGCCTCAGGGATTCCATGGAATACCCATGAAGTACTGCTGGGTGCAGATTTGCACCCTGGGAGGTCCTTCAGGAGCACCAGATTCCAGGTGTGGTTCCTGGAAAGCTGCAAACGCTCTCGAACTGGTGCTGCCCGTGCCAAGCCCATGGGAAGAAACTCCCTCTGGATCTGAACCAACGGCTTTTCCCCGGAGCACAGGGCTGAGACTCCCTCCAACACCCACCCTCACTCCAAACCTCACTCCAAACCCTCCCAGCCCAGGCCAGCAAGATCAATCCAGGAACGTTTGCTGCCAGAAGCAGCGGAAACAGGACACAAAATGGGATGTACAAGACAGGGCCACTCCCAGCAGCAACCACCAGAGCCAGTCAATCCCTGGGACAGGGCACAATTCCGAGACTCCATGGGCAGCTCCAAACTCAATCTCACAGCCCCACTGCTGCCTTGCCCAAGAGAACCTTTCCTTTTTGTTCCCACGCTGAACACTGGCTTTAAAGGCTGCAAGAAAGACTCTGTAATTTGCAGTGTTATGTTCATTATACACCTCAGGCATTCTCAGTGCGCTGACCAATCATTCAGGAAATGGGAAATAATTTTTAATAGTTATTATTGCAAATTTTAATCTGAATTTTAATTTGGTTTTGTTCAAAACCTAATTTCTCTCAAGTCTATGTGAGTCCTTGCTCTTGGAAATCGGCAGCAGAAACAAATTTCAGCCTTGCAATAAAGAAATCTCCTTGCAACTTAAAACTTCACTGAAAGTTACCTCGAAAGGTTTTTAAAAGAGGGTCACATGTATTGGGAGGCAAAATGAATAGAAATTACTTTTCCAGAGTATTAAAACTATTTATAAGAACAGCAGCATCTAAAGATTTTCTGGTTTAGATGCTCTGGTCTGTTCCTGCATAAGGAAAGCAGCATCCTCCACCAGGCTGTAATTCCATGCCAAAACCCTGGAACAGGATTTTTGTTTCCTCTTAGACAAGGGCTGAGGCTGAAAACTTCAATTTTCAATATCACAGGTACTGAGCCATTCTGGAGGAGGGGTAAAAAAAAAAAAAAACAAAAACCACCTTTTCTTTTAAATAGGCAACTTCTTTTTAAATATGGATGCATGAATCTAACTTTAGCTGTCCAGGTTTTCAAATTCCTGCTCTCAAATCCAGAAAGTAGAGCATTAATTTAGTCTGTTGACTTCAAGGTTATCATTCATTGAGGTCAATGACTCCATCTCTGAAAAGCAGAACTTCCACTTTCAGTCTGAGGAGCGCTGCCCTTCCCGACTGCTTTCTCACAAAAACTCCCAGGCAAACCAGCACCAACCCTTCCTGCAAAGGGATTTATCCATGGAAAATCAGGGGTTAACCCTGGGAACACCCAAGCCCTCATTAGGTGCTTTTATTTCAAACTTCCCCTCCTAATGAGCAGCTCTGTCTCAGACATGATTTTCGTGGTATCTCCTGTTTATGGCAAACTTGTGTTGATCTGCTCAGCCAGGACCTGAATATCCACCAAAAACTCCCTGGGAGGATCCAGCTGGACAGAATCCAACTGGAACCGGTCCCCCACCAGAAAAAAAACCAGTAGGAGCCACACTGTGCCCCAGGAGGGAATCAGCACACGGAGCAGAGGTTTGCTCTTCCCGTCTGCTTTTCTGCCACCGACTCTCACCTCACGAGAGACCCTCCAGGTGTGCAGTCGCCTCCGTGGGACCAGGGACAGCATGGTCACTGCCACAGGAAGATGCAGGGAAGGGACAACATGGTGCTGGCCCAGGAAGGTTCTGGATTTTCCTGGTGAAACTTCCAGTGGCTGTGACTGAAGCAGTTCAGGTAACACAGGTGAACTGCAAACACGGAACAGCGCCATGGGCACGCTTTGGTCTGGCTGCAGAACAACAGAGGGGTTTTTCTACTTTGGTTTGTGGGTTTTTTACTCCTGACATATAAAAACATCCTTTAAAATGAGCTAGAGGCTCAGTGAAACCAGCAACTAAAACATCAGAAATAGGAGATGTGAGAGGATGGCCCAACTCTCCATTTTCATTGTATTCTTCCATAAAACAACACCCGGACACTTGCAGGCTCTAAACTCAACCCAATCCAGGAACTTCCCAGAAGTCTTTCCTCTGGATTTGTTCTATTTTAATAAGGAACACAGCTGGGGGAAGACAGGTATCTGTGTGAGAATTGACTATTTCATTGCTCTTGCAGCACCCTTATTGAAAAGTATTGGACTGGCTTTTTTTTCTTTTCCAAAAATGACCTTTTTTTTT
>VZTE01001001.1:98940-126670 GCA_013397775.1 Eulacestoma nigropectus | reverse complement strand
TTTTTTTTTTTTTTTTAAGTTAAGAGCAATTTGAGCACCTCTAATGTTTTATCAAACTTGACTACACCATTCTCACATTTCCTTGGTTCTCAACATCTCTGGTGCATCCAAGATAATTCCACGTTGATGGGAATAATTTGCTGTAACCATTATGTTACTCTGTTTTCTTATAAAGGTTACAAAAAGAGGCTTTGAGCTCTTCAAAAGCTTAACAATCAGACAACTCAGTATTTTTAGATCCATATTCCTCAGGCTCCAGCTAACTAGAAAAGTCAAAACCAGAAAGCTGTTATAAAACCAAAAGATTTTTTAAAGGAATCTCCATAAAAAAGAGGGGAAAAAAAAGAACAACCAACCACTGAGTTACACAGGAGCAGGACAAGGTGTAGCAGTATCTCTGGAAACATCAACTTTCAAACCCAAGATGAATCCTTGCTTGTAGGAACCCAGCACAATCCCAAATCTGATGCTACCACACCATGAAAAGTGAATATGGGTAGGATGATTGACCACCAGCCTAACTACACCCACAAGTGTTTGGTTCCTTCCTTTCCCAAAAGGTCCTGGAGAGACTTGCAAAGGACAAGAAGTGAAAAATTCCCATTCTGAAAACAATTCTTTGTCACAAACCACATTCTAAGGCATTGCCTGTGTCACCACAACATGACTGAAATACAAACTTGGCTTCTCCTGTAAGGAGCTGAACCCCAGCTTTTCTTATTGCAGAGTGTTTCAGGGAAAAGCAGAACAGATCCTAAAAAATCCACAAGTAAACACGGAATCAGAGAATCATTAAAGCTGGAAAAGACCTCTAAGACCATCAAAGTCCAACCATTACCCCAACTCTGCCCAGTCCGTCACTCAACCTTGAACTCAAGTGCCACATCCACAGGTTTCTGAACATTTCCCAGGGTGGTGATTCCAACACTTCCCTGGGCTGCCCCTTTCCAAGGCCTGAGCACCCTTTCCATGGGGAAATTGCTCCTGGTGTCCAACCTGAGCCTCCCCTGGCCCAGCCTGAGGCCGTTCCCTCTCCTCCTGTCCCTGTTCCCTGGGAGCAGAGCCCGACCCCCGCCGGCTGCCCCCTCCTGTCAGGGAGTTGTGCAGAGCCACAAGGTCCCCCCTGAGCCTCCTTTTCTCCAGCCTGAGCCCCTTTCCCAGCTCCCTCAGTCGCTCCTGGGGCTCCAGCCCCTTCCCAGCTCCGTTCCCTTCCCTGGACACGCTCCAGCCCCTCCAGGGCTCTCCTGCAGGAGCCAGAACTGGACACAGCCCTCGAGGGGCCTCTCAGTGCCCGGCACAGAGGGACAATCCCTGCCCTGCTCCTGCTGGACACACAATTCCTCATCCAGCCCAGGTGCCAGCGGCCTCTTGCCCACCTGGGCACCCCTGGGCTCGTGTCCAGCCCCTGTCAGCAGCACCCCCAGGGCCTTTTCCAGCTTTCCAGCCCCTCTGCCCAGCCTGGAGCTCCACGGGGTTGTTGTGACCCAAGGGCAGGACCCGGCCCTTGGCCTGGCTGGCCCTCCCACCGTTGGCCTCATCCCATGGATCCAGCCTGTCCAGATCCCTCTGCAGATCCTTCCCACTCTCCAGCAGATCCACACTCCTGCCCAAACTGGCGCTGCCTTCAAACTGACTGAGGGTGCACTCGATCCTCTGCTCCAGATCATCGATAAAATTATTGAAAATCTTTCATTTCTCCAAACAGCATCTTAAAGTGCCCTTTTGCTGGGTGTCCTATATATTATACAGGGCAAAAAGGGAAGTTAAATGTGCTGCAAGTTTGTTTTCTTGGTGAGTCAAACTGGAAAATAGCAGTGAATATCCCCATTTCTTCAAATTTTCACCGTTTTTTTTAAAAGCAGCGGAGCTTAGTAAGTCTCTGTGTTTTCAGCTTAAGTGGTGATCTAAAATTAAAGTATTCCATGGCAGAAGAAGTGAAAAAATCCTCTTCTTTAGGGGATTGTTTCCCCAGTTCTGCTGTGGTTAATTGTAGGGGTTTAGAGCCGCTCAGCTTCCAGGACAATGAAGTGATGCCCATTGTAACAAAGAATTTATTGACTCCGTAGAAGCTTCCCCCCTTTAACCAAAGGGAGTTTAGACATTACCAGGCACCTCTGATCAATCACTCTCAAGAAACCTTCTGAAAATGCAAGAGAACCATCCTCAAGCACCACAAAACCTTTCAGTTTCAGGCCTGAGCTCTCCCCACCTACTTTGAACTTGAGACCGAGATCAGCAGAGTCACCAAATGACTCTGGCTGTTACCGCACCACAAAATAATCACAGGGCAGGTTCTCATTTTAAGGGCTGCAAATCTTGTTCATGCTCAGAACCTCAGCACACCAAGCCTGGCTCTCCTAACAAACAGAAAATGCAAATAAATCTGACTTTTCTAACTTCCAACACATCAGAGGCAAAAAGGTCTTTGTCCTGTTTTCTGATCTGTATTTATCAAGGGATTTGTAAATGAAGAATTTGGGCTGCAGAAGACAGAATTACCACTTAAAATTTCAAAATCTCGTATCCATTTCTATTCTGCAAGCTCATAACTCTACAAGCTCAACATCATCAGCAATTCTGACCAAAACTGAAAGTGCTTAAGTTGGAAGTTTTAAATCAGATTAATGTATCACAATATGAAACTGAATTCTCTCAAACACTCTCATACATAAGGTACCATTTCATAACATTATCTCTCCTTTCAGTTGTGGGATGAATATTTTTAAAGCTTTCAAAACATTTTCTCAATATTTAAGTTCTATTTTAATCTGTCACTGCCTACTAGACAGAGCTCCCCGAATCTGATGGGACATAAATTTTGAGACTTTTAATGCCTCTCCTCTAGATTTAGATATTTAAAACCAATGAAATATCCCTTTGGAGTAGTTTTTCCTTCTCCTCTTCTTTGCCCAACCTAATTTTAGAATTCTTCAGACCCACTTTGACTTGGGCTTTCAGCACACGACTCACAAACATCGGAGTGGAATGAACGATGTTTGGTTTTCACGGAATGAAATCTCCACTTCCAGCATCTTGGTCCTAATCCAAAGGCTCCATGTAAATATACCCTCCAAAGCTGTTTATGCATGAACAGCTGATGCAACTGAAAACTGTCAATCAGGAGATGAGCTGGATGCACACGGAAATCTACCCAGCTTTTTTTTTTTTTTCCCCAGCCCCAAGGATTCCTAGGGTTTAAAGCTGAACAAGCAAACCAAAGATCTGGTTTGCATCTACTACACCTTTACGGGCCCCAGAATTGCTAAAATAAGGGCATGTGGGTATAAAAAATTAGACCAACCCTCTTGGACAAACTCAGTTTTATTCTATTTCTACTGCTCATGCTTTTCCATGTCAAAATATGAACTGTATTTCCAACAAAACTAAAAATCAGCCACTGAATCTGCAAATACATTTGGCACTTCCAGGATTTTTGATTAGCCAAAAAAATGGAAGAACATCCTAAAATATCAATCAGTCCATTAAATTGGCACCTTTAAAAGCATTCCTGTAAAAACTTTGAAAACAATATTTCCGTTCAGGAAAACCATTTTCTTCCTGGAAGAAGGAGAGTTTTCCAAGCTGCAGAAGAGTTTTCAAAGGGCAAAGAAAGATTCCAAAATTCTGCAGGTTCTTAAATATTCTGCCAAGTTGGAACAACATCATTTGGGGGGGACAGAGAATGGAACAGCAACAAAAAGCACATCAAAACATCCATAATTTTAAATTGTAAAAATCCTAAATATAAAATCACCTGTATGCATCGTCTTCTTTCAAGTCTCATATCATCCTGCGGGGTTGTGGGGACGGGGGGAGTCCAGCAGCAAACAACACTGAAAAAGGAAAAAAAAAAATAAGAATAAACTTCTTAAAACTGCAGCCACAACTGCTCAGCTCAACCCTGAGCTAAACTAAGGAAATGCAAACAGAAAATGAAGTTTTCCAACGGGAAAAGCAGAGACAGGCATTACAAAGACTTATCTTCCACTGATACCTGGTTTTAGAAAAACTTCCTAAGTGTCAAAATGTCAAGGATTAACTTAAATTTCAACTGGGCCTTGAACAGTTCTGAAAGTTATGGTCATCCCAAAAAATGTACAGTTACCCTTCTTTGCTGAGCCCTTAAATGTGTGGATTTTTTCAGAAATTCAGGACAATATTTCTAAAACACAACTGAACTTGTGGGTTTTCCCAAATCTACAAGCTATAGAACTATAAATGTGTATAAATTCCTAAATGTTAAAGTTCATTTCTCCTCATAGCCTGATGAAATTGAATTAGGTTCACCTTGCTGAGAATAATTAAAATATGCTCAGAAAAATAAAATTATACTTCCCATAAGACAAAGAGATATAAAGACAGGAGTTTCTAGGAAGAAAACTCCAACAGAAGTTAAGAAGAACAGCAGGATTATGAACAAAAAAATTAAATTAAAACCCAAAACACAACACCCAGCAACTAAGACTGGTCAAAGTATTTCTCAAGCATTTGTTTTTCACTTGCTCTCCAACAAACAATCATTGGTACTCTACAACCTACGGAAATATGAAAACCACTTAGAATTACTGAGAATTTTAGAGAACTCTGCAAATTACTGACCAGCTGGAATTGGAGAGTTATTATTATTTAAACACCTCCTGAAATATGTAACTTCAGGCAAGTGTGAGCAGCCTAAAATGCACTCAGACCCTGCAATTTCAGCAGCAACCGGCGCCGTTCGCTCCATTTCCCCCCAACAATGAGAGTTCAAACCCTGCACAGCCCACCCTGGGCCCAGCCTGCCCTCCTGCCACCACGCTGGGCTTCTCCCTGTGCCACTCAAATGTCACACACACCAAAGGGAAGGGGGCAGGAAGACAAGGAATGACTTTTTGGATCCAGGTAGGAGCAGGTGTTGCAGTGGTTGCGTTGGTGTTTTTGGAGCAGGTGAATTCTTGCTGTTGTGCCTCCAAAAAAAGGGAAAACCCCTCAAAGTGGTCATCCCATGTCCTGAATCCACAGCCTTTCTATGGCTGCAGTTCCACAGAGCCCTGGAATGTCACTGCCACATCCACAGCTGCTGTGAGCACTGCTGAGGCTACACCAGGTCCCACAAACTGGGCACTCTCGTGCCTAAATCACTTCAGTTGGGGTGAAAGGTTTGGTCTGGTCCAGGTGCTGAGTGAACACCTCCCACCCTGAGCTGAACCCCACTGACCCAGCACAGGCAGCCCTGGGACTCAGCAAGAAACAAGAATGGAAGAGTAAACTCTTATTTAAACGATCAAACGAGAGAATCCCAGAGTGGGTTGGGTTGGAAGGGACCTTAAAGATCATCCCATTCCAACCTCCCTGCCATGGGCAGGGACACCTTCCACTGTCCCAGGCTGCTCCAAGCCCCAGTGTCCAACCTGGCCTTGGACACTGCCAGGGATCCAGGGGCAGCCACAGCTTCTCTGGGCACCCTGTGCCAGGGCCTCCCCGCCCTCCCAGGGAACAATTCCTGCCCAATATCCCATCCAGCCCTGCCCTCTGGCCCTGGGAGCCATTCCCTGTGTCCTGTCTCTCCAGCCCTTGTCCCAAGTCCCTCTCCAGCTCTCCTGGGTCTCCTTCAGGCACTGGAAGGGGCTCTAAGGTCACCCCAAAGCTTCTCCTCTCCAGGCTGAACAATCCCAGCTCTCCCAGCCTTTCCTCCCAGCAGAGCTGCTCCATCCCTCTGCTCATCCTGGTGCCTCCTCTGGACTCTCTCCAGCAGCTCCAAGTCCTGGAGCACCAGGTTTGTCCATCCTACACAGGTGCCCTAAGGCTACAGAGCCTCAGTCCTATTTCTGAAAGCTCTCTCTGGCCAATATCCTTTTATTCCTTTGAACTGCAGCACCTCTGGGTTCACACCAGGATTACAGGAAGCCTTTGCCAGCAGCAGCTCAAGGACTGAAGGCATCACTCTCTTGTCTGTACCACCCTGCAGCTCGACCACAGCTCGATCCCCTCCCAGTGCCACCAGTGCCAAGACCAGCCTCCATACCAAACCAGCGTAGTTCAAACTATCACCAGAGTTTGAGAAATTTTCAGCCAAAATATCATGGAGTGTTCAAAAGCTGCCACAACAGGAATGGCCAGCTCCCAAAGCAGCTGGAGAGGTACCCACAGAGCCCTGAGTTATTTTAGAATTTAGAAGACACTTTAAGAGCTACCAAAACTCTGGAAGAGCTGCTGATGTGAGAAAGTCATTAACAGGTTATTAACAGGAATCAACACATTTCACAGCTAACCAGGAACACAGATCCACCCCAATTTCAGTCTCCTTCCAACTCTCCAACAATCAGCCCATCCTGGAGAACTCATGTGGAATTCCAGAGCGGAAAAGCAGGTGGAGGCCTCTTTTCCAAGGGGGGTTTGAAACTTCAGCAGAGCCCAAAGCTGGTGAGTCCCTGGGACAGGATCAGTGTCACAGACACACAACATAAAAGGGTAACAATTTGGGGTTTTTTTAAATAGGTACAACCAAATTGCACCCAATGGCTGCAGGGGCAGCACCTCAAACTCAGTCACTGAGTGTCTTCAGCTATGTCTGCACTGCCAAGTTCTTAAACCAAAAGGCCCTTCAGCCTGCCTGTACAAAGGCTTCCTGGTTTAGATAATAAATTGATGATAAGAGGAGGCAAGAGCAAATCCTACTCATCACACAGTCTGTAAGATCATTACGAGAAGAATCCCCTCAGTAATAACATTTACCGGGCTTCAAGAACCCAGTTTGATCTACTTACCAGTTTAGAACAGAAGTGAATTGGAAATAAAGGAGGAGAGGATGGAGCAGATGACAGGAAAGGTGTTAAAAAGCAAATTATTGAAAGTGGTAGAGCAAAGAGAAGAAGAAAAGCTGAAGTCTTTTATTTAAACAAAGAGAGCAGTTCTTAGAAATCAACTGTGCTAAAACTTTACCTCGTGCTCTTGTTTCCTGTTTCAATCACTGTTGCTTTCTACTCTTCCTCTTCCCTACCCACACGAGGCTTCTCTGATCTCCTCAAACACAGGGAATGGGATCCCCTATCCAGAGCCACTCCCTGCTCATGAGCAATTCCAGAGTGGAGCTACAAAAGGCTTAGCCAGATACACCGAGGATGCTGAGCTCCTTCTAGTCCAGGTTATATCCACAAAGTTACGAAGATGGTGACACCAAATAACAAAACTTTGTCACATCTCTGACTTTTCCTCACACCCCAGTGAGGAAAGTCTGGTTTCCCTGCTGGCCACTTGGAGAATTCAAGCTTTATTCCCTGTATTCCATAGGAGCATCCATCCCTTCCTGCAAAGCTCAATACCCAACACTCGTCAATAGGTTCGCTGCAGATCAAAGTTGGGTTCAGAGCAATCAGATTTCTAAACCCCTAAAAGTTAAAGTGTAAAAACCATTATTAACATGAAAATTTAATTAAAAGAGAAGCCTGCTGGGGAGGGGTTTACTTTTTACATTTTACTAATTAAAATACTTCATAGAGGGATTTATTTTCCTTATTCAGGATCACTGTATTGTAAGATTCAATATGGAATCTTTTTGCAAAGCCAGGTTCAAGTTTTTCCTCTGTGAAAAGATTATTTTGTAATTTTTGAAGTCATACTCGTAGAATACAGAGAAACCCCTGCATTTCTCATGGCTACACACACTGCTGGCAGAGCTGAACATAATTCAGGTCACTGACCTTCGCTGAACACAGGCAGGCCTGTTGCTAGCAACATAAAATATAAATACTTACTTAGAAACCGAATTTTTTTAATATATTTACTAGGAAAATTATCCTGAGGTATCCACCATGAAATTGGGGAATTATTAACATACTGGAATATAATGGATTTAGACATCTGAACTATGCAGAGGCAACCAGTGATGAGGTTTGATGTAAAACAAACTGGGCAAAAGATTCCTCAAACACACCAGGATTTGGTGTTTTATTTCAAATACTGCACAGTGAAACGTGAAGTACAATCAATCCAACTGGAATGAGATTAATAAATCTTACAGGGTGCTCAGTGATTGACAGCTTCCCAGAGGGACAATGCTGAGGAATTCCAGAGCCGTTGTTTTCCCAGCACCCAGCACATGCAGCGTGCTTTGTTACCAGGGAAATCCCAGGTGATTAATGTCCAAATTAACACAGATCTGAGAGCTAAACACACACGAATTCACTGCTGCTGTTCTCCTTGTGACCAACATAGGTGGTGATCTATCTAAGGAATAATTCACGAGACTGAAAAGGAAAAAAAATGGACAAGTTGGTACTGAGTACTGCTTTGTACAACAGCTCAGGTTCACCTGCCGAGCCACGGCAGAGAATTAGGAGCAGATGATGATTCCAGCATAAAAAGCCAATATGTCCCTTCCACCTTCTGGGCACCTGCAGGTTCCCGTGTACCCCACAGCCAACAGAGTAAGCACTAAACAAAACACAACGAATTTGGGATCAGCATCACATCTGTCCTGTTCCCGAAGAATTCACAGATTCCCTTCTCCAGGTTGAAGTTCTATGGGATTGTGGAACACTTATTAGCTGAATGTCTTCACTGAAACAGCAGCTACATTAAAACTACATCAGGGAATCCCAGAATGGTTTGGGATGGAATGGACCTTAAAGATCATCCATGGACAGTGACACCTTCCACTATCCCAGGTTGCTCCAAGCCCCATCCAGCCTGGCCTGGGACACTTCCAGGGACAGGGCAGCCACAGCTTCTCTGGGCAAAGGTTTTAAAACTCAAAATGCAGTAAAAATAAAGTACCTCTCTTCAGGTGACTTTGTGTATTCTGCAGAACCATGAGCAGAGTCACATTCTGATGGCAGTTCACCCTCACGCGTAGGGCGCACGTTTCTCCTTCTTAAACATGGAAAGAGAACACTAAAAATTTGGGAATTGGGTATTTTTGTACATCACTGGGGGAAATTCAACAACAAGCAAAACTGAGTTTATAGCAGACTTCCCCAACACACTCCTCCATCCTCCTGAGGAGCTGCAGTGTGCACTGGGAGTTTCCAGATCAGGACTTGTGAGATGCTCATGAACCAAGCGCAGCTCAACCAAAACACGCCCAACCATTATTTTTTTGTGTGCTGCAAATGATTTTCAGAGCTCCAAAAAGCACTGGTTCCTCTGAAAAGAAGATGCTGTGAATGACTGGTTTTACTCTTATGCTAAATTTACACCACGTGATGCAAGAAGCCATCCTTGAGGTGTGAAAGCTTGTGGAAGCAGCTTTCCTGAAATCTCAGTTTCTCACCCAATTTCAGACCTGGCACGGGCAGAACTGCAGTTGCAGCAGAGCAGGAATTTCTTTCCAGCAGCAGCAGAACTAAAGCAGCCTCTGCCCTTCCCACTGCTGCTGCTGGAACGGGACAGGGGCACTCAGCAAACTGCACCGGGGGGAAATGGGAAGCAGGAGGAAACCAAGGCCACAGTTATTAATCCCATTCCAGCCCTGAGCTGGGCTGCTGCAGATGTGCAGCAGCAGGAACAAACAGCTGGGACAAAACGGGGCTGGTCAGGCCAGTGGTGGTGTCAAAATACCCTCAAATGCACCTAAAATACATCCAAGTGTGGTTTTATCACCCACAGACCAGTGGTGTCACACCAGTATTAATTCAGGCAGACTTGGGAGTGCAATTGGAGCCTCTGAAATACCTGATTTATAACACATAATTCTTTTATAAGACACGATTTTTTACAATCTATTTGTGAAATGCATCCCTTCTAAACATGTACTGCTTCCCAGGTGTCTGAAGGAACTGAAATGTCAAATTTATAACTGACCCATCCAGCCAGAGAAGTCCGGATTTGGTTTTTTTAAATATGCATTAATTCATGTGAACCCCAGAATAAAGCCTGTGGTTTCAGGAAGAATTAAACTGACACAGTGAGGGGGGAAAGGAGGGGAAGAAAAGCCCCACAATAAAGGTTGAAATACTTGAGATTTTTTAGATAATTTGCATGTGATGCTTTACTTACTCACTGACTAAAAATATTAATTTTAGCAGCACAAACTTCAAATATTTTCAGTCCACTGACCTTATAAGGAACCTCCAATTAGAGGGGGGAGTGGCTCTTTTTTCCACCCACTTAATGGTGTCAGACAAAAGTCAAACCACTGGATTTGCATTCCCCTCCCTCAACCAAACCAGAGGAAAAGATGCTACAGCTGGAATTTACCCATCCCCTGCAATATCAGCAGCATGGGCATAAAGTCATATTCCAAAGTGGAACATACATGAGGGCTGTAAATTAGTTTATCCAGAGTGATATGAAATGTTTTGCAGAGCTGAGATTTTTCTGCAGGTATTTTTTTCCTACAGATGTCCTCAACAAGGCCGATAATTTCATGTACAAAAGTTGTTTCTGTTCCTTGTGGTTGGGAAAAGAACTCGAGAAATGCAAAGGCAAACATGCCCTACTCCAGAATTGCATTCATCACTTCAGAACTTCAGACCCAGAAGTCTCAAGGGAGCACAACCTTCCTACTTCTCCCTGAATTTCTGAGCCATAAAGGAAGAAGAATTACAGGAACACCTAAAGCTGCCTCAAGTTTCCACAGAACGTGGCCAAACCACTCAATTTACAGATCTTTACTACAACCTTGATATTACTACAGCTTATTATTCTTCCAATTTAGTGGTCAGTAACTGCAACTCCCATTCTTTGTTGTATTCTTTAGTTACAAACTGGGCTCTGTTTCTCAGCGACCTGGCAAGGGAGAGGACTCAGGTGCAGCCACCTGAACTTCTTCCTTCGGGACTAGAGCTGGAAAAATCAAAATCAACCTTACTCAGACCACAACAAACAGAACTATTTTGTATATTTATGAAGATTCTGTGCAGCTGCTATCTCATGTTTAAATGAAATAAAACTACTTCTCCAGCTCAATGCTGGCAGCAGATAGTTCTGGTGCTGCTCTCAAAGATTTAGAGTTACATATTTCAAGTATAACAATGTAGATGTTTGTTGCCCTGATGCAAAGGCTTCCAAAATATTTTAATACATGGAGATAGGCACAGATTTAGTCTCCCAAATAAAAAACAAAACAAAACAAAACAAAAACCACAATAAAGTAACCAAACACACAAAACCAAACACACCGAGGTGTAACTGCTGGCTGGCTCTGTACAGAAATGGTGCTAATTTGTAAGATTTTGGGTTAGTGGCTTTTTTTAGCCGTACATTGGTTTGTGAGCATCTTTAAGGACTTATGGACCTTTTCAAAAACACCAGGAACTGCTGTTTAAATTACACCCTTCTGACAGCTCCCATTGACAAGTGCAATGCCACAACCTTTGCCTTTCATTATTCAGATTTAGACTGGGCAGCCATAGCTGCGTCCTCTCAAACTGCTCTTCCAGCTCTTTTTAACTCAGGAAACACCACACCAGCTCCAGCTTTCTCCAGGCACCTCAGGATAGAAGCACCACGTTTAAAATTCTTGCTCAACACCCTTTAAAACAGCAGTTCCAGTGAAGTTCATTAGCTTTGAAAACTGACAGTGGTCAGGTTCAGGCTCTAAGACAACCAGATGCATTCAAATCCGTGGGAATAAACAGAATTATTTCATTAAGATGGGAATTTTTAGGCTGAAGTGCCTCAAAAGCCAAACTGATGCTGATCTGGCTGCTGTGTTCCCAGAGCCCTCCCTGTCCCCAGCCCGTGTCTTGCGCCACATCTGGCACCTGCCCCCAATTTGAGTCACCGCTGCAGCTCAGCAGCACCGAACGCTCGCTCCTGTTTGGTTACTTTTCTGCTGACTCTGCACAGCTCCACAGCCCCACTCTGACACTCCTGGAATTCTTGGGTTGGAAGGGACCTGCAAGCTCACCCAGTGCCAGCCCTGCCCTGGGCAGGGACACCTTCCACTGTCTCAGGCTGCTCCCAGCCCCAATGTCCAACCTGGCCTTGGGCACTGCCAGGGATCCAGGGGCAGCCACAGCTTCTCTGGGCACCCTGTGCCAGGGCCTCCCCACCCTCCCAGGGAACAATTCCTGCCCAATATCCCATCCAGCCCTGCCCTCTGGCACTGGGAAGTCATTCCCTGTGTCCTGTCCCTCCCGCCCTTGTCCCCAGTCCCTCTCCAGCTCTCCTGGAGCCCCTTTAGGCCCTGGAAGGGGCTCTGAGGTCTCCCTGGAGCCTTCTCTCCTCCAGGTGAACATCCCCAGCTCTCCCAGCCTGGCTCCAGAGCAAAGGAGCTCAGACCATCTTTATGTCCCTCCTCTGGACTCACTCCAGCAGCTCCACACTCTGATGCTGGGGGCCCTGGAGCTGGAAGCAGCATTCCAGGTGGGATCTCACGAGAGCCGAGGGGGAGATTCACCGTACATGAAAGACATGAATAAATAAAGCTCCCACATTTTCCTCACACTGTTCACTCCAAGCCCTTCCATGTCTCAGAATACACATCCTTGTCGGCTCCAAACAGTTTTCACTAAATATGAATCATCCCTAGGATAATATTTTTTAACTTCCCATCATTCAGGATGGGTTTACGTTCCATCTGTAGCGCATTTGCCATGGCCTTATTCCCCGGTTAAGGAACCGCTGACCTAGAAAACTCTCATTGAAGGAGGAGATAAACTAACGAACTTCAGGAAATTTTCATATCAGCTGGGGATGGAGTCAAAACACCTTTTTCAGACTCAGAATTCCAAGGTCTTGTTGCATTATCTTGTCAGTCTCCATCCCTGCTGTTAAGCATAATATTAAAGCAAATCTTGGTATATCCCAAGGTATACTGAGATACAGGCAAGGGGAGGTAATAAGCTGCAAATTCCTCCGTTTTACATGGTATTATAATCCATAAGAATAATTCAGGCATCCTATCCAAGTGCTAAAAGCATGTGGATGCAAAGGAGAAAAGCCAGTACAGACACTGGGTGCAGATCAAGCAGGAAAAGCTTTCCTGGTACATTTATCATCACATTGAATAGAGATTTCATCATTCACCCCCAAAAATACAGTTACTTATAGGTCACTGGGGACTCCAGAATATTTGTTCTCCTAGATAAAGCCATTCATTGTCTTTAATTCTAAAAAAAATAAGACCAGAATGTACTCATTATAATCTGATATGTACCCAAATTCTTTAGAATTTCATCCAGGAATTCCTCATCAAGCCTTCATCCATGTATGGATACCTCCCCAAAAGAATGAATCATTTATAAAGCCTTCAATGACCAAAAAGCCATGACACTCTTTCAAGTGAACTGATCGCCAATCATCCCCAGAAATTTATTATTTCCTGCTTATTAATATGGAAAACAATGATTTTCTGAGCTTCAGGAATCCAACAAGAGGTTGGAGCTACCCTGCTGTGAGGTGACTCAACCCAGAGTGGACAGGTTGTGGATGTGCAGTTCAAGCGCAGTCTGTAAATTTGGGATAATGTTGGCTTGAATCCCTTTCTGAGTACAGGCACTATGGAGAAGCATGGAATTCACTTTTGAATATTCCCTGATGGCAGCTGTAAGATAAAAGTCTAAGAGACATCTCTCAGTGAGATAAAAGCCCAGGAAAGTCTCTCTAACAGAGGCCTCTCAGGTTCATTTGGTCTAACTCGACTTATATGAGGAGAAATTGAAAAAGTTGAACATTTGGGACAAGTTTATGTGAACTTCACCAATTCCAGCATCCCAGTATGGAGCTGACACTGCTCAATCTGATGCTCTCCAAGATACTTTTGTTCAAGAAGTAGACACTGCACTAAATCTTTCACAAAATTATCCATTTAAATATTTAGGTCATGGTAAGACTACACAATTTTTATTAAAGAACAGTATCTTTGCCAGCATCAGAAGTTGGTATGGGCCTTACCAGAGAAGTTTGGTTTCCTGTAGCATTTTTTTCCCTGATAAAAATTCCTAAAATTGGTTTTAATAAGGCAGGTTGCAGGAAGGAAATGAGGACAAATAAAAAAAAAAATAGGCTTTTATATCCTGACCTTATGGCCCTCCAAAGAGCACTCAGGATCACCATGTCCAAGGTATCCAGGAAATAAAAAGACAAGAAAAACTTTAGTATCCCACTGAAGTTCACACTCCCAAGAATAGCTTGGGATGGATGGAAAGACTCCAAAACAAAGCCACTTTTCCAGCAGATTTTTTCTTTACTTCTGTACTAATGATACGGAACTGGTGTAGTCCATGGAATGATGTGCTGTGCCTTTTAGGAAAGATCGCTGTAAAAAGAGAACTTTTGATACAGTGCTGCTCCTGTTCCCATGCTGTGAAACAGCTCAACAAGAGGGTCCTAAGCGTGCTCTGACACATTCCATGGGCTGCCCAGGGAGGTTTGGAGTGCCCATCCCTGGAGGTGGCCAAGGAAGGCCTGGAGGTGGCACTCAGCGCTCTGGGCTGGGGACAAGGTGGGCATCGGGCACAGCCTGGACTCGACGGGCTGGGAGGGCTTTCCCAACCATTTTCCAAATGATTCTGCGATTCTCTGATCCAGCAGCCATGGCCTAGAACTTGCCCTTTTTTTGCTCAGTCAACCCAAAGCGACTTAGGGAAAAGAGAAATTTGGCTTTAGGAAAAGTGCAATGGAACGCCAAAGAAGGGAATGGGAGGGGGAAAGACAAGCACCAAACACCAAAGCAGTTACAGAATTCTGTGCCTAAGGAACCTCAGCTACTCCTAGAACTGAGCAGTGCCATGTTGTTCAGCAAAAAACGAAAGTTTTTAGCCATGGAAAAAAAACCCAGAGAAACCACCCAGGATGGACAGAGCTCACTGGAAAAAGACTCAAAGGGATTAAGAAAATTAAGAAAGAAAATAATGAGAAAAGCTGCAAGTCACCAGAGATACAGCATTTATAAGTAATACTTTTATTTACTAAGAGGGAACCACTGAACATCTCCAAAGAGAACCATCGTAATTCACGCTCTCACTTATGTTTATTATCATATAAGAATTCCAAAGATGTTGTCAATCCCATTTGGCACGGAGAAAGCAGGTCTTGCTGCGTACTTCCAGTGCTCCTGCCCTCAGTCCACCCAAAAACTCAGAGAAGCAAAGGGGATGAACAGAGAAAATTCATTGCTTTTTTTCCTGCTATAAAGAGTAAGTGTATTGCCTAATCTTCCATATTTTTATTTGAAGTCACTTTGGATTGTTAAAATATAGATGGATATTAAATGGATGGATTCAGGTATTAAAGCATGAGCCCTCCTGTCTACTTTCCCAACTAAAGGGTAAATAACTATCAACAAGATCTAATTAATTTGGGCTAGAATATTGGGTATCTGAATACACAGATGTGAAACTGGTCACTTATTTAAGAGGACAAGCAAGCATGGAATTTCCAAGAGAGTCTGGGTTGGTTTTTAACATAACTGGCTCAGCTGGTGGTTGTGTGGAATGGAAACATTTTTTTTATGTCTCCTTTGTAGAGCAGGAAGAAGAAAACGAAGCATCTTCACAATTCAGCATCTGGTATCAGTAGGTTCTGCTCACAGCTTATACTGACAGTGAAAATACCTTTTATTACAAGTTAACTTTGGGAACTTCAATTCATCTTTCAGTTTGTCCAAAAGGGAACAGCACATACTTTGTGCTGTCTCAAGGCAATACAGAATTGAAGTGAAAATTCAAAAGTGAATGAGATGGAGAAGAAACCTGTATGTTGCATTCATTTGTGGTAATGTTTTGGGGGCAATGCACAGGAAATTAAAAACTTGGGGGTTCTTAAGAGGTTTTAGTGTTTAAAATGGGAATTTTTTCCTATTGGGGAAGAGAAAGGAGAAAGAACAAGCAACTGAGCAAGTGACAATAAGAGAGGTGCTGGAAAAGACCTGGGAGAAAAGGGCACAAGCAGAAGTTAGAAAATTGTTAAAAAGGCGAGGAAGAACTCAAGGATGAGCACGAGGGAAAAGAGAGCAAGAAGAGAAGCATCAGGAGCGAGGAGCAGAGCTGGAGCCAGAACTCATTCCCAAGTTAGGGCTGCGGTAGCTCGTGCTGGGAGCGCACACGCAGAGCAGCATCCGAGTGGGAATGCCAAGCTGAGAGCTCGGAAGTTTGAGACAGCAAAAAGTCAGAGAGGCAGAGCGAGGAGGGGACAGAGACTGACAGAGGGATGATTTACCACAAGAGGGGTGGCGAGAATTCCTGGGAATGATGTTCCCCATTAAGTGACAGCGGTATCAGCACCAGTTAACCAAGCCCTGCCTCTGCTCCTGTCCACCCACACAGCCCATTCCATGATCCCTGTGCCGGCTCTGGGACCCGAGCTGGCGCAGCGTAACCCGATTCCCCGCCCCCGCACACACCCCACTGGTAAAAATATAAAATTATGTATTTCAGCCAACTCACTTTGCAAGCCTGATTCACTGGTTGGGCTCACAAACAGCTGTGCCAGCACAAAGCAGGTGGGAACAGGCAGCCCGAAGGGAGGGAAGGGGAGCTGCTCAAGGGGTCACTGCCTTCAAAGAACTCCCGGTCGCACTCCTTGCTTCGGAACAACTCTTCCAACAATTTCCCTCCAAGTGCTTCCATGATCTACACCCTGTGCAGGAACTTCCCATCGGTTTGCCAATACTTGTAACACATGCAGAACATCATCAACTTAAATACTGCCCCACAGCAGTAGATGAAATACAAAACCAGTTCTTTCTTTTCATCTTTATGCTTCTTTTGTAGCAATTATTTCAAATGGGGCATAGGTACAGATTTGGGGAGAGCAAGGTCATTTTCACCAGCCCCAGGAAAACATGGATAGATCTGGGTGGGTGGAAGGAAAAAGGGGGAGAAAACCAGTGTTGCTTGTGTTTTTCTCTGAATATCCTGTTCTTGCTGTGCTGCCCTTCAGCAGCCTCTCAGTACTGGAATTATGTACCAGCCCATGGCCTTATCTCATTCTAGAAGACTGAATTGATCTGGGTAAAAAAGAGATAATGAAGTCTTCTCGAATTTCCCCCAAATTTAAGAGGGTGTAGCAGCAGAAGACCAACACTTCCAATCTTTATTCCCCAGCTCCAGTCACTTTGCTTCCCTCCACTGCCAGCACTACAGCAGTGTCTCAGGACTCTGTCACAAGTTTGGTCAGCTGAAACTACAACACGTTATTATTGTAAAAGAGTTTTATTTAAGGCATTTAACCAATTTCCCCTCTAATATCCAAGCAAAATCAAGCACAGAGAAGGGTGGGTTACACACCCAGTGGACACTGGCCCAGGTAACCCTTTGTTCCCCAAACTGGTCACTCCCTAAGGCTCAGAACTCTGCCAGAAAGGTTGGAGCTTCTGGACTGACAACATGGAGCTGTGGATGTCCCATCCCTGCAAGTGTCCAAGGCCAGGTTGGATGGGGCATGGAACAAGCTGGGATAGGGGAAGGTTTCCCTGCCCATGGCAGGGGGTTGGAATGAGACAATCTTTAAGGTCCCATCCAACCCAAACCATTCCACGATTCCATGTTTCAACCACACCAAGTGGGCAAACCCCATAAATGCCTCCTTCCTTATGAAAGTTGTATAAATGTCATATCCATTGACATTCATGTTTATTCCTTGCACAGATGCTTCTCATGTGCACCAGGAGGACAGCACACAGAAAACAAGCTGTCCAGTCAATATCACTATCCCCAAAAGGATACTATTTACTGAAATACCCCATCACTTTTCCCAAAATTGAGGTATGCAAATCAAATGGGAAAAGAGATTGCAAATTAAAAATCAGCATTTTTTTAAGACAAACTCTGTTGGGGAGAAACAAGTTCCAAGTCTAATTCCCCCAAATTTCCAACCAAATCCTAAGTTCCTTGAGCAGACCTCTATGTGGATGTGCTGAGTCACTCTCCAACCTTAAGAGGCTGCTTCTCCAAGTTACAAAGCACTCGGAATACAAACTCCAGGCAAATGAAACTGCAAATGCAAAGAGCATCCTGCTATTAAAGCATCAGACACGGAAACCTTCAGCTCAGCTCCGCCCGCTGCGTCACCCGGTGACTTTGGGCACTCACCCAGTGACTTTGGGCTGTCACCAGGTGACTTTGGGCACTCACCCGGTGACTCTGGGCACTCACCCGGTGACTCTGGGCACCCACTTCACCTTTTGGCTTTCACTCCCTTGCTGGAGAGCAGCTCAGGGAGTTCTTTACCTCATGCTGCATGCATGGAAAGCACAAGAAACTCTACAAAATGCCAAAAATCCCTGAATCCCCTTTCTTCACCCCAAAGAACAGGAGCTCAGCGCCTTAGGTCAGGCTGTCAATAGGATACAGAAAGTTTGGGTGGATGGGGGTTTTCTGTATGTTAGATTCCAATCACTGAAAAACTTTGCTCTTCCACGGGATGTTGGAAAAATCCAATAGAATTTACTTGATTCAGATACTAAAATGTGGCATGAGAAAAGTCCCAAACCTAAAACCAAGTGCAGGGTCTGGACAGCGAGCAATTACTAACCTGTACGTAAAAAAATTAAATTTATATATTTACTACATGATAAAAGATGGTTCAGACCGCCAAAAGCAAGAGGTAATTCTCTTATTTTTGTCAGTTCTTGAGTGCTTGACTTAGGTTGGGAATTTTTATGGAAATAATTAATAAAGTCAAGTGTAACTCCACAGAGACAATCAAGAGTGAAATGTTGGAAGGAAGACCATGCTTCCAACCTATGGAATATAGTCCATACCTGTCTTTCTCAAATACATCAGGGAAGTTTATGTATTTGGCACTGTCAAGCTGGGGGTTCAGAGGTTTCAGAACACACATAATGGCTAACATCAAAGTTAGAAATTGCATTCTGGGCCCACTGGGTGATTGCTAAAAATGTATCTCGAGCTTCAGCCTCACCTCAAACCACAGCCCTCAGATTCTTTTGTTTTATGCAAACAAAAATGATGCAAAGATGAAAATTAAGATTTGTTTTTTAAAGTAGCAGTGGTCCAGAGGAAGAAAATAACAGCAAAGCAGTTAAAGAAAACTATCAGAAAATATCAAGGGACCTTTTTTCAAATATGGAAGTCTGAACATTAAATTCTTCATCCTGTATTCAAACTCTTGTATGGAAATAATCACATATTCTCACATTTCAATAAAATTAGGTAGCAAGTACAAGACTCAAAATCTTAACAAAGGACTGAGGCCAACACTATTACAAAATACTGTGTTATACTACGCAGGCCTAGGATTATACTCCTGAGGTAGAAAAATGATAGTGATAAATATTTTAAAAATGAGGAATGACATAGAGGAAGGTCAGTTAAGTCCCCCCTCTCTCTTAGCAGACTTTGGAAATACACATTAAAGGACAGCAAATATAAGCTGAGGAAATCTTTGTCACATACACAAAAAATTATTTACTGATCTCAGTCAGAACATGTTCCTGATTTTAAAAAAAAATTAAAAAATAAGAACTATAAGTTATTACATTGGACAGAAAGGGGGGAATAAAAGAAAGGAAAAAAAACTCCAACCAACCACTTCAAGACCCAAAACCTTCTGTGCCTCAGAGTGTAAGCCTACCATGAACTTCTCCATACCAAGAGGAGATTTAATGACATGAACCACTCCAATGTGGTGTTTCTTCTAAATTTGTTTTAATAAGCATTTAGAGCTGACTGAGATTCGTTTTTGTGCTGTGGAATCCCAGCCCCACACCCTGCCCCTGCCAGTCCGTCCCCACACAGAGGAGGGCCCAGCCTGCTCAGAGGTCACTGCTCATCTCCCGTGTTTCCAAACCAAAGCACCACGTGCGCGCGCTGGCAGCGCGTCAGGAGGCCTCGGAAAAGTGTCGCTTTGTCACATATGGACATTCCTTCCTCCACACTCAAAACACGGGGCTCAGTGGGCCTGCGGCACTCCATCTTTTAGATTTCACTTCATTATAACAGCAGCTAAACTGAAACAGATTTTAAAATAAATCTGTTCAATTTACGGGGCATTTTTGTAAGTTTTGAAGGAGGGGGTGATTCCAAGACGCAACACTGGAACCTTGTGAAGTGTAAGCAGAACTTGCTTTCTCATTTCTTGAAATAACTGGGTGCTGATTAAGAACATCCAGCAGAAAACTAGAATTAAATACTTGCTTTATGCAGGTGTAACACAACCATTATACAATAGTTACACAACTCCTTCTTCGCATAATAAGAAGAGAAAAAAGTGGGGGTTTTAAACCAGGCTTCAGAAGAGAGAACCTGATAACACCACAACTTGGCCAACTGGTTTTCCTTGCTTTATTGGCTTCTGCAATAAATTAAATGGAAATATTCTAGCAAAAGCTTGGGTTTTGGTTTACTGTGTGGCAGTAATCAAGTAAACGGGCACTGAGAACCTTCAAACCCACTTCTGGAAATCTGTGTCCAATTCTAATGGTTCCTTGCAGGAGAAAAGCATTGCGTAAGTTTCTGGTGCCCATCACATGGAGCAAAGACCTCTTGACTCCAGAATGAGACCCAAAGCAGTCAGAGTTGTCAACAAGCACCAAGGAAGGCAGTGCAGAGCCTGTGCTCCATCTGTCTCCACCTGTGCTACTGGATTTCTCAAGGTTTCAACACTGAGCTCATAAAGTTTTAAAATGTCCATGCTGCGAACATGACTCTGGTTAATTTAACTCCACAGAGATACATAAATGAATGTTGTGATGGGTCAAAGACTGCAAGGCTCACATGGACACTGCACTGCAATCACGGTCATGTGCTGTGGAAAACACAGAGCTGAGAACATCCCCAGAGCAACCCTACAAGGACAAAAGATCAACCTTCCTGAAGGACCACACCAGAGAAATGATTTCCATTCACATCTCCAGATCATGATTTTTTAGACCTTCTAGCATTAATTTTTTGTACAGCAGACTATCAAATTACAATAATTACCATAACTCACAACCTTTTTATTTACCAGAAGAAAACCCAAACCACAAACACACGGATTTCCCCAAGGCTGTCCTAGAAATGCTGTAGAGGAGCATGTGAGGAACGGACAGGAATCTCCAAGTCAAGAAATCTGGCACAGAAAGAATTAATACTTACTCCGTGTTGTAAATACAAACCAAAATGGAAATCAGATCCCAAGAAAGGTCTCTGATTAATACAACACAAACCCAAGCAATTCTTAATTGTCCTCATAAAAACTTTACCTGTATAACACAGTATCTCACACTCTTCACTCAGACTTCAACAGACTCATTTGTGATGCTGTCTCTAGTAGAGATAGTTCACAAAAGACATCAATTCACTTCGAAATTCAGCTTTATAATTCAGTTTATAATTAAGCTTTATAATTACTAAATATATACTAAGCTTATTAAAAATAATAAACCACCACAGAAAGTTTGAGGAGCTACAGGAGTCATTCCAAGTGCAGCTGTAGTAACTGGGTAGTTGCAGGGTAGTTACTGCTACCCCAGCATTGCATCTATTGCTGCCTCTGATTTTGGGGCAAAGAGCCAGGGAAGTTTGTTGCCTTTGTTTAGAGCTTGACTTCAGCAAAAGTTTAGAAACTCTGCCAGCGACAGGGACAAGGGGACTGAGGGCACCCTCAGCAATTGACAAGACATGGAGCTGTGTGGAGTAGACACACCCTGGAGAGGAGGGATGGCCTCCAGAGGGACCTGGACAGGCTGGAGAGGTGGGGCTGTGAGAACCTCATGGAGTTCAGCAAGGCCAAGAGCCAAGGTCCTGCATCTGGGATGGGGAACCCCAAGCACAAACCAGGCTGGGAGGGGAATGGATGGAGAGCAGCCCCGGAGAGCAGGATTGGGGGTGTTGGTTGGTGAGAAGCTCTGTGTGAGTTCTTAGCCCAGAACCCCCTGTGCCCTGGGCTGATCCCACAGCCTGGGCAGCAGGAAAGGGATTGGGATTGTGCCCCTGTGCCCCACTCAGGTGAGACCCCACCTGCAGAGCTGCCCCAGCCCTGGGGCCCAGCACAGGGAGGACGTGGAGCTGCTGGAGAGAGGCCAGAGGAGGCACCAGGATGAGCAGAGGGATGGAGCAGCTCTGCTGGGAGGAAAGGCTGGGAGAGCTGGGATTGTTCAGCCTGGAGAGGAGAAGCTTTGGGGTGACCTTAGAGCCCCTTCCAGTGCCTGAAGGAGACCCAGGAGAGCTGGAGAGGGACTTGGGACAAGGGATGGAGGGACAGGATAAGGGGGAACGGCTTCCCAGTGCCAGAGGGCAGGGCTGGATGGGATATTGGGCAGGAATTGTTCCCTGGGAGGGTGGGGAGGCCCTGGCACAGGGTGCCCAGAGAAGCTGTGGCTGCCCCTGGATCCCTGGCAGTGCCCAAGGCCAGGTTGGACACTGGGGCTTGGAGCAGCCTGGGACAGTGGTAGGTGTCCCTGCCCATGGCAGGGATGGGCTTTAAGGCCCCTTCTACCCCAAACCATTCTGGGATTCCATTAAAAATCTGATTTTATTGGGAAGACAGAGATCCATAGGTGCAATCACACCCATCCAGCATTTGCAGAAATGCTCCTTTTCCTGCACAGGCCCTGCCATAACAATCTCCGTTTCTGAAGGCACTCTGACATTGACAGGAAAGTCATCCCAAGTACAAGAGCACGGAACTCTAAGCTTAGGAACATCTGACCATGGTGAAAAATGTGCATTAAGCTGTTATTCCACAACACTGACCCAGTGTTTGTAGTACTTATGAGTAACTTCTATAGAAATGAAAACTACCAAGATCTTGTAACACTAACAAAGAAATCAATGTATTTCAAACACTAACTCTGGCATAGCATTAAATTAATGCCTAATTATCCACAAGTTGGAAAGAATAACAATAAAGAAGCCAGAATCAGACACGATCCTGGAAAGTTACTGAGCTTCCAGTATCAATCAGATTTTGAAAGAGTGTATGGAAGTTGATTTGTCTGTGACCACACGCACTCCCTGTATGTATTTAATGTATAAGTCCTGTTAAAACTGCATTTAAAACCAAGAATATACATGGTTATACAGCTGCAAGTAGGGAAAAAGCTGTAGTTACAAGCAGACAGAGCAGAGATCAGTGTGAGGGAACTCACAGTGACCAGGAAAACACAGAACTGAGGAAGTACCAACACATTCACTTCCCTGACAATATTTCTCTCCTTTTTTAACCCTTTCCTCGAGTTTTAACTCAAATTGATACCAGAGGCACAAAACTCTATAAAGCACATGCTGGATGTTCCAACAGGCCCAAAGTAAATGAGTTATTAGCAATTTATGGAGTTCACAGAAGCACAAATTATGAGCTGAACACATAAAAGGAAAGGGGATTTGGACTGAAATGTGTTTGAAGGCAGGAAACCACAAAACCAGTGAAGAGGTTTTTGGGACACTAGGATTTAAAAGTTTCACTGGCAAGTTCAATTTAATCATTAAAATTATTTAGCTATGATTTAGTCAACTAGTCATCCTACTGACTTGATTTTTTTCCAGTAACTCAACAAAATTCACTCTCAATTTTTTCCCATTATATTTTGAAGGAACGGCTCTGCCATCAGAAATCAATTTGTACATTTCCATCCCTCTCTTATTTCACCATCCAAACAGTTACTAAAAAGAAAGAGGAAACTTTTCAACACAAAGAGGTATTAATGTATTATTAACTATTCCTTTAACTGACTCACAACACAGTCTATTTTTATTTGCCTCTGGGGGAAAAGAAAAAGGGGGGAAAAAAGGAATACCAGGAGGCTTTGGAACTTTATGTAACACATCAATTGAAAGCTTGGTTTCTCACAGCTGGAACAAAACTGACACTTAATGGAGTTAATTTTACTTTCATGTACTCAGTTTCACTTTCAGGTATTTGGTGCTACCCAGACCCTGGAAACTTTGCAGGGAGAATGTTTACAAATAGGTGTCAGCTCGTGGTATTTCAGTTACAGAACCATTTCCCTGCTTTTCCAAAACTCAAGAGCTGAGATTTAACTGATTTTGTCTTCATACAGGGGAACTGAACCAGCACCAGAGCTTTCCAACTGTATGGATGCAAGCAGAGCTGACTGGGAACTGTCTGCCACATTTCCCTGGCCTTCCAGTGGAGATTCTCCCTGAAAATCGTAAGGACAGGACACTTTGGAATAAGTAAGGAGATGATAAAGCCAGTACCTTTCAAACTGAACCATACCAAGGGTTAGGACAAACCAGAGGCCTGTTCTGAAGGAATTAAATCCATTGGTACCAGCAGAGGCAGTCCAGTTATTTTTCCAGTCATGCTTGCATAAATGAGAATCAAATGCAGAATTTTACCTTCCTTCCCCAAAAGAGGAAAAGATGGATAAAACCATGGATAATCACTGCAATTTTACTGGTATATTGTGTCACCTTGAAGAGCCAGCACTGGATAACTCCACATATGGAACCTGTCTTTGTGGAAGTAACAATTCCAGATTTTCCAAAGTTTCTCAGGTGTTTTTAAGCCATCCAAAGACTACAGTTCCCATAAGCCTCCTCTTGAAGGACCCATGGAGGTGAGGATGGAAAGGAAGAGCATTCCCCTTCTCTTGATCACTTCTTTCTCCCCTCAGAAGCTCACAAGAAAAGCAGTTTGCTCAGAGAGGTTTTTGGTATTATTTCAAATAGTCTTGGAGCAAAAAGAACTCTCACGGCATAAACATCAGACTTCTTCAAGTCTGAGTAGCAAGAAAGTTATTACATAATTTTTTTTGTAAATACCAGCCTCTTAGTAAAGAAGAGATGAAACTGTAAACTCAACAAATAATGTATTGTACTCAGTTATAAAGACAAAAGCAGCAGTTCTCTGTAAATAATCCTATTCTACAACAACAGATCTATTTACAAAAGGATTTCAGAAGTTATACAAGTCTCCCGTGCTCCCATAAAACAAAGGTATAAGAAAGTTTTGTATTTCAGTGTGGAGAACAGCTCTCCAAATGGCATTCAAAATTACCACGGAAAGGCTAAACAGATACCAGGCTGCAATTCTCACTCAACAACACAAACTGTCACCACAACTTTCAACCTGCAGTCCCCCAGCCAGGGTTAAAAACACCTGAAATGAAGAGGTTTTAAGAGGAATGCCCAGAAGATAATCTAATTATAGCAACAAAAGGTGCTTTTTTTGGTACCACTAGGTTTTAGGCTTCAAATCAGCACCCATTTAAGCTCAGATGAAGCTGTGAAATGCCTGCATGGCAAATAAAGGCTCGGTTTTTGCGTGTTTATTCTTTTCACATACCATCTGAGCAGGTGGTCCAGTTTCAAACATGACTTTAAGATGTGGCACATGTAAGCAAGTCTGTCCTAATTAAATGTCACTTGAAAAGCTCCGACAAGGCACAGTTTTTCCTGGACACCAGCGGTGTTCTGCTACTTTATTTAAACTGTCAACCGGTTTGCAGGAGTCACTGATGGCCATCACGTGCTAATTCCCAGTCTGCACAACCCCACAGACTTCCAAAACGGATAAATTCCTGGTGAGTCCCTCGTTATTTCACACAAGCAAGAGAATCCTGCCCATAAATCGGCACTGACACGGAGAACTCTTGGCTGCTATTAGGTAAAATTATCCTTGTCACTGTCCAGCGTGGGGGAGGGGATGCCAATGACAAGTCCTAAATCCACCCAAGTATTGATGCAGGAACTGTAACACTTGCTGCTCCTGTAACCAACTGTCTTCCCTACCTGTGAGCCTGGAAACAATATCAAACTCGTGACCTATCGCCCTCCTGGCTTAAGAAAACCCTGCTTGCTCTTCAATTTTGAACAAGATATACTTGCATCACCCAAGGAATATTCCAAAGCCATGAATTAAACTCAATAAGCTTCATAAACTTGGACAGAATTTTTAATTCACAGCAGAAAATGTAAATTTAACACTTCACACACATATTCTACTTCAGACTGCAAATAAAAACAGTCTAGTTCTAAATAATTCATGTAAGCCAAAAACATGAAGCGTAGCCTACAAAAGTATCTATATATACACACACCAAATATATATAGATAATAGTTAACAAATACTAGCTCAGAGTTATTTTCAGTGTTATTATTCTAATTCTATAAAGTATAATTAATTTTCCAAAAATATCCAACCTACAGAGGTTGGGGGAAGGGGGCGCGGAGAAAGAGAGAAACAAGTTTACCAAAACTTTTTAGGGCTACAGACTATTCCAAGGAGGGAAGTTAAATTCTGCTTAGTTACAGGCAGGGAATTAAACACTACCAGAAACAAAATGTTTGCTAATATATCACCAGATATCACCTACGTGTTCTTCAGCTTCACACACCTTTCTTAAGGAAAAGGCAAGAAAACACCAAGAAGATAACAAAAAAGTTGTTAACTTGTACAAATCCAGGCCCCCCATGAAACTCCATCCACCTCAGTGTCACTGCAAGTACCTCCTGGCAAAAGTTAACAGCACACTCTCATTCGGATTCAACCAGGATGGTTGTCAAAAACACGCCTGTCGATTTATTTTGGAGTCGGTTACTGTGTCTTTGTTGATTTTAAATAACAATAAATGTTTACTTCCCCCGATGGCTGTGGAGTAATAGGAGAACTAAGTAACAGCAGCAATCTAGATACATGATCAAAGAACCCCTACGTGGTCTTTGGACGGGCTAAACCCAAAACTTCAAAGCCGACTGAGATTCAAAAACACGCCAATTTCTAAATTTCGAATTCCAGGACTTTTAAATGCGTTTTGTGATCCCGCGGCGGCGGGAGGGAACTCTGGCCACTCCAGAGGAGCACCCAGTGTATCCAAGGAGGGCTCCAATTCCTCCAGCAACACAAAGCTGAATCCCTAAAAGGCTGAGGCCAGCTATTAAAATATGGAATCAGGGAATCATTAATGACGGAAAAGACCTCCGAGATCATTGAGTCCAACCTACGGCCACCTTGTCAACCAGACCATGGCACCGAGAGCCACGTCCAGCCTTTCCTTAAAGACCTCCAGGGACGGTGCCTCCACCATCTCCCTGGGGAGTGCCTGTGTGTCCCTGTCTGTCCCTGTGCCTGTGTGTCCCTGCGTGTCCCTGTGCCCATTCCTAACGCTGCTCCCTCCTCCTCCCCACCCCCACCGAAGGGATGACAGGCACCTCGCTCAGGTAACTCCTTCCCCATCTCCCTCCACCTTCCCCACCGGCCCCACCGGCCCCTCACAGGTGCCGGGGCATCCCAATCCTCCCCTACAACAGGTGATGCTCCAAGTCCTGCCGCCCTCCTCGCCGCCAGACCGGCCCGAGCCCTCGCACCCGCCCACCGCAGGGCGTTGCGCATAACACCGAGAGGCTCCGGGCGAGCTCCCTTCCTCCATCGCCGCTCCCAAGGCCCGGGAAGCCACAGCCGCGCTCCAAGGGGAAAAAGGCCGCGGGCTGCGGAGGGGCGGGCGGGGATGGATCCCGGCCCTGCCGCCGCTCCCGCTCTAAGATGGCAGCGAAGCGCTGCGGCCCCTCCGCCGCGGGCCCGGGCGAGGCGGCCCCGGCTCGTCCCGCGGTGCGGCGTTTCACTCACCCGTGCGGCGGCTTCTCCCGGGGCGAGGCCTCTCCCTCCGCGGGGCGAGCGCCGGGCGCGTCCTCCCGCTCTTCCCGCTCTTCCCCGGGGGCCTCGGCGGCGGCGGCGCCTCCTCCTCCCTCGGGCCGCGGGTCTGCCCGCGGTGGGAAGGGGAGCCCGGGCGGCCCGGCGGGTCCCCGGCCGGGCTCTGGGTGTTCGCTGCCCTCACAAAATGGCGCGCGGTCCAAACCTGCGCAGCGCCCGGCGGCGGCTCGGCCTCGCCTCGGCTCGGCTGCGATCGGCGGCCTGAGCCCCGGCCGGGAGCGCGGGGACAGCGGCGGGGGGAGCG
>VZTE01001001.1:34073-98123 GCA_013397775.1 Eulacestoma nigropectus | reverse complement strand
GGGGAGGGACAGGGCCCGGCACGGCCCCCTCGGAAACGGAGACATTCCCGAAAAACCGTTCAAAAAAAAATAAAAATAAAAAAAGGCACTGGAAGCAGCCTGGAGTGGGAGTCTCGACTTGCTGAGGGAAGGTTCCTTTCCCCTCCCCTCGGAATTGCGTCCACGGGTCTTTCTCGACCCGCTCAAAAATATCCCTCCTAAAAACGAGTTGGAAAATGTGGTAAAAGTCGTCCGGTGTGGGAGCCCCGACCTGCTGGGGGAGGTCACAGAATTCTAGAAGGTTTCTTTCACCTCAGAATTGCATCCAGGGGTCTTTCTCATCCCCTCAGAAAATCAATATATTCCCAAGAACAAGTTAAAAAAACGCACTAAAAGTCACCCGGTGTGGGAGCTTCGAGCTGCTGAGGGAAGGCTCCTTTCCCCTTGGAATTGTGTGCAGGGATTTTTCTCATTTTCCTCAGAAAAAAAAATACATTCCCCCAGAAGTCAGTTAGGTGTGGGAGCCTCAAGCTGCTGAGGCAAAGCTCCTTTCCCCTCAGAATTGCATCCAGGGGTCTTTCTCATCTCCCTCTGAAAATCAATATATTCCCCCAAAATGAGTTTTAAAATGCACTGAAAGTAGCTTGGTGTGGGAGCCTTGAGGTGCTGAGGGAATCACAAAAGGCCCTTTTCCCCTTGGAATTGCATCCAGGAGTCTTCCTCATCCCCTTCAAAAAATCAATATATTCCCCAAAAAAATGAGTTAAAATATGCACCATAAGTAGCCCAGTGTGGGAGCCTCGAGCTGCTGAGGGAAGGCTCCTTTCCCCTCAGAATTGCCGTGTCGGTGCTTCCAGCCTAAATCTGTGACACGGGGTTTTTTAAGTAATTTTTTTTTTTTTTTTTTTTAATTTCTGGAATGCCCACAAAGATCAAAAAGTAGAGTCTGGCCTTTATCTAATACTTTAATTCTGACGTGTGATACCTTAATCTAGTCATTTCGGTTCCCAGCCAGCCTCCTTGGAGAAATTAGGACATGTTACTTGTTCCATTTGCTTTTTCTTCCTGTTCTAGTATTTTTTTTATCTTGGCTTAAAAGGTGGAAATAAGCAGCCAAGGATTGGGAGACGGATGCAGCCACAGCCAAAGTCCCCCAAATAATTGAAGTGTTGAGAATTTTACTTTAAATTCTGTGATCACAGAATCCCAGAGTGGGTTGGGGTGGAAGGGACATTAAAGCCCATCCAGTGCCAGCCCTGCCATGGCAGGGACACCTCCCACTGTCCCAGGCTGCTCCAAGCCCCAGTGTCCAACCTGGCCTTGGGCACTGCCAGGGATCCAGGGGCAGCCACAGCTTCTCTGGGCACCCTGTGCCAGGGCCTCACTGCCCCCACAGGGAAGGATTTCTCCCCATTATCCCATCTAACCCTGCTCTCTTTTTAGCTTGAGGCCATTCCTCTTGTCACTCCAGGCCCCCATGAAAAGTCCCTCTCCAGGGACACGGGTGCACAGGGAAGAGCAGGGGGATCGTGGAACCCCCCCAGGAGTCACAGTGAGGTGTTAGGTGAGCCGAAATTATCCATGGAATTGCACCTTACAGCCCTGGGAGGTGCTTGGGAGCACCATGACTGAAGTGGTCCTTTCTCATTCCCCTCAGCTTTGGAAAGATTTGAGGTCACTTGGAGCTGCTTTTGACACTGCTCTGATTGACTGTGAGTGTGGCCAGAACGTGGTTCTTGTCCCAGGATGTGGAATGCCAACACCTGAGGGAGCTGGGGGGACTCAGTCTGGAGAAGAGGAGGCTCAGGGGGGACCTCATTGCTCCCCACAGCTCCCTGACAGGAGGGGCAGTGAAGGGGGTCAGGCTCTGCTGCCGTGTCCCAAGGGAAAGGAGGAGAGGAAATGGCCTCAAATTGCACCAGGGGAGGGTCAGATGAGAGATTGGAAAAAAATTTTTCTCTGCGAAAGTGTTCAGGCTTTGGAAAGGGTTTTCCAGGGAGGTGGTGGAGTCGCTGTCTCTGGGAGTGCTCAGGAGGAGTCTGGGTGTGGCCCCTGGGGACAGGGTTTGGGGTGATGCTGGTGCTGAGGTGGGACTGGATGATCCTGAAGAGCTCTTCCAACACGAACAATTCCAAGGTATCAAAGGCCAACCTCTGCCCAATCCCTCAGTCAGGAAGGACAGCTCCGCTCTCGGAGAAGAGGGTGAGGGGGCATTCCCTGAGGATTTTTTCCCTCTAAAATGTCTTTCTGGGCTGTGTGAGTGCAATGACAGAACAGTTTCGCTGTTGCTCAGTGTAGGTAACTACAAAACTCACAGAAAGTTTAGTTAGACTGTCACTGCTTTGCTGTAACTTCTCTGGGTTTGGGGTTTTTGTCAGGTTTTGAGTAGGGTTTTTTTTTGCTAACACTTAAAAATATTACACATTTTAAAAGAGTTTGTGCGTTTGCTCAGTCATCCTCTACTTTTATTTTGCTGGCTATACCCAAGCTCTGGCACCTTGGGCAGAGATAAAATGTCCTTTAAAAGGTGATGGCATCTTTTTAAAATTTTATTTTCCAGCACAAACAACTGGATATTTTTGGCTTGTTAATTTTATTTTGATAATGAATAACCTGCATGGTTCTTCCCTTGTACAAAAGTGTTCTCTTCAACATCCATTTCATTAAAAAGCATGGGGAGGTTCAGGTTGGACATCAGGAGGAATTTCTTCATGGAAAGGGTTGTCAGGCATTGGACTCGTGTTTTCTGCTGCAGGCAGGTTTAGGGCTTGGGTTAGGGATCCTCCAGGCTGGGATTCCACCAGAATCCTGCCTCACCTGGAAACTTTGCACACGAGGTGCCCTGGGAGCTGGGAGTCCTCCTCTGTGCTGGAAATGCAGGTAAAGGTTTCCAGCATTTGGGAAGCGAGGGTCTGCCAGACTGGCACTCGGCCAGAATTGTGTTCCAGCTGGAGAAGGTTTGGGTGGATTTTAAAACCAGGTCGGCTTCCTGATCCATTACATAACACATCCCAGAAATGGTGTGCTGGGGAAGCCAAGAAGTTGGCATTGCACGGATGTGGGGTGGGCGTGAGGGGCAGGAGGTGACGGGACACTGCATCTGGATTGGCTGTGAGCTCCATACAACAGGCAACAGTGAACAGGGCAGCAGGAGAGGTTCACCTTGGAGAGATCAGCTTTGGAGAGAAGCAGCTGAGATAACAGAGATTGAAGATGAAGAATGAGAAACAGTTGTGACCTGGATGAAGGAAATCCAAATTCTTGCTTATCAAGAGTTATCAAATCTTACTCCTTTTTTTATTTTCTTTAGGAAGGGAGGGACTGCCTAGACAGGAAAGACTGAGAGTCCTGGTTTTTTTTAACTCTCCACCACAAACCACCTGGAGTAGGTTTGCAGTACTTGAAAATAGGAGTTTGTGTACATTCTATATGAATTAGTAGCCTTGTAAGAAATACTTGGCTTTCTCTTCCTGAGATACCATCCCTCATAAATCAGAATATTTGGGGCCAAAAAGAACAATAATAAGTAGAAAAATTGAGAAAAAAATAAGAAAAAAGCAGATTAAAATGAGGAGGAAAGAGAGTGGACAAATGAGATCTAAGAGAGAAAATAATGTACAGCAGTCTAGAGAAATGGAACAGATGTAAAAGAAACAATGAACAGCTGAAGAGTTGGGGTTGCTCAGCCTGGAGAAGAGAAGGTTGTGTGGAGACCGCACAGCACCTTCCAGTCCCTGAACGGGCTGCAAGGAAACCAGAGAGGGACAATTCATCACAAACTGGAGTGACAGGACAAGGGGGAATGGCTTCAGACTGAAGAGGGGGAATTTAGGTTAGATACACAGAAAAAATTCTTCCCTGGGAGGGTGGGGAGGCCCTGGCACAGGGTGCCCAGAGAAGCTGTGGCTGCCCCTGGATCCCTGGCAGTGCCCAAGGCCAGGTTGGACACTGGGGCTTGGAGCAGCCTGGGACAGTGGGAGGTGTCCCTGCCCATGGCAGGGGTGGCACTGGATGGGCTTTAATGTCCCTCCCAACCCAAACTATGATTTTATGGTAGTGGAGTGTGATTATGGGTAATATGTCCCATTTTTTCCCTTTTCAGCCTTCCTACACAGAGTAGAGGGGCCCATTTGCCTCTTCACTGTGTGCTCTGGGAGGCTTCATTCCATGATCCCCCCTGTCCTTGTAGCCCTGCAGTTTTCCTTCTGGAGCGTTTGCATCTCTGCCTGAACCCCAGGCTTCCTTCACAGCAGCCATGGGCACTCTGACTTTTCCAGGGCTCAACATTTGTACTTTGGGTCTAAGTTTTGATGTAGATGCTGTGTTGGACCAGCAGCAATTCCAATAATCCTCTTGTATCCAGCACATCTGCTGCAAGAAGGGCCTTCTTAGGTCACCAGACCCAAGCTGGAAGATCTCCAGGAAGAATTCCAGTGTAATACAGAAAAAAAGATGCTGCTGATGTTGTGTTTCTCCACCAAAGCCACCACACAGCTCAATTCCTTTGGTACCGGGCCCCAGCCCGAAGTGAAGTCCCAGCAGAAGTTGTTCTCCTCCGTGGGTTACATCATTAACACTTCCCAGAGCACCGCGGCAGCTCCCAGACAGCCTCAATTCTAAATGAAACCATCATCTGGAGGGAGCAGCTTGTGTTTCGCCTGTCAAAAAGGTGCTGCTAAGTAACTAATGTGGTCCAGCTCTTTTTAGGCCAGAGAGGTTGCCATGGTAACCCATTCGGATGGAGATAGATCGGCTTTTGAGTCATCATCAGAGCCGGCTTCGATAGTACCGGCTTTGGATTGACAGCCAGAGCTGCACACTGTGTAGGTTGGCACGCCTCTGGACCAGAAGGTCCTGGAATTGCTGCTGGATGAGGCTTGTTCCGAAAAAAAATCTGCATCTCCCTGAGTTCTCCCTGATACTCTCTGGAATTGTGTTCCTTGGTGTTCTCACTCATGGTGAAGATCACGCTCCTGAGTGGGAAAAGTTTCTTCTCCGGTTTAAAATATCAGGCAGGAATTTCTGGACATCAGGAGGAATTTTTTTTTCATGGAAATGGTTGTCAAGCATTGGAAAGAGCTGCCCAGAGAAGTTTGGAGTCTCCATCCCTGGAGGTGTCCAAGGAAGGCCTGGACGTGGCACTCAGTGCTCTGGGCTGGGGACAAGGTGGGCATCGGGCACAGCTTGGACTTGATGCTCTTGGAGATTCTTTCCAACCTCAGTAATTCTTTGATTCTGTGAAAAATCCTCCCCCAAAACCATGGAGTTTTCTGGGGAAGAAGAGTCTGGGAAAGAGGCTGTGTTAGTTATCCTAGGGAAAATGTATACTTGGAAGTTGTATCCCAGAAGTCCTCCTGAGACCACTTTCCATGATAAATACATTTGTAGGAGTGCGAAACAGTTCCTGTTAAAATCAGACATTCTGAAGAACTGTGATTCTTTAAAACTTTTGTAAACCAAATGCTACAATGTTAAGTGTTTCCCATCTGGGAGCTTCTCTACGCCCTTAATTCTAACTTTTAGAGGATTCTGGTTTCCCCGTGTTTGAAAATATGAAAAAAAGAAAAATTAATTTAATCATAAAGTTTTCCTCACATCCAAAAGGACCAGTACAATCCATGTCTCTTTAAAAATCCTTCTTTGGTTCTGCTGACTGTAACATCATTGGATCTACCCATGCCTGTTCAATGCCCAGCTTTGCTTCTCTGTCAGAATTCCTGGAAGAGTCAAAGACTGTCCTCAATTCCATTAAAATCAGGTCCTTCATTGGCCCCTTCCCTTTTCAATACAAATTCCCTAATCCCTTGTGCAGCAGGACTGGTGTCTTTGCTGGCCAAAAGGAGAACTTTGTTCTTGCTGTCAGGAGAAAGCTCCTTGTGCAGCTTCCACAGGGATGTTGTTCTTGAAACTCCAGCACACGGTATTTGTGGTATCCTGACACAAATCCATCCAAGAAAGTTCTTAGAAGTATGTTCTGCTTGGTGTCCACTTTATCAACCTGCTAGCTGAGAAAAAGCAATTGTGACAAGTTTTAAATAAATGTCTCCAAAACTGTCACTTACGGAGCTTCGTTAGGCTAAGAAGTCATTCTTCAAGCAGTAGGAGCAGGAATGCTTTGTTGTCTGTCCCTTTTTCCCTCCCAGATCCTCTATCCCATCCCAGTTCAATATACAAGAAAGATGGAGAGGGACTATTTTCAAGAGCATGGAGTGATGGGAGAAAGAAAAATGGCCTTAAGCTGAAAATAAGTAAGTTTACTTTAGATACTAGGAAGAAATTCTTCCCTGTGAGGGTGTGAGGCCCTGGCACAGGTTGCCCAGAGAACTCCAGTGCTCAATCACTGCAGAGGAAAAAGTTCTTCCTGATGTTCAGGTGAAACTTCTGTAACAGTTCAGCTTTTCCAAAGTGAGAGATGGTTTAGTGATCAGCCAGGATCAATCCTCCACCCAGCCACCAGCTTTCACAGAACGTCCCTGAACCTCTTTATTCACCACCTCTGCCCAAGGTGGGTCTGTCAGAGGTGGCTGAGCATTATGAGGAGTAAAAAAAAAAAACCACTACAGGAGCTGAGCTGAGGGTCTAATCAAGATTCACTCAGAGTTATTAACCCAGACTAAAGAGTTTGTATTTTCTGCCGTGCACACTGTCCTAGGGTACAATGTAAGATGTGCCCAAAAGTATGTATTCTATCACCATCTTCATGAGCTGTTAAAAAACCGGTGGGGCAGTGTTCCCCACCTCCTGCATGACTCATCCCTGATAAACTCTGGGGATATCCCCTGTTAATGGGCCAGCTGTTGAAACCAGGTGGGGCAGTGTTTCTTATCTCTTCCATGACCCATCCTCCCTCCAGGGGGATATCTTCTGTTCATGGGCCCATCAATGCCTTGCCTCATGACTCACCATCCCATTGTGAGATGCTCCGCCCAGGGGGAGGAACTGAGCGTTCCCATCTGTATATACTCGGAGGTTTGGAACACCAGAGTCAGCCCTTACCTCCTGGATTTCCAGAGGACAAGAGCTCCACAGCCACCACTGGACCTTCTGAGGAAGACCAGACCCTTTGACAGGATCACTGCTTCAACAGAACCATCACTCCAGCAGACTGCAGGCACTGTTTAATCAGACTGCTACCAGCACCCTGACCGACAGGGTGTCAGGTTGTATTCTGACTCCGTCAGTGGTTCTCTTTTTGTACTACTGCATTTATTTTATTTTTCCTATTAAATTGTATTTCTGACTTGGAGTCTCTCTCTGGTTTGCTTTCAAACCAGTACACACATAAACCAGAGGAGCTGTGTGTGCATTACCTCCCTGTGAGGTGCATTTCAGCCCCAGTTCCCTGGGTGTCCCCACTGCCATGGCCCTGGAGCGTGTTCTGTGGCATCACTAATGTAGGCTAATTGCTCTGTGGGCCAGCACTCCTCTTTTGTGGGGCACCGTTTTCAGGGCCTGCATTTCCCCTCCGTGAGCTATTCCAGGGAACTGGCAAGGCAAGGTCGGTGCTGACCTTATGCTGAGATCCCTCTGCATTCCAGAGGGACCAGCCAGGCCTGCAGGGCCCAGTCCTGCCAGGATGGAGCTCCAAAAATAACTGCTGGGCAGGGCTGTGCTCCCAGGGTGGGGATATCCCTGGAACATTCCCAGGGTAGCTTCCCCAGGCTGGCTGAAACTCCAGAGAGGTCACAACGCCACGGGCACCTGAGGGGGAAGCACTGTGGACACCGATCTGAAACTGGTGTGGGAAACACAATGGCACACAAACCATTTGGTGCTGGGGCCAGCCCGCTCTGCCTTGTGTAAATCAGGCCCCAGGTCCCTCTGGAGCTGTAAAGGGGTGGAGGTGTCCAGACCTTACACTTCTCCATCCCCATCCTTTTAAAGAGGCTTCAGGGCTGTCTAGTCCCTGCTGTCACTGTCAGTGATTCCCACCCACCTTCAGAACTGCCAGGATGAGTTCAAAAAACAACCATGGAGAAGTCCTGGCTTTCAGGTCTCAGGACATCAGAAAACTTTGTAAAGGTTCCAGCACCCCAAGAAAGAATCTGGGGTAGAATCACAAACTGGTTTGGGTTGGAAGGGACCATAAAGGAGTGGCAGGACAAGGGGGAATGGCTTCCCAGTGCCAGAGGGCAGGGCTGGATGGGATATTGGGCAGGAATTGTTCCCTGGGAGGGTGGGGAGGCCCTGGCACAGGGTGCCCAGAGAAGCTGTGGCTGCCCCTGGATCCCTGGCAGGGTCCAAGGCCAGGTTGGACGCTGGGGCTTGGAGCAGCCTGGGACAGTGGAAGGTGTCCCTGCCCAGGGCAGGGGGGGCACTGGATGAGCTTTAAGGTCGTTTCCAACCCAATCCAGGCGGGGATCTATGATTCTGTGATATGAGGAATGGAAGAAAAGTGGTTTAAATTGGAGACAATTGGCAAGCATTGGTAGCACAATGGAAGATGAGCTGTGTTGCTTAAGTGGTCTTTCATAAATAGTTGAATTGTTTCCCAAGAAATCTGTCAGGTTTGAAATTGTCCAATGGTCTTGGTAAAGCTGACAAATATGTGGAGATGGAAAAGATTTCATTGAGCAGCAGCTGCACAAGAAACTCTTTGTGCCAGAGGTTGCACTAAACCCAAACCACATCTCTGCTCTCTGCTAAGAGCATTGCCATAAATCCTTTCCTTTCTGGAGAATAAAATTAACATAACTCCAGGTATTTGATATTTTTGTGTGCAGGGCCCATCAGGTTTCTGAATGCTCAGCTTGGTGCTGCGGAGTGCTCACATCATGGAGCAGGACACACAACACTCGTGCTCCCAGCACAGAAAGTTTCTCTCTTGGTTTATAAAACCCAGTTATGAAAAACCAAAGCTGAAAAATCACCTCAATCCCATTGTTTTTCCCTCTTCCAACCTCTGTGTCACAGCAAGTCTTTTCACAATAGCCTCAACTGAATTTTGATATATCGACAGAGGAGGTTTTGAAAGGTGTTACCTCAAATAGGTGAAACTGGACTGCTGAACCCGAATTTCAGGCAGAACATAAAGAATTTCAGTTAAAAATTAAAACAAAGCCAAATGAAAAGCATAGAGAAAATTTCAAGTAGCCAGATGCATCTATAATAGTATAAATATAAGCGAATAATGTATGTACTCTATTTATTCTGTTAGAATAAACTAGTCCATTCTAGGTGTATCAGTATCAAATGTAAATCTCATATTTGACACACAAAAGTCTGAATTAAAATGTTTTTGAAGAATTCTATTAATTAAATACTAATTAATGCCATTTATATATGTGAGAGACTAATAAAAAACAATGCTCAAATTTACACAGGAACTTTATACCTGGGATGGACAGAGTGCACAGGGCGTTTTCCAAGGTGAAACATCAGGAACAGAACACTTCCTGACCTTATTTTGGGGATTTTTAGGATCATTTAGGAGGGGTTTTTGTGTGTGTCCAGAACATTCAGGCTGAGACAAACATTCAGCTGATCCTTGTTTGTTTGTTTTCCATTGTTTGCAGGTTTGCCAAGCTTTAACTGCTTGGAAGAAGTTTTCTGTCCTGGGTGTTACTTCAGGCTGATTTTTTATTCTTTAAACCTCTTCTCTCTCTTTTTTTTTTTTTTTTTTTTCCTGTTTTAAGTGGAAGGAACAAGGAGAATTTGGGGGTTTTTTTGGAAGGCTAATATTTTGGTCAGGGAAATTTATAAGCAACTGCAAGTTTCAAAGGCTGAAAACAGCAGCAAAAAAATATTTCTTGCTTCGATTGTCACAAGAAAGAACTTTTTGTTGTCTTTTTTATGTTGCTTTTCAAGGCATTCAAACCGATGTGTAATAAATTATAGTAAATATGCCAACTCTGTGGTATTAATTTTTACCCAAACTCCAGATTCTAAGCATCACCTTCTTAGCCAAAGGGACAACACAAGGTTTTTACAGGCAACATGGATCTGTTTCACAGGGGAAAAAAACTGCTTAAAAGTTACTTCCGAATTGGGAAGCTTTTCCAAGCATTTGCTGTTCCTCTTCCCAGCAGTGTCATAAACTACAAATCCAGGGCTCTCTGCAGCAACTTCCAGTTGTCCTTGAAGGCCATGGCTAAGGGTGCAAGGGAATCTTGGGATGAGAGGAGTTTTCTCCAAAATTCCGTTTTTCAAAACTGGCATGTTGAGATCACGGAATCACAGAACCACAGAATTACAGAATCATAGAAATCACAGAATCCCAGAATGGTTTGGGTTGGAAGGGACCTTAAATCCCATCCAGCTCCATCCCCTGCCATGGCAGGGACACCTTCCACTGTCCCAGGCTGCTCCAAGCCCCAGTGTCCAACCTGGCCTTGGGCACTGCCAGGGATCCAGGGGCAGCCACAGCTTCTCTGGGCACCCTGTGCCAGGGCCTCCCCACCCTCCCAGGGAACAATTCCTGCCCAATATCCCATCCAGCCCTGCCCTCTGGCAGTTTGAACCCATTCCTTTTGTCCTGTCACTCCAGGCCCTTGTCCCAAGTCTCTCTCCCTCTTTCTTGTCAACTCCTTCAGGTACTGGAAGCCTTTTTGAGTTGTCAGGAAAAGAGCTGCACACACTGCTCAATGTGCAGGGAACTATGGATTTATACCAGGGCAGGTGTGCTGCAACGATCTCTTGTTTTGTTCTCTTAATTCCAAATATTTGATTTGTTTCTCTCAGTAAAAGGGAACATTGTGCTGATATTTTCATGGAAATATTAATCAGAACCCAAAGATCTCATTTGTGAGTGGAAGAACAACTTACAGCCCATCCTTACGTACACAGAATTTCCCCCCATGTGCACCACTTTACTACATCAGATTGTAACTTTCATTTTATTATCCAGTCACTCAGTCTTGTAAGATCTTCCCTTCTCCAGCCAGCCCTTGAACTGCATCACAATTTGTCCTCTATCTTTCCTTTACCTGAATACCTCAGTACCTGCAGCAAACTCTGGTGTCTCCCTGCTCAGCCCCTTTCTCCAGATCATTGAGGAATACATTCACATACAGTCACAGCACAGCTCCCTGCAGACTCCTCCTGGGATCTCCCCCCCTCTGAAAACTGACCTTTGAGTTCTGTTTTATTTCTGTTTCCTCTCATCCAGCCAGTTTTTGATCCATTCTTCTCTTGCTTCTTTTGCATAAAGGCTTTTAATAAAATTAGTATTTCCCACATGATGCTTTGTCTAGGAAGCTCATTGTCCTTGGAAATCCTGGGAGCACTTAAACATGGATCTTCATGTTTGCCTTCCCCACCTGGTTAGTGGGGAACACCCTGCAGGCAGTTCTTCAGCTCTTGGACAACATGGATTTGGGACAACAAGGATTTCACACCTCGAGGGCTGTTTCCAGTTCTGGGTCCTGCAGGAGAGCCCTGGAGGGGCTGGAGCGTGTCCAGGGAAGGGAACGGAGCTGGGAAGGGGCTGGAGCCCCAGGAGCGGCTGAGGGAGCTGGGAAAGGGGCTCAGGCTGGAGAAAAGGAGGCTCAGGGGGGACCTTGTGGCTCTGCACAACTCCCTGACAGGAGGGGGCAGCCGGGGGGGGTCGGGCTCTGCTCCCAGGGAACAGGGACAGGAGGAGAGGGAACGGCCTCAGGCTGGGCCAGGGGAGGCTCAGGTTGGACACCAGGAGCAATTTCCCCATGGAAAGGGTGCTCAGGCCTTGGAAAGAGCTGCCCAGGGAGGTTTGGAGTGCCCATCCCTGGAGGTGTCCTAGGAAGGCCTGGAGGTGGCACTCAGTGCTCTGGGCTGGGGACAAGGTGGGCATCGGGCACAGCTTGGCCTGGCTGGGCTGGGAGGGCTTTTCCATCCTCTGTGGAACTGCTGCCCTGTGAACTCAGAGGCAAGAACAGGAGTTTTATTTTCTCTGTGATTTTGCTTTCTCTGACTGTTCCTTTTACACCTCGATGGTCTTTGGGCCCTGCCCACTCATTCCTGACCCTGACAGAAAGGATTTGGGTTTGTGAGTCTTTCCTCAAGCTCCGCTCAAAATCACAGAATCATGGAATGGTTTGGGTTGGAAAGGACCTTAAAGCCCATCCAGTGCCACCCCTGCCATGGGCAGGGACACCTTCCACTATCCCTGGTTGCTCCAAGCCCCATCCAGCCTTCCATGAAAGTTAAAAATAATTTCCATACTGTCCCTTACTCCAGTCTAAAATACTGAAAATACATCATTAAAAACGTGGTATCACTTAACATTTTGGGTTGGTATCTTCTATCTATAAGGTACCAATGGAAAAATCTATTTAAGAGACTGAGTTACACAGTTTTCCTTCTATTTGACAAGAAGAAAACTAAAAAAATCTGTGTTCACTGCCTCAGGAAGCTCCAACCACCAGAGCAGTCAGGGTGGAAATATCCTGCCATTACCACACCTCACACTGCACCTCCAGTTACACACTCCGTGCAACCAGGAGATGGAAACACCAGCAGATAAAAACTGAGCCATGAATTGTAACCTTACACTTGGAGTTTCAAAAACTATTTCTGTCACAGGAAAATGTAAACAGCTGAGGGTGTGGAGATCAAATGCTGATACCATTTTTTTTTCCCTTTGTCCCAAATTAATATTTTAAAAAATTAAATTAAAAAAGTTCCATTCCAGTCCCCTTTGAGGTCGCTACAAAACTTTGCTCCCACATAAATTTTGGGCATAATATTTTTTTGTTTAATACAACTGTCAATGTTTTCAATATCTATAGATCCCACATTATTTTTCAAGTGCTGTCAGCACAAAAGGAGTCAGTCAATTTTACACATTAATTTTTCATTATTATTTTAATATTATTTGAAAATCCTTTTAACAAAACACCTTTTTTATTTTTTTTTTAACACTGCCTACTACAATTCATTGCTGCTGGCAGAATATACAAGTTTCAGTTGGAATGTGCATTTATTTTGTAGTGGTTGTATTCTACATACCTCTATCCTGCCATAGGTTATCTGCCAAATTCCCAAACATTTCCTCCATATCCTTCAGTTCTCACACACAAGCCTGAAAAATTCACTATTTTGTAGAGAGTTTCTCTTTCCACAACATTTTTATAGATATCAACTTGCCCATCATCATTCAGGATATCACAACACAACCTTTCATTAGGACAAAAATACCTAATTAATACCTAATTCTTTCTTTAATTTTTTTTTCTGATTGCTAAGTACGTTTTTTCCAGGATATTCAGTCGTTATTTTCTTTCCCTGACAGGCTCTTCCATTGTTTTTTTTTAATGTCTAAACCAGTTGTTCTGTTTTATCCCCTGTTTTTGTCACCCCCTACACGTTTCATAACATTCTTTTCCTTATTTGCTAATTCTTTTGAGTGACAAGTAAAGCTCAGAGCAATTTGCAGTCAGTTCAAGCCCTTTTTAAGGTACCTAATGACAGCTACTCTGAGGGAATTCCCTTCAAAACTGTGTGTTTTGGCTGGAAAATAAGTTCATTCTTAAATACCTTTAAAGTTCCTTGACCAATATTATACTTTATGGGGTTTTTTTCCTTTTATTGTACCTCTCTCAATTTAAACAATTTCTTTAGGCTTTTTTTTTCTGGATTTCCCCCCAGCTTTGTTTCATCTCAATTAGCTTTTCTCACCTTGCTATGTGAATAAATAAGTTTATTTTTGTTGCCTTCTGTAGTCTTTTCTCATTAGTTCCTTTAAGTCTGATACACTTTAAAGCATCATTTTTAATGACAAGGAAATTTCTGTGCAGTGGGGAAATGTTTTAGAAAACATTGGCGAGATTTAATGCGTGTAACAGTCCCTCTGTGTGGTGCAGAGATTTTAATTTCTTTTTTATTACCTTCCTCCTTTCTGAGGCATTCAGGAACACCACCACTTGTGTGGTGCAGAGCTGGGATTTGCTGATTTCTCCACCGAAGATAATGGATTTCAATTTACTTCCTGTTGTTCAGGGCATCGCTTGTTTCTTCTACTCCCTCCTCGGTGTTAAAGAACAGCCTTTCCACCCAGGTGCTCTGAAAAACAGTTTGTCAAATGTGCTCATAGAAACCATGAAATGATCTCAAAATTGTCCAACACACGAGCGATATTTGAAATTACTGTTTCATTAGACTTAATCATCTCTGAGCTCTTCTGGTGGCAAGTAGTGAACTCACAAGTGTAGGATTTTGTCACGACTTCATATCAGCTGTAGAATTTCTCCCACTGAAATCCTTAAATCAAATCCCTTCCAACCCAAACCATTCTATGATTCTACACCCCTGTCCTCTGGGCAAAGATATCAAAACTATTAAAAAATTAAGAAAAACAGGTTCTAGGTACCCAAAATGTTTGGGTAACCCCAGCTTCCCTATGGTTACTCCAAATGAGGAACGCTGTCATTCTAAACCAACTAATCCAAACATTTCAGCTCTGGGTTGAGGAAAACATAGAAATGGAATTATTTTAAACAATTTAAATATATTTTTAAAATAGTGGCCCAGAAATAATCAGATAGAAAAGTGGAAGGTGGTTGGAACGGGATGATCTTTAAGGTCCCTTCCAACCCAAACCATTCCACATGGAGTCTGTGATAATCAGGAACATGCATAAAACAAATGTATGGATTATTCTAAGTTCATACAATTTTTCCATTTTCTTTCAGTTTAGATTCATTTGTGACTGGAGTTGTTCTATTCAGTTCTGGCTCAGCAAAACTTGAAAACAACAACTGAAGATCCAAGTCAAGTTTGGGTTTGGTTGACTCCACAAGTTACATCCAGGATGGATTGGAGCAAAATATGAACCCTCTTAGTTTAGTTCTTTGTGATAAACTCCGGAATAATCAGAATATATTTATTTAATCCTGCTCTTGCAGCTGAGCACAGCAATGCATGAACCAACAGCAGGAACAATTACAGAAATTAAGTAATTAAGAGCTGTCCTACCACAGTAGCTACTGCATTTCTACATGAATTCAGAGCTCCAAAATCACAGAATCCCAGAGTAGGCTGGGTTGGGAGGGACCTTAAAGCCCATCCATTGCCACCCCTGCCCTGGGCAGGGACACCTCCCACTGTCCCAGGCTGCTCCAAGCCCCAGTGTCCAACCTGGCCTTGGACACTGCCAGGGATCCAGGGGCAGCCACAGCTTCTCTGGGCACCCTGTGCCAGGGCCTCACTGCCCTCCCAGGGAACAATTCCTGCCCAATATCCCATCCAGCCCTGCCCTCTGGCAATTTAAAACCATTCCCCCTGTCCTTAGGAAAATTCCCTCTCCAGTAACAGGATTTCTTTTGCTTGATCCAAATTATAAATTCACAGGGTATCCACCTCCCACTGAACTATTTTGGAGGATTTCAGCAAAATCAGTGATACAGTTCAAGCATCAGAGCAAAGGCTGGAATTTTTGGCACCGAGCCCTCTCATTGTCAGGAGCCTGCTGCATTTGTCCACTTGGAAAATCCTCCCCAAATTTGGGCAAATGGTGAGACCGACAATTTTAGGCTTCATTTGGGAATGGGAATTCCTTCAGAAAATCAAAACTAAAGTGAAAAGGGGCTTCTCAGTGGAATATTGGTGCCCACAGCCTAGAGGTGGGAAGGGAATTCACCTGTCACTACATCTGGCCTGACAGTGATTACCTGTCCCACATGGGGATATTTCTCTCCCGTGGAGTAGTTCTTTTATTCCTCCTGTTTTTCAGGTTTGAGAGGGTTTTTGTGGGGTTTCTGTGGTGTGTTTTTTTGGTTTTTGGGTGTTTTTGGGGGGGGGAGAGGGTTTAAAAATAATTTTATTTACTCCACCTGCGGAGCTGCCTCCAGCCCTGGGGCCCAGCACAGGGAGGACGTGGAGCTGCTGGAGAGAGGCCAGAGGAGGCACCAGGATGAGCAGAGGGATGGAGCAGCTCTGCTGGGAGGAAAGGCTGGGAGAGCTGGGATTGTTCAGCCTGGAGAGGAGAAGCTTTGGGGTGACCTCACTGTGGCCTTGCAGGGCCTGAAGGAGCCGCCAGGAAACCTGGAGAGAGACAATTGCCAAGGGCTGGAGGGACAGGACCCAGGGAATGGCTTCCCAGTGCCAGAGGGCAGGGCTGGATGGGATATTGGGCAGGAATTGTTCCCTGGGAGGGGGGGGAGGCCCTGGCACAGGGTGCCCAGAGAAGCTGTGGCTGCCCCCGGATCCCTGGCAGTGCCCAAGGCCAGGTTGGACGTTGGGGCTTGGAGCAGCCTGGGACAGTGGGAGGTGTCCCTGCCCAGGGCAGGGGGTGGGATGAGATGACCTTTAAGGTCCCTTCCCACCCAAACCATTGTGGGATCCTTTCTTCAAAAGAACCACCCTGAGGGTGCTGAGCTCTCACTCCAGAGACCGGATTTGGACACGGATTCCTTGGGAAGCCGGGTGCTCCCTGGCTTTGTTTGTGGGATCTGTGTTGCCAGGCAGAGGGGCAGCTCCTGCCTGCACCAACGGGAGCTTTTTCTGGACACGAGGCTCCAGTTCCTAGAAATGAGTAACTGAAGTACCCTGGAAAAAGTTTCCCAAGAAAAGCAGCTGATTGTGAAAGTGATGGCAAAAAAATCCACATGCTCAAAAGCAGCTGTGCTGTCCAGGCTTTTATTTCCCTCGTTCAAGTTCTCTTTGGACAGGGTAAGAAATAAAACATAAAAACCCTTCTTTACCTGCCCCAGAGTAATTAATGACAGTAATTAGCAACCTGAGTCCTGCCAGTAATCTCCAGTAATCCCAGTTAAATGCTCCTTTCTTTTTACAATGACCACTTTCCCTCTCTTCCCTGAAATGTGGGACAGCTTTGGTATCTCACTTTTTTTCCCAAAACAGGAGCATGCACCGGGTTTTGCCAAGTTTTCCATAAGCAGTGCAGGAGGAAGGGACATGGATGGGTTTCAGCACTGAAGGGGTGAGGAGGAAGAGGACAGAACCATCTTCCAGGTACTCCCACCCCTGACAGGGCTGTGTTTATTTTAATCGTGTGCATCTGAAGAAAATCTACTTTTAGTGAATAATGTGTGAAGAATGAGGTGAAAATAATGGCTTAGGAAAGCAATAAAATTCAGAACTCGACCCCTGCTTTAGAGATTTCCTTCAGGACTTGCAATTCCACCGATGGACAACTCCTGGTTCCGCTGAAATCACGGGAATTCCGTCTGAGGCCACACCTGGAAGAGATCGAAGCATTTCCCCTCAGCGTTCGGACATTTCCACACTGAGGGTTTCCGTGCTCCAGGTTTTTAAGGCGAAATCCCTCATTGCGTAGTTTGCAAGGCACTGCCTCCCTGAATTTATCGGGCGAGTTGCGGGGAACTTCGGGGACCGAGGCCGGGCCGTGTTTGGAAATCCAAAGCGATGAATTCCGCGTGGAATTAGAACAGAGAAAACTTCGCTTGTCGTCTATATCAGTGCTTGTGGCTGTATAATGTAGTCAGAGGGATACATTTCAGGACAGCGAAGCCTCTCCCGGGCTCGCATTGTCACCGCCCTGCCCCGAGCGCGGCCCCACAACCCTGACAGGCGCCATTGGCGGGCTGCGTAAGGCAGTGGCGGCCCGGCCTACAGCTCCCATCAGCCCACCCGGTCCCCCCCCCGCCCGCAGCGGGCTCTGCCGGCGCGCAAAGCACGTCGGGATCTGTAGTCCCCAGGGCGTTACGGTGTTGCGTCATTCACCCCGCCCGCGCGTTGCTATGACAACCGGGGGCAGTGGGCGGGGCCGCGCGGGAAGCGGCGTCAGCGGCTGGGAAGTGACGGCGCCGAGGACCCGGATGTCGAGGGGGCGGGGCTCCCTCTCCCCCCAACCCCCCCCGTCCCGGGTCACGTGAGCGCGGCGGTCACGTGACGGGAGCGATGGGCACCGCGCTGGACGTGCGGGTGAAGCGCGCCGGGAAGGTCTATCGCGATGGGGTGCGTCTGTCGCGACAGCCACCGCGGGGCGAGCGCCCACGGAGCCCACTGGTGTCCTGGGGGGCGTCGGGAGAGCATTCCCAGCAGGGCAGGGGTGATCCTGCCCCTCTGCCCAGCCCTGGGGGCACCTCTGGGGTGCCGTGTCCAGCTCTGGCTCCTCAGCACAGCAGGGCCAGGGAGCTCCTGGAGCGGGGCCGGCGGAGGCTGCGGGGCTGAGGAAGGGCCTGGAGCATCTCCGTGCCCAGGAAAGGCTGAGGGAGCTGGGGCTGCTCAGCCTGGAGAGGAGCCCCAGCTGAGAGGGGCCCTGAGCCCTGGGTGTCCCTGGCTGCAGGGAGGGTCAGAGCAGGGCCCGGGCTCTGCTGCGGGGGCCCAGCAATGGCACCAGAGCAACGGGCAGGGGCTGAGCCCAGCGATTCCCCCTGCACAGGAGGCACAACTTCTTTCCAGAGCCCTGGAGCAGCTGCCCAGGGAGGGCGTGGAGTCTCCTGCTCTGGAGACATTCCAAGCCCACCTGGACGCGTTCCTCTGGCACTGCTCCAGGTGACCCTGCCTGGGCAGGGAGCTGGACCGGGTCATCTCCAGCGGGCCCTTCCAACCCCAGCTGTTCTGGGATTCCGTGAGTCTGTCGGGGACTCTCGGGCTCTGTCGCGACCCGGCCCGGCCGCGGGTCCTCGCTGGGCTCCGGGGCCGTGTCCTGGCCGGGTTTTCCCGCTGGGAATGGCCCGGGACCGTCTTTGGCGGCGAGGATTCCTCGGGAAGCGGAGTCGTTCGCCCTCTCCTGTCGGTGCTGTCGCGGTGTCGGCGGCTTTCCCTGTGTTCCGGACCTTTCCCCGTGTCTCGGACCTTTCCCTGTGTTCCGGGACCTTTCCCCGTGTCTCGGACCTTTCCCTGTGTCCCAGAGCTTTCCCTGTGCCCCTTCCTGGAGCTTTTCCCCTGCTCCGAGCTCTCCCTGTGTCCCTGCCCGGAGCTGTCCCGATCCCGGCACGGCTTCCCGGTGCCCTCCCGTACCCAACAGGCGCTCAGCTCCGGGATTTTGGGCGTTGCCTTTGGGATTAAATGTTGCTTTTTGTCCTTCCTCTTTTCCTGGGTACCCTGACCCAGCTCTGCAGAGGCCCATGTGGCTCGAAGAGAAGGAATGTTTTAAATTTTTATCACTATTTAGCTAGAAATCCTGAGCTCTTCAGCAGAAATGTTCAGGTCTCTCTTTTCTCCTTGCCATCCAGCCAGATGCTTGTGTCACAAAAATCCTTCCCATCCACCGAAATTCCATTTATTGAATGATTTTAATGCTGGAAAACTGGATTTGAATGGAAGGGCGTGCAGCATCTGTCCTACAATTGTCAGATTATCTAGAGAATGGCTTTGGCAAAGCTGAATTATTCCCTTTAGGAATGGCTCCAAAGTGGTAAATACTGTCTGTGTCTCACTTTCACATAATTTTGTGCATTATAAAATTATAAATTATTAGGATTTTGTTTATGTATCTATTTCAGTATCTCAGTGCTGTGTTCGTTTTCAGTTTGACTGAACTTGACTTGCTTTATATCACTTTTAGCTGGATATATATATTTTTTTTAATCTGGAAAAGGGGTATTTCTTCTGTTTTAAGCTGAAATTAGGATATCTCTGGTCAGTCAATATGTCAGTTTTGTTTGTAGCTTCCACTTTAACTCCATGTGGAAAGGTTTGTAATTTTAGTTCATTAATTGGGCCTGGAATTTTTAAGTCTGAGATGAAAACACAGTGATGGAAGAGCTGTACACCAGGAATCCAACATGGATTTTTAATAGGAGTTTTGTAGGGACAGAAAGGAGATGCAGCTCTGATTAGGCATGGAAGGGACCTTAAAGCCCAAGTGCCACTCCTGCCCTGGGCAGGGACACCTTCCACTGTCCCAGGCTGCTCCCAGCCCCAGTGTCCAGCCTGGCCTTGGGCACTGCCAGGGATCCAGGGGCAGCCACAGCTTCTCTGGGCACCCTGTGCCAGGGCCTCCCCACCCTCCCAGGGAACAATTCCTGCCCAATATCCCATCCAGCCCTGCCCTCTGGCACTGGGAAGCCATTCCCTGGGTCCTGTCCCTCCAGCCCTTGGCAATTGTCTCTCTCCAGGTTTCCTGGGGGCTCCTTCAGGCCCTGCAAGGCCACACTGAGGTCACCCCAAAGCTTCTCCTCTCCAGGCTGAACACTCCCAGCTCTCCCAGCCTTTCCTCCCAGCAGAGCTGCTCCATCCCTCTGCTCATCCTGGTGCCTCCTCTGGCCTCTCTCCAGCAGCTCCACGTCCTCCCTGTGCTGGGCCCCAGGGCTGGGGCAGCTCTGCAGGTGGGGTCTCACCTGAGCAGAGGGGCAGAATTTTGAGCTGTTTTTTCATTGCTGAAGAAATATTGAAAGAAAAATTGATATTTAACTTCAAGTCATCCTTCCCCTCCCTGCTCCCAGGATGTGCACCCTTCCCGTGTGGAATTGTGTAGGCAGCAGCTCTGGAATGGGTTGTTGCCGTGTGACAGGAAACTTCTCCTTTGTTAAAGCAGTTCACACGTTCAGGGTTGTCCTTGCTTCTCATAGTTGAGCTGGACTCATTTTTTAAAGCAATAACCTAATTGCTTGTGCTAATTAAGGCCCTTTAGCAGAGCAGTGCAGAATTGAGGTCAGCTTTTCTTTGCTGTCCTTTTGTGCTCGTGCCTCCTGTTCCGGCATTTCCCACTTGCTGCTGATCCTCTTTCCAGGCTCTCAGGATGTCAGCCTTGGTTGGATGTGGATGTTTTCCTGTTACCTCAACCCCCCCCACCCCCGACCCATTTTTACCATCCTGTACCACCAAGAAAGAAAAAAAGCTGCCACAATTCCCAGTCTGCCGGAGAGATCCTGGTTTGAACTGGTCGGGTGCAGGGTGAGCAGTCGGGATTCTCCCATGGTTGGAGGGAGCTGTACCTCGGGGCCTGTTTGCCTGGGAAAGGAGAAGGTTTATCCCCAGGGAACTCTCCAGTTCTCAATGACCTGCTGCCCTTTCCAGCTGGGAATATCTCAGGATTGAAGTGGATTCTCCGGTGTGAAAGAAGGGAAGGATAAACCATGGAGTGTGTGAAGGGAGTTGTGTGTTGCTCTCCTGCAGTTCCTCACTTTTTCAGTGTTAAAACGCCTGAGTTGACACTTTGAGGGTGCAGCATTTTTGTGCAGAGGATATTTTGTGGACAGCACATCCTTCATGGGATGAGTGACAACATCACACAGCTCCTGCCTTTCGTTCAGATTCACTTTGAAACTGTTTCTTCGTGTCCATTTTTGTATTTTAAATCTCTTCTGCTCCGCTCTCGAGCTGAATCTCACCTTCAGCTTGGCCATCCCTTTTCCAGTTGTGCCTTCTCTTCCCTCTGCCGTGGCTGACCATCCCAGCTTTCATACAGCAGTTCCTCCTGGGAGTTTATTCCAACACATCCAATGGAACTTGGCTGTTGCCAGCTGACCCAATGAGAGGATTTTCCATCTTCCTGGAGAGGAAAATCTTGAAATTTTGGCAAGAAGTTGAAGCTCAGGTTAACACATCTGCCAAGAGGAGGGTGATATTTGTAAGGAAAACAACCCATAAGTGCAGAGCTCTCATCCTAAATTCCTTCATCAGTGTTTGTCTATCCTAACAAGGCTACACCATTCTTTGGGAACAGGGGTTTTTTGAGTTTGGAGATCAGTTCCACACTGTTTAGATAACAGCTATGAAAAAATGGATTTAAACAGATGTTTTCCTCTTTCCTGTTAGGAGATTCTTTCTGGAGTGGTGGTCATAACCAGTAAGGACACGGTGCAGCACCAAGGGATCTCCTTAACCATGGAGGGCTCGGTGAATCTGCAGCTCAGTGCCAAAAATGTGGGCGTGTTTGAGGCCTTCTGCAACACTGCCAAGGTAAGTCCTGCACAGGTGAATGTTTTTAGCACAAAACCCTCTTTTTTCTCAAATGAAACCTTTCCTTAATGGCTCTCAGGTGGTCAGAGCTGTTCATGGTGTGGAAGTGATGGAAAACAGGGAAATGCTCAGCTTTATTTGGAGATCCCAGAATCCCAGGGTGGGTGAGGGTGGAAGGACCCTGGTGCCACCTCCCTGCTCCAGCAGGGCCATCCCAGAGCACAGGGCACAGGAGTGTGTCCAGACTCTTCTGGAATATCCCCAGGGAGGGATATATGATGGCATTTTGGGAGAGTTTTCTTTCAGGCTGAGGTGCACTGCCATTAATAGTTAGAAAGGGTTACTGGTTGATGCATTGAAGGGCTGTGATTTAAAGAAGAGCAATGAACTGTGTGAGGTTATTTAATCTGTGTTAGAGTGACCGGGTTTAACTGGACTTTTGTGCCAGATCAGTCCCTATCACAGTAATTCCTGTGGAGGCCATGGAGGGGTTCCTGAGTGTGAGACAGGACTTGCCCAGGTTCCTCTGGAGAGAATGGGACCTGTAGAGCTCCTGGAAGGGCTCTGTGCTGCTCCCCAGGTTTGGAACTGTGGGGTTTGGATCCCAGCAGGGCAGCTTATCCCGGGCTCCACAGGGACAGGGCTGTGCTCATGGGAGCAGGGCAGGCTCTGTCTGGAGGCAGCTGCATTTGGAAAACAGTTTGGTTAAGTTAGGATGGCCTTGAATCAGGGAATCACAGAAGGTTTGGGTTGGAAGGGACCTTAAAAATCATCCATTCCCACCCCCTGCCATGGGCAGGGACACCTTCCACTGTCCCAGGCTGCTCCAAGCCCCAATGTCCAGCCTGGCCTTGGACACTGCCAGGGATCCAGGGGCAGCCACAGCTTCTCTGGGCACCCTGTGCCAGGGCCTCCCCACCCTCCCAGGGAACAATTCCTGCCCAATATCCCATCCAGCCCTGCCCTCTGGCACTGGGAAGCCATTCCCTGTGTCCTGTCCCTCCAGCCCTTGTCCCCAGTCCCTCTCCAGCTCTCCTGGAGCCCCTTTAGGCCCTGGAAGGGGCTCTGAGCTCTCCCCAGAGCCTTCTCTTCTCCAGGTGAACACCCCCAACTTCTCCCAGCCTGGCTCCAGCGCAGAGGGGCTCCAGCCCTGGGATCAATTTAGTGGCCTCCCCTGGACTGTCTCCAGCATCTCCACTTCTTTCTTGTGCTGGAAGCCCCAGAGTTGGGGCAAACAATGGTAAAACTGCAGAGAGGAAAGAAATGTCATCTCCAAGCCACCTCCCCAGTCAGACCAGAGTTAACCCTTCTTCCAGGGAGAATAATCCTAAGTATTAACAAAGTTTAGGGTGAGAAAGGGCCAGGTGGAGGTGGGAGGGGATGGCTCAGTGCTCAGCTGCACAGGCTTGGTCATTCCTGCTGCTGTTGAAGGTCATCTTTTAGGAAATGAAGCTCCACTTCCCAAAGCTGGCAGTGCTCCTGTTGAGCTCCCTGAGTATCTTTGGTCATTAATGTGATGCACCCATAAAATATCAATTATTTTCTTGAGGAAAATTTTAATGTTTCTTTTCATTTTAGGGAAATATCCCAGCACTGTGTGTTTAAAGAGGTCCCTGGAATTCTGGAAATCCAGGAATTCCATTAGAGTTTAGATGTTGTTGGTTCTCTGTCTCAACCTAAACCTCATTAATATTTATCTTTGCAGCCTATCCAGATTATCAACAGCACCATTGAAATGGTGAAGCCAGGGAAGCTCCCCAGTGGCAAGACAGAAATTCCCTTTGAATTCCCACTGCAAATGAAGGGCAACAAAGTTCTGTACGAGACATATCACGGAGTCTTTGTCAATATCCAGGTGAGGAAGTCCTGTCTGGAGAGAAAATAGAATTTTTTATCTGCAGAATGTATTCTAAAGTGGCTTTTCATCCATGGAAATGGACGATGAAGTTTGGTGGTGTTTTCTTTTCACGCTGACTGAGCCTTCCACGCCTTTATCCAGTAAATCTCTAAGGAATGATGGCACAAACAGGATGTTTTGCCTGAAATACCTCGGCAGAACTACTGTAACCTAAATCTGATCCATCCTGATGTTGTAGGCAACTGTATCCATTCCCTTCCTGAAAAAAAAAACCCCAGCACCACAGTGTGGTTTTATTCCAAATAAATGTGGAATTTCATAACGAAAACTCCAAGCGTTGAGAGCAAAACAAGTCAGGAATTGTTTGCTGGGGAGAGGAGGAGTAACATTCCCTGCCCAGATCTGTGTGGAATACCTGCTTGGACACAATCTTGTGGAAATACAGTTCTGAAATTTGACCTTTTTTTGGTTAAAAATTGCCTTACCATAGGTGAGTTGGTTTGTTTGGGGGATTTTTGGTGGTTTTTTAGGGGGAAAGTCTTTGTTCAGCCATCTCTTGAAGGTAAATACTGTGTTAGACAATGAAGTTTTATGGCAACTGGAATTAAAAAAAAACCAACCTCATAAACGAAATAACCCCCCAGTAGCCTGTCAGAAGTAACTAAAATAAAAGAATCCCTTGGTTTTTGTCTATATTTGGATGTTTTTTAAATCCTTTCCATCTATTTGCTCAGTTTTGGCTTCCTCCCTCATGTAACAGCTGTTGTTTGTGGTAGGGATGTCAAAAATGGTGCAGCACTGCTTGAGTTACTTCCCATATCCCAAATAACTTACTGTGATCAATCAGACACTTTGAGGTGCACTTTAGTGGGGAATATTTGTTTTATTTGTAGCTTTTCTTGGATAAAATCTCACTAAAAAAATCAATCATTTAAATTTCAGCCAAACTTTGAGAGTCCTGCTTTCCTGAAGAGGGAAATGTAACACTGAGGGGCTGGTTAAGAGACACTCCCTAAACCTCTGGGCAGTTTAACTGAGCCTCTCTTTCTTGATTCAGGGATTAGTTGTGGGTTCAAGTCTCTGTTCTGATGCAGAAACCTTTAATCAGACACTGCTGGGGAGTTGTGGCCATGAACCAGGAGTGACGAACCCAAATCCCTGGGCTGAGGGAAGAACTAAAAATCAAACAAACTAAACGAGAAACCCCCCATCCCAACAAATTCCCTGTCCTGTAAGGACACTTGAGGGGCTTTGTTGGAGATGCTGAAGTGTGGGATTACTGGGATAACCAAGGTCTTACTGTTTTTCAGCCACTGGTTTATGGCTCCCATTTTAGGGGAGGAAATTGGAAGCAAATTCACCTCGTTGCCTGATTTTAGTGCAAAGTGCTGCTTTGAGCTCAGCTGTGTGGCTGAAGACAGTTCCCCATTAAATACCCCAACAACTGTTCCCGCTGTAAATTCAGTCCCACAACAAAATCAAAAGCAGAGGGGCTGTGAGTACGTCACACTGATAATCCCTTACCCAAAACAGGGTGAAAAGCAAGATCATGATCACCCTGAAGTGGATGTAACAGCAGCAACACTCTGCACAGAGGCAGAAAGGAGGTGAAAAGTTGGGAAGGATTGAGGAAATCTGAATTAAGGCTCTTGTTTCTTTCCCTGTGTCATCCCTTTCCCCCCAGTACACCCTGCGCTGCGACATGAGACGCTCCCTGCTGGCAAAGGACCTGACCAAGACTTGTGAATTCATTGTCCACTCCCTGGTGAGTGTGGTTTCTGTTCATTTTGCAGTTAATTAATTTTTTTGATTGATTTTTTTTTTCCCCCCCACTTCGCTTAAAGTTTGGCAATAAGGGGGGAAAAAAAAAAACCCAAATAAACCCGTGGAAATTGTGATAGTGACACGAGGGATTACGGAAGCGCAGAATCAGAATATCTGAGTGGGAAAGGATCCACAAGGATCATCAAATCCAACTCCTGGCCCTGCACAGGACACCCCAAAATGCCCCCCTGTGCCTGAGAGCTTTGTCCAAAATGTAGGAGTAAAGGAGATCTGCCCCAAACCAAAACCACCCCAAAGAGCTGTTGCTTCTGATTAGAAAAACCCATCCCTCTTTTCATTTTAAAGGACAAAGAGGAGTTGGATTTTCAGATGTTTTTACAATGCCCTGAGTTTATTCTCTTTGTTCATCCTTTCGGTTCTGACACAATGGGGTGGTCCCATAAATATGATGTCATTTTTCCAAACACTGCTTTGAATTATCCCAGGAGTTCTCAGCCAGAGGTTCCAGGCTCCCACAGTCCTGGAAATGGGAGTTGGGTGGTGAAAATATCTGATTTCTGTACTTCACATGAGGAGTTAGGAGTTAGAGCCCTGACTCAAAGTATCACAGCTGGGTCTGCATCAAGGTGGAAATCCTGGAATCTTCAAGGTGGGAAGAGACCTTCAGGATCCTCCAGTCCCAGCATCACCCCAAACCCTGTCCCCAAGGGCCGCATCCAGACTCCTGAACACTTCCAGACACTCCACCACTTTCCTGGGCAACTCATTCCAATGCCTGACCACTTCTGCAGGGAAAAATTGTTTCTAATCCCCAATCCTTGTGGGAGGAGGTTGGACTCCCAGAAAATGCTTTGCTGGTTGTTACAGAAGTTCCTGTGTAGGATTTGGGGTTGATTTAGATTGACCTGTGCCTGTCCTGAGCAGCTGAGGACAGGACAGATCTGATGAAATATCCCTTTTTCCATCTATAACTTGCTGGAACATCCTGCTTTTATCATTCCTTTGAACTCTTAACAGGACAGTAAATACCAAAATCTTTTGTATTACTTAGGACTAGTGGTGGAAATGTTGTTTCACTTCTGAAGGACCTTTTAAAAAAGATTTAGTTTGGTGTTACAAACAAGTTTCCTGTTGGTAAGATTTCAGTATTTTCTGAAATATCTGATGCTACATTTTATTGGGCCATTATTGCATTTATAAGTGAGCCACACTTGTCAGAGGAGTGACAAACCACATCTCACGCAGTTTTCCTGCGTTTATTTCTCGTTCCCACCACAGCACTTCTGAGCTCACAAGTCAGTAAACCATGAATCTCTCAGTCAGGGTGAATTAATGAGGTTTTACTGAACATATAATTCTCACTGTCAGTGCTCAATGTACCATTTCCCTTAAGCTTATTCTGTGCCAGAATTTGTCATTTTGGGAAAAAGCAGCCAATCTTTTGCTAATCTCTTCCATCTTGCAGCTGGGCAGCAGCAGCAGCTATTTGGAATTCTTGAGCAGTGAGGGCAGATCCTCACTCAGAGTTCCAGTTCAGCCCCTTGCTGGTGGAGAACAAGAGGGAGGCAGAGTTTATAGAGCAGATTTGAAGCAATGGACACGAGTTCATTTAGAATCTCCCCTCCCCAAATTTAATAACGAAAGGAACGTTCCGAGGGACGTGTAAAACGAATTTATTTGTACATACAGAAATGGGAAATTGAACTTTTTTTCCTCTCTGCTTCACATGGGGAGTGTATTCCTGCTTTTCCAGGTGGTTTAGGGCAGCCAACTGTTGTGTTTTTGAATATTCTCTGTGTTTTGGAGATCAGTTACAGTTTAACCCCTTCATTCCCTGCAGTCACAGAAGGGGAAGCTGCTGCCGAGCCCCGTGGACTTCACCATTACTCCAGAAACTCTGCAAAATGTTAAAGAGGTAAAAGGATTTTCTTATTATTTCATTTTAAAATGTAATGTTTGTGCGATTGAGTGAGACCAGAGGAGTGATTAAATTCTGCTTTGTAGATAATCAGCTCTTTTTTTTTAATTTTTCCATTTTCTTTTTCACTTTTGTAAGCAATAAAGTGATTCTGCCTCATCTCTTGCACTGTGGTGAGCAGTTGAAGGTGGAATTTTGCTCAGGAATGGTTAAATAATTTTATCCCTTTCCTGAGTGAAGGATGGGAGTGGAGCAAGGGAAAACATTCTATACCATGTACAGCCAAGAGCCTTTAAAAATGCGTATTTTGAGCCTTGCTTATGTCTTTTTTTTTACAGCCCCCCGTGGCTTTGGGAAGCCTCAAGGAGGGCAGGGCTGGATGGGATATTGGGAAGGAATTGTTCCCTGGAAGGGTGGTGAGGCCCTGGCACAGGGTGCCCAGAGAAGCTGTGGCTGCCCCTGGATCCCTGGCAGTGCCCAAGGCCAGGCTGGGGCTCGGAGCAGCCTGGGACAGTGGGAGGTGTCCCCACCTCCTTCACCACACGGTTCCAGCTCCTGGATGAATTCTAACAGCCAAGTTGTGTCAGGTCTTCCCAGGAAAAGTCCATGCATGGGGTGGATGGAGGAGCAGGAAGGACACATGTCAAGGGAGAAGATTGTAGGAGAAATCCTGATACGGACCGAAAGAATGAAATTGAAGCTGCGTGAGGGATTTCTGAACTCTTTGAGTTCTCAACTTTGGAACTTTGGGGGAATTCCCTCCTTATTTGGATAACTTTCCATAAGGTACTTTCTTTTCTTAGTCTGCTCTTACAGTGGCATCTTCTCCTCCCTCCAATCTTTTCAGAGAGCCTCCCTTCCCAAATTCCTGATCAGAGGGCACCTGAATTCCACCAACTGTGTGATCACGCAGCCCCTGACGGGGGAGCTGGTGGTGGAGAGCGCCGAGGCGGCCGTCAAGAGCATCGAGCTGCAGCTCGTGCGTGTGGAGACCTGTGGTGAGCCTCTGTCCGTGGGAAGGGCAGGGAACAGGCTGCAGGAATTCCCTCCAGCCCTTCAGAGGGAAACAGGGAAGAGCATTAAAGAAATGCCAGAGCATTAAAGCCTTGCAGGGTTTGCCTTTCGGAGGCACAGCCCCGCTGTTCATTCAAACCCTCTCCATGTTCCTTAACTCTGTGAAAACTTGCAGGGCACTTTTCCCCCCTAATCCTGGTGTATCTCCATTGTAAATTTTGGCTGCTGCTTTCTCTCCTCTCCTCCCATTTCCCTCCTCTCCCTGTGCCCCTCCTGCCGTGCCCAGGGTGTGCTGAGGGCTACGCCAGGGACGCCACGGAGATCCAGAACATCCAGATCGCCGACGGGGACGTGTGCAGGGGCCTCCCCATCCCCATCCACATGGTGTTCCCCAGGCTCTTCACCTGCCCCACCCTGGAAACAACAAACTTCAAAGTGGGTGAGTGGGGAGGCATTTTCCTGGGAGATGAGAGTCAACATTCCCTTTAGATTGGCAGGTGAGGGGGTAAATCCGACAGCGCTGCAGGAAGAGCCCAGGACATCCCTCTGCTTCCCTGAACCTGAATCCTGCTGGATTTCAGGCTGAGAAAACACAGCCCAAATACTTGCAGTACAAACAGCTGTGCAGCCACTAAGCTACTCCTAATAAAATTCCATGGTGAAGGGACAGGAGGAGCAGTGGAATGCAGGTCACCTGATTAAACACTTGAGTAATAGTCCAGGAATAAAATTCCTTCCTTTCCTCACCAGTGAGAGCCCCTCTTCCCATTTCTTCTCCTTTTTGTTTCCCGCTCTCCTGCTGAAAGCCCTGGAAGCAGCAGGGTTGGTGTGGCTGTGACTTTTCTTCTCTACACCAACCCTGCTGATTGGTGCCAAAATCCAACTTTTCTCTTAACAAAATCAGGATTTTCCTCACTTGTTCAAATAAGTCCTGCAAGAATCCACTTGGCTGGTTTGTATTTCTTCCCTTCATCCTGCTGGAATCTGTTGGCACAGAATCTGTGTGCAGTGATTTTCTCCAAAATAACAATATTCTTTGTTTTTTTGCCATTTTTAGCTCTCCAAGAGCAATTTGCAGTGAGAATTTCAATTTATTTTGATTTCTGCTTCCCTTCATTTATTAATTTGGCCTGGCTTTTTGTTCTGCCTCCATTTAGGATTGATTATTGATCTGACATTGGTTTTGGCTTTGAAGGACACAATGTAGTATCTAAGGAGTAGATTTCCCACAGCTTGCAGGCCTGTTGTATTCCAGTATTTCTTTTCCTAAGGCTGTTACATGCTGGAAACAGGGAATGGGTCTGTCCTGGAATTCTCCCATTCCATGCTTCTAAACACCATCTTGGTGGAAGTGTCTTTCCCAAAAATTTTTGCTCTTTGATGTCTGAACCCTCTTTTCCAGAGGATTGTTTGCCATAATTTATCAGTGATAAACCAATCCAGAGGAATCCCAAAGATCAGAACAAAGCAGGATTTTCTAGGAATGGTCCAAGGGTTGGGATGCCTGGGTGAGGTTGTGCCTGGAGTGTTCCAGGAGCTCCTGCCTCATCCTGCTCCTAGGATTCAGCTTCCTGTGGAATTGGGGTAGGATTGCTGCTAGGATTCAGCTTCCTATGGAATTGGGGTAGGATTGCTGCTAGGATTCAGCTTCCTAAGGAATTCTCTCCCCCTTTTTTTCCCCTTCTCCCAGAGTTTGAAGTGAACATCGTGGTCCTTCTGCACGATGACCATCTCATCACAGAGAACTTCCCACTGAAGCTCTGCAGGATGTGAACACCCACAGGGGAACCAGGGAAGGATTTACTGGGAATTCCTCAGAGGGAAAGTGGAACTTTATCCATGCCTGACTTCAGCTGGAGCCACCTCCCTTCCTTCTTCCTGTGTGTGGGTACTTCTTGTGCTTTCACTTCCCTGTTAACCTGGCCAAGCCTTTGCCCATCTGGATTTCCCAATCCAGCAGCCTTGGCAGGATTTCCCAATCCTGCTGCCTTCAACAACCACGTTTTCCCCATTTTTTTCTCGGGAAAATCCTGCAGGAATCAATTCTGTAGCTTCCTACAGCTTGTAGAAGTATGTAGCAAATTCCTCTCTTGATCTAATTTTGTAATACTCATTCCAAAGTCCTTTGAGGACCCCTTGAAACTCCTAAACCCCATTACAGCCCTAGTGGGAGGGTATGGGAATTGTGGTATAATGAGAAATAAGGTCTTTGAAGGTCTAAAAAATGGTGCTGCAACAGTGGAAGGTGCTGCTGTGGGATCTGGCCCAAGGTGGATGGGAAATGAGGGATGGCAAACCACACCAAGGAAATTTGGGTCAAATTGGGAACAGGAGTTGGTGTTGGAGGAATAAATGAATGTTTGTGACTGTAGAGCTTAAAGGAAAAGCACTTCAGTAAGAAATAACCTTCCCAACACGAAGAGGTTGTGGGTTTTGATGTTGTTTTAATGCAACAGCCACAGCTTGTGGCTTTTCCATTAATTTTCCATGTGGGGTAGAGGCAGGCTCAGTCTGCACTGTGCAAACTGGAAGTGTAAAGATAAGCACCTGAAAAGGCAGAATTAAGAAAAATAAGAAAAATCATTTCCTTTGGTTTATCCAGCAGCATTGCCAGGCAGGAGAGTGTCATTCCAGTTTGGGCCCTGATGTGTCAGGAAGAAAACAGCTGAAATTTGAATTCCACTGTCTGGGAAGGGGGAGGAAAATGCTGTTGACTGAAACTTTAGCACTTTTCCCTAAGACCAGGGGATGGTACAGGGGGATTTGGGGAAGTGAAAGCCACTCCTTGGAGGCTCCAGGAGTGCCAGGAGCTGCCAGCTCGTGCTGTCCCACAGGATGTGGAAAGAGGGGCTGGCCTTGGGAAGAGCTGCAACTCCCTGAAAACACTGGAAGCTGAAAAGGATTCCAGTGCTGGAATTTTTATTTCTACAGCACAGAATACTCACCCCTAACGCAGACTGAGCAGAAATACTACACACAAACAACTTGTTGGGCTGCAGCAGTGATTTTATTTTTTATTCAAGTGGTAATTAATACACTGATTAATGAGACAGGAGTTTAAAACTTCAGCTGGAGGAGATGTAGCCGTGTGGGGAACAAGTGATCCCTGGAATTAGCCAGAAGCTCCTAATCCATGTCACGCTCCCTGTATTCTGACAACAGAATATTTGATTTTTACTTTATGATTCTCAGGCTCTGGTCCTCATCTTTTGGCTGTTTGGGGCAAATTTGTCAGTGTTGAAGGTGCTCTGGCCAGTTCAGACTCTGGTAACAGTGGGAGAACAATTCCCTGAGCTGTTGGAATTCTCCCCCTCCTGCTACTGCTGACCATTCCTGCACAAAATACAGAGGAAGCATTGCTTAAAAATCCTTTTAAAAATCCTTTTAAAAAATCCTGCCCATTTCAACAGACCAGCTCTTCAACAAAGGAGGAAATTCAAATTTCAACTCTTATTTTAAGATTAAAGAATTGATCCATATGAATAATTTAAAATTCTGGCTTCAAAATGTTACTGAAAGTCATTATTTGAACGATTTGAATTCTCAGCTGTGGATTTATGCAGAGTTGCAGGGATGAACTGCAAGGACCACAGCAGGCTTGAATCCTGAATTGTTTGTGCCAGAGGAGGGGAATGTTGTGGCTGTTCCAGTTCTGCTGGTCCATCCTTTGGGTCACCTGCTTGTTTGATACTGGAATAAATCTGAGGGAAAAGCCTCCCCTTCACAGGAATTAGGCACTGGCCTTTCAGATCAAATTATTTGGTACTTTCAGTGTCCCTTAGCCAAAAATCCACCAGTTTGGCGTGCTGCCAGCCCTGAACTCCACAGCTTTAGGCAGGAACCAGGAGAAATCCTGGATCTTGGAGTCCGTGGCTTAATGCCAAGTGCCAAATCCCGAGGCTGTTGCTGTTGCCAATAAACCCAGGGTTCTGTCCTGTCCCCCAGCACTGGGGTTTTGCTGCAGCCCCTTTTGCATCTTATTACAAAGTGTGGAGGTAAAAGCAGGTTCAGCTGGACTTGTTCCATGCAGGAAGCTCAGGGAAATCCTCGGGAAGCAGAGCATGGACACGGCAGATGGGGCAGGTGCTGGAATGCTGCTTGAGCCACGTCCGGATGCACTGCGGGGACAGGGAGAGGGTGAGAGGCAAAACCTGGGAAGAGGAGTCCAGCTGCAGGCTGAAAATAACTGGCACTAATGGGGAAGCTCTTCAACAAGTTCTACACCACTGAAATTGGGGGTTGGAGAACTGTTCTCCTGCTCTAATCAAATTCATTCTGCCACAAGAAATCAGCATTAAAACAAAAAAGGTAAAGGGGAAAAGGCACAGACAGAAACGTGGAGTTATTCCAACATAATCCTGACTTTTTTACTCCATGAATTTCCACTGTCAGGTGGCAAACGAAGGGCTTTCAGGGATAGCCCATTCCCTGAGTGTGCTGCCAACAATCCCTGACATGAAGAATCCTCTTAAATTCACTCTGAATAAATTACTTTGTTTTGAAAATACCTAAAGCTTTCTGACAGTCAGGCTGTCTGTGGGGCAAGTTTGGGGTGCAAAGGCTGGAAAAACAAACTGTGCCCTGCTGTTTAAGCACTGAAGGGTGAGGGGAGGGTGAAGGGGCTGTTTTTATGAAGTGGAGATCAGGAACAAGACCAGAACTCACCTCCCTGTGGAAGTGATGCCCACACTCGAGCTCACAGGAGTCTCTGCTCAGCTCATCGTGACAGATCGTGCAGGGATCCTCACTGGAGGCCTGGCCAGGAAAGGAATGCTCAGTTATTTAAAAACCATCAGCAATTAACCAGCACATCCTACTCAATTAACGAGGTCGCTGACTTTAACCGAGTCTATTTAAGTTTTTGTACACAAAATAAATGAGGCAATTATTTTCCTCCTGGATTGTTCCGTGCCCTGTACAAAGCAACGACTCCGCTGAAGCGGTGGAGAACTTACAGCATTGTCCTGCTTTTTCCATTTGGCTTTAGGTGTTGCTCCAGCATTTCCCCAGGGCTGCAGGTTTGGCTGAGGGGGGTTTTTACCGGAGCTGTTCTTAGGGGCAGCTGCTGCCCAGGGGGAGCCGGGGGCGATTCCTTCCGCAGGCCCCTCCCGGCTCCGCGCCGCCGCCGGGGCTGGGGGAGCAGAGCCCAGGGAATGCACGGCTCTGCCTGCTGGAGGTGGTGCCTGCACGGGGATCAGAAGGAATCGTGTTCCTTGGGGCTGCGCTGCTCCGCGTTCCACGTGGGGAAGAGGAGCAGCTCCAGCCCCAGTACCTTGAGCTGCTGGTCCAGGATGAGCTCCGTGACCCGGCTGAGGATTTCATCCGGGCTCAGGCCTGCCAGGGTGTTCCCATTTCTCCTCTGCACGTCCCTGATGAAGGCAATGAAGTCTGAGCTGGAGGGACAGGAAAGGCAGGATCAGGGATGGCACCTGGAGAGCACTGCAGGCTCTGTGATCCCAGCACCATCAAAGGCACCAACTTTTCCCATGAACTGGAGCAGGTTCCTGCTCCCAATAACTCAGTAACCAGGATCAAACCCCTAAACAATCATCAGAATCATGGAATGGTTTGGGTTGGAAGAGACCTTAAAGCCCATCTCATTCCCCCCCCTGCCATGGGCAGGGACACCTTCCACTATCCCAGGCTGCTCCCAGCCCCAGTGTCCAACCTGGCCTTGGACACTGCCAGGGATCCAGGGGCAGCCACAGCTTCTTTGGGCACCCTGTGCCAGGGTCTCCCCACCCTCCCAGGGAACAATTCCTACCCAATATTCACTCCAGCCCTGCCCTCGGGCACTGGGAAGCCATTCCCTGTGTCCTGTCCCTCCAGCCCTTGTCAGCAGAATAAAATAAAATTCCTTTTGCACTTCATCTCGGGCTGTTCAGACCTCGTTTCACAGCACTCTGTCAATCCATACCTGCTGTAGTTTGGGAATATACTCTGGAGCTGGGCAATAATACTTCCCAAGGCTTTTGAAAGCTTTTTGTTGTTTGGAATTCCAGAAGGTCTCGGCTGCAGAGCTGAGGGATCTTGGTGGGTCTGGCTGGGCTGGACATGCTGGGTGTTACTCCCAGAAACCGCTGACGGGCGGGACGGTGAGAGTTTATTGGAATGTGATCCCTCTGGAGCTTTGGGATGCGTTTTCCCAGCTGCAGAAGAAGCCTCAGAGGTGGCAGGTGCTGGCTTAGCTCTGGTCTGTGCTTGGAGTGACAGCTGGGCTGGAGCTTTTCCATCAGAACTCGAAAACGCAGGAAGGGGACTGGGATGAGCAGGTGCCGGGGAACAGGTGACAATGGCAGGATCACACATGGGAGGTCTGCCTGGGATTGTCTGGGAAACAAACACATTTCACAGGAAAAACACTGATTAAAACAAATCAAGTTGAACTCTGGAGCATTTGCAGTGTGAATTGTGACGGGTTTGGTTGTGCCCAGGACCTGGAAGGTCACAGCAATTTATCTTAAAAACTCCCCAAGATCAGGGCAGTTGTTTGACCCTGTGATTATTTCTCTTCTAAAAGGTCACTCTGGTGTTACTGCAGGAAAAATAAATTCCAAATGCAGGACAAGAGGCTCAAAAGTTGCTTTTTCCCAGTAAATTGGTGGTGATTAAGTTGTCTCCATATTCTGTGTCAATAAATAGAAAGGACAAACCTAAAAATAAGTGGGGAATTATGCAGGAGAGCAGGAGTGGAACTTGCAGAAGCACAGAAAAAGTGTAGTAACAATCTCAAATATTAGAACAGAGCCCTGAATCTAAATTATACCCAGAACAAAAGAAAAACCCCATGATTTTCTGCAGATTAAAAAAATAATAATAATAAAAAAATAAAAAGGACCAATCAGAGGGTTCAGAAGAAACTGCTGAGATTTGAGCAAAGCATTGGTGGAGCTGTTTGGCCCATGAGAAAATGTTTGTGAACAGCATTTCCTGGGGCTCTTCTCATTCCAGATGCATTCCCAGAAATGGCTTTGCTCCCCCTCCTTCCTGACACACCGGGCTGGGAGCTGAGGGTGGTGTTTGCAATCACTGACACACGGTGCTGTAGGAATTCCTTCAGGAAGTTTCTCCCTGGAAACTGGAGGTCAGGCCTTGGAAAGAGCTGCCCCAGGGAGGTTTGGAGTGCCCATCCCTGGAGGTGTCCAAGGAAGGCCTGGAGGTGGCACTCAGTGCTCTGGGCTGGGGACAAGGTGGGCATCGGGCACAGCTGGGACTCCATGGGCTGGGAGGGCTTTTCCAGCCTCAGGGATCCTGGGATTCTGCACGATGGGGCTCTCCTGATGGATTTTTGGGCTGTTCAGCCTGGAGAAGAGAAGGAAGGCTCCAGAGAGCCCCTTCCAGTGCCTAAAGGGGCTCCTGGAGAGGGATTTGGGACAAGGGATGGAGGGACAGGACAAGAGGAATGGCCTTGAGCTGGAGGAGAGCAGGGTTAGGTGGGATATTGGGAAGGAATTGTTCCCTGGGAGGGTGGGGAGGGACTGGGATGGAATTCCCAGAGAAGCTGTGGCTGCCCCTGGATCCCTGGCAGTGCCCAAGGCCAGGCTGGACACTGGGGCTTGGAGCAGCCTGGGACACTGGAAGGTGTCCCTGCCCCTGGCAGGGGGTGGCACTGGATGGGCTTTAATGTCCCTCCCAACCCAAACCATTCTGGGATTCCAGGATTTTGGTGCTGCAGGAACCCCACAATGTACAAAGCTCAGTGAGGCATTAACTTTAAACAGCTTGAGCCTCTCCCAGGAGTTGGGAATGTGCTGCTCCCCGGCCTTCCCCAGGCTTATCTCCATCCCCTTTTCCTCTGGAGCATCCCTGGCTGCAGGAAGAGCTGGGATTTTGTGTGTCCAAGGCTGCACATTCCAGTTCTCCCTGGACACCTCCCAGCACTGCCGGCCACGCTGAGGGAAATTTCAAGGACTGGAAGTGCTGTGGAAGGTGGGATACTCACAACAACTCCCTGAGGAGAAGGAACATCCACAATTTCCACTTTACTGAGGCAGTTCCGGGCACCGTTTTTCACCAGCTCAATTTTTTCCTCATACTCAGCCTGCAGAAGGAAAACCAACCAACCATCACCATCCTCCACATCAGCATCAACCAGAGCTCCCACTTCATTAACAATCACATTTTACAGCTGAATTTCTCAGAGAGTTTCCTGTTGGTGTTTTGTTTTTTTTTTTTAGGAAGTACCACGGATTTCTAAAGGTCACGAACCCAAAAAACCAGACTCGGTCATGTGGGCCCCAATTTTGAAGCCAGTGTATAAAGGACAGGTTTTTGCCTTTAAAAAAGTGAATATATCCACTATAAATGAACAACCCGGCCTCCAAACTGACTCTTTCTTTTGTAATCCAAAAAATTCCCCTCAGCATTTGGAGGACAAGCTGTTGGTGTTTTCCAGAAGGAACGCAACGTGATTAAATGCTTTCATTTCCAAAGTTCAACTTAAAAGCTCGTGGAGAGAAATGAAGTTTTACCTCGACTTTTTCCAGTTGTTTCTTGACATTTGCAATAAATATTTCCCAGGAATCAATCTGGGACTTCAACACAGGAGCTGCTGAAGCTGAGCTGCTGAAATATTGAGGATTTGCAGTTAAACTCCAACATTCTCATGATTTTTAAGAGCAGTGGTGTTGTCCCAACAGTTCCTCCTCCCTCAGCAATTAATCACAGTTAAAGTTTTCGAGGGATTTCAGGTTAAAATCAGTTGCACTGCAGCCTTTTTCCAGGGATACTGGGCAGGAATAATTGGAATTATTATTATTACCCAGATAATCGGATTTTCCCAGCTCAGAAAGACACGAGGATAAGGATGAGGCTCAATTTCCAGCTGAATTTTCATTGGGGCAATACTATTTACCCCCAGCTCTGTGCACTTTTGTATTAATATTACACTCTAATATTTTATATAAATATTGTATATTTTACACGATTACGCAACAAAATAAAAATTATTTTATGTAATAATATAATATAAATTATAAAATAAATAACATATAATGTAATCTAAAATAAATACTATAGGCTATTAAATAATTAACAACCAGGAGTAGTGGAATTCCTGGTGGGAACTCCCAGTACCTGCTCAGTGCCTTCAGCATCCTGAGATTTCCTTCTGCCTTGGCAATGGTGCCTTTGAGCTTCCAGATTTCAGTTTCCTTCCAGGTCTGGAGCACTGAGACCTGGAACCAAAGCAAAAAAAAAGGGGTAAAACCTTAAACTAGATTTTAATAGGGAATTTAAAAGAGAGTTTGATGATTTCAAGTGCACACACAGCTCCTACAGTGAGGAATTTTCAAGTGGAATTCCCATCCCTGGCATTTCCAATATTTCTGATGTCACTTCTCCACCTCCAATCAGCACAAACGATCCCAGCTCTTAAAAAAGGTTTTTAAGGTTGTTTTTTTTTGTTTGTACCTCTGCTTTAACAGCTCTTTTCTCACACTCCTGGCTGTCATCTTGACTCTTTTTTATCAGCTCTTCCAATTTTCCTTTCTCACTAGCAAATTTATTACTGTGAAAGAAACAGAAGTGAAATATTTGAGTAACATTCTCAGCAGAGCAGTATTTAAAATTTATGCCATGTTAAGAGGTTTCTTACAGCTACTCAGTGTCATGTAATCAAGGGAAATGTATGGGAGTATGATTTTTACTATTCTAAATATTAATATTTACTCCTGGTAAGTAAAAGCAAACTAACTTAGAGTAAGAAATATGGGTTAAAGTGTTTATTTTCCCCTAAGCCTTTACCCAGAGTGAAGCAGAAAAATGTAAATATTGCTGAAATGGACATGAGATTTACCTGGTCTCCAGAAATGTATTTAAACACACATTATATTGCTTTTCCTTGTCATCAATGGTCTTCAAATACCTACAGGGATGAAACATTTATGAAGCTCCTTGTGACAAAGGTTTATTGGCAAATCTGGAACACATTCCTCTATAACCACCAGGACAACCAGGAGGTTTTAGATGCTGTTTAATAGCACAGGAATTATGGAATTCCCAGCCTTGGAAGTGTCCCAGGCCAGGTTGGAGCAACCTGGGATAGTGGAAAGGGGCTGGAATGAGATGGTCTTTAAAGTCCCTTCCAACCCAAACTATTCAGGGATTCTATTCTAAATACATTTAAATTTATTCCTAATAAATCAGTAATCAATTTAAAAACAGGCTGATGATTTTTCAAGGGAGATTTGGCCTAAACTACTTAAAACTAAAGATAAAGCAAAGGCATTCAAGGATCAAAGTCTGGGCTCTGTAAACTGAAAGAGGACATGAAAATACAGCAGGAATTGTCAAATCTGAGTAGAAGAATTATTGCTAAGTGGGTTTCATCAGTTATCTAAAAGCTGTTTTAGCTGTTTCCCTGTAATTTGCAAAAAAAAAAAAAACACAACAAAATAAGAAAGTGGCCATGTCCATCTTTCAGCCTCATACTGGGAGAAAATATCTGGCTGGTTTCACAGCCAAGGGTCACATTCCCTTCAAGATTCCTGAAGTCTTAAGACTGCCAGAATGAGGGGATGTAAATCTATTTACAGTCATACCTCTCATTGGTGTCCGAGTGTTTCTTAGCTGTGCTCCTCAGGGCTTTTAAGTTCTCTCGATTTTCCTTCTTCTCCTGCTGCCATTTCTTCATTTGTGCTTCCGAGTCTTGGTGGAACCAATCCAGCTCGTTCTGGGAGACCTGAGGGCAGAAAAGAAGAAAACTTCAGTTCTGAAAACAAAGGTTTATTCAAATAAAAGCAGGAGCAGACTGAGGATATTTATGACCAGTCAGGGAATCCTGGAATGGTTTGGGTGGGAAGGACACCTTCCACTATCCCAGGCTGCTCCAAGCCCCCTCCAACCTGGCCTTGGACACTTCCAGGGATCCAGGGGATTCCACAACCTCTGATCCATGGGGAAAAGCTTTACCTCAGTCTCTTCAGTACTTTTTTTCAGGAGCTCTTCCAAAGCACCAATTTCCTCCAAGCTTCTGCTCTGTAACTGCTCAAATTTCTCCTCTGCTTCTTTAAGTTGTTCCTTTAACACCTGGTGCTCCTTTTCCACGCGCAGAATATCTCCCTGAAAATTAATCAGTTACAAAAACCAATTTGATTTATACCTGCTACCAGTTCAAAGGCCACGTTTCCTCACTTTTATCTCCTGGTACAGACATAAGCCTGCCACTGGCACCACTCTGAGCTGTCTCTATGCCCACATGGGATGTTTAAATCCAGGGTTTGAGAGAGGAAATACCATCTCCCCGAAACAGCTGAATAGCTTAGAACAAAGCTATCAGAACAAATACCAAACATCAGAGCAAAGCTCAAAACTCATCTCCTTGTGGGGCTGGGTGATGTTTCCAAGAACAACACCAAACACAAAAACAGCCAAACCACCCAACAACCCAAAATACAAAGTATCTGTTAAAACCTGCTGTTTTCAGAGAATTTTTATCCCTTCACTGTTCAGTTTTTGGGCATTCCTTTAACCTCCTTCAGGAGAAATGTAAACCAAGATGCAGGGAACTTACTTGCTGATTTTCAAACGGATGGAAAGGCAAAGTATTGGTTTCCCTATCAGTAACTTCCTGGTTTACCTAGAACACAAAGAAATGAAGAGTTGATTAAAATGCTTCTCTCAGTTCACAGATGAGCTGCTCTGGTTTGGAGCTTTTGTACCTCACCCACAGTTTTACAAATCCAACTCTGAACCAGGCCTATAAATGATGTAGGAAAACACTGTGGAGCTGTTTCTGAAAAGGATTTTTTTTTTTTCTTTCCCTGATTTTATTGACCACAAGCAATCCCATGGAATTCTGTGAGTCTTTACACAAAGCCATGCTCTAAATGTCTGAAAAGTCAAGATTTGCAGGAGTTGTCTCACCCTCCCTGTCAAGAAGTGGTAGAGAGTGAGAGGGTCCCCCCTGAGCCTCCTCTTCTCCTCCACAAATCCAAATCCTCAGATGTTGTGGAAGTGAAAACAAATCCCTGAACTAATCACAAGAGGAACGACGACACAGAAGGACTTGGCTTCATCTCTAAAGTGAAGCTGGAACTGATGTGCAGCAGCTCCCTCTGAGATATCCAGGGAAAAGAGCTGCAAAAACTTCAGGCTGAACAAAATTCAGTGAGCAGCTCTGAAGAATTACAAATGAAAAATGAGTAATCACAGAAAGAGGCAGCAACTTAAACTGAAAGTTCTCAGGAGCTGTGGAATGTTTGGTTTGGAGGGACCTTAAAGCCCATCTCATTCCAACCCCTGCCATGGGCAGGGACACCTCCCACTGTCCCAGGCTGCTCCAAGCCCCAATGTCCAACCTGGCCTTGGACACTGCCAGGGATCCAGGGGCAGCCACAGCTTCTCTGGGCACCCTGTGCCAGGGCCTCCCCTCCCTTCCTGGGAACAATTCCTGCCCAATATCCCATCTAACCCTGTTCTATTTCAGTTTGAAGCCATTCCCTGTGTCCTGTCCCTCCAGCCCTTGGCAATTGTCTCTCTCCAGGTTTCCTGGTGGCTCCTTCAGGCCCTGCAAGGCCACACTGAGGTCACCCCAAAGCTTCTCCTCTCCAGGCTGAACAATCCCAGCTCTCCCAGCCTTTCCTCCCAGCAGAGCTGCTCCATCCCTCTGCTCATCCTGGTGGCCAGCACTGTTCCCTTCCCATTCCTTACCTGAACAGCCACCATCCTTATGTGAGGATTGCTCTTCATCCCAGGTTTATTTCTCCTTCTCTTTTCCATCTTAACCCATTTACCCTGTTCAGCTTCATCTGAACCATTTGGAAAAGCAGAATCCTCCTTATCCGAGTTCTCTGAGTGGCCACAAAGGCCTTTGAACTCCTGGGTTTCAGCTGGCACAAAACCTCCAGGGATGTATTTTCCATGTGAAATTGCTGATTCCTGATTATCCTGGTGAGCTGCAGGATCAGCATAAACATATCCAGGCAGTGCCAGGGCAGCAGGCACGGGCAATATTCCATACTGATAACCCCAGGAGCTCTGGGGCAAAAACACAGCAGGGCCCTTGGACTGAAAGGCCTTCAGTAAAACACCCGAGAACGGCGACTTGCTTTCCATGGAATTAACATCCTTGTTTTCCAGAGGACTCCCAGGTGTGCAGGAAGCAGGGAAAGCACAGGGCAAATACCATGGAGTCTCACAATTTGTTGCATCAGCAGGTGCTGATAAAGGGGGTTCCAAAGGGTACGACAGCGGCGTGAATTCCTCGGCGTAGGGATTCAACTGCAGCTTTCTCTGGGAAGAATTCCCTTGGAATTCCCCAGCTATATCATTTTTCTCTTTATTTCCAGTCTCATTTCTGCTTGGATTTCCTTCAAAAAGGACTGAGTGCTTCCTTAATCCAATCAGATTATCCACCATAATGAAACGAAGGGATTTCAGCAGGAAGGGTTCCAGGCCCCCTTCATCTTCCACCACCTTCCGAGTCTCCTCAGGGAAATTTTCATATTCCCCAACCAGTAATTTATTATTAATTTCCAGAGGGCCATGTGCTTCTAGGATTTGAGAGAAATAACTTGGGGGGAAAAAAAAAAGAGAAAGAGAATTGTTATTATTAATCAAAGCTTTTCAATGTAATTCTGAAAGTGTATTTCACCAACTTCCTTCATGGACACGCCACACACACCAGGATTCCAATTAATCCAAAAAATTATTAAAATTGTGAAGTAAAATTAAACCCCCTGAAGCTGCTGAGTCCAGAAATTTATACTCACTCATATAAATTCTCACTGATTGGATCTGGATTATTATTCATTTGACAATTGTTACTATTTGTAACGTTATAGAGAGCTTCGAATTCCTCCAGCTGCTCCTGGAGATATTCTGGGATTACAAAGGGTTCATTGGTAAAATCTCTGTACCTTAAAAATTAAAAAAAAAATAAATAAATAAAGTTAACCCAGCCTTGGTGTTTTTAAGGGTTTCTTCTCCAGCACTCTGGAGTTTGGGCAATAAAAGCAGAATAAAATACTCACAAATTATTTTCTTCTATAAATATCTTCTCTTCTTCTCGTGGTGCTGTACTAACTCCACTGGATAATACTAAAATAGACTAATTGGAAACAGATTTCTTTTAGTTTTTACCTCACAAAAAGCTTGTGGAAAACAATCCACTGCAAAGACCAGGAGTAATTTATTTACACTGAATTTTGTTCTGTAAATTCATCATGGTCACTATGAACTGCAAAGCTTCCAGGTAAAATTCCAGGTAAAAAAGCAAGAAAGCTTTTAATTTAAAATTCTTCATTTCTTCTTCAGAACTTATTTAGGAAAAGGAAATCGGGATAATCAGCCCCAAATCCCTCTTTTTTTTACCTATTTCATCAAAATTCAATCAAACTTTCTTTTACATGTAAAAACTTTACCACAAGCAAGAGTTCTCCCTAATTCCACATGGTTTAATGTGACACTGATTATTTTCTACACCATTACAGACATTTCAGTTGTCTTCATTTTTATGGTCCAATCATTTGTCTTAATTTTTATTATCTAATAATTTAGAAATATACAAATAAATGCACCTAAGTCAGAAAAAATAAATCCTGGCTGAGGAGAAGAGGAAAAAATCTGAAGTTTCCTCTTGAAATTCCACAAAAAATGATAAAAAGGGGGAGGGGGGGGCATGAGGCTGGATCTGAGGTTTTCAATAGAGCAAAATCCTCCAAAAGGCAGCGTAAGATTCAGGCAGAATTAAGATTCCAATAAAATCTACAAAATAACGAGTAATTAAGAACACTTCTGAGCATTAAATGGAACTTTTGCACTGAATTCACATCTTCCCACGTGGCAAACTGAGATCACAACAATAATTCAGAATTAAGCCAGTGGAAGGTGACTCCAGTCAGAGCTGAAGTTAGTCATAAAGAAGTTTAAAAATAGCTTTTTTCCTGATAAATTTTAACAAAATTGTATCATTTGAGTCTTCACAGCTTAGTTTTACTTCAGGAAAAGCCACTTCACTAAGGAGCCTCCTCAAGGTATTTAGGAAAACAGCTCCTGTCCATCTGAATGCCAGAAATGCTAAAACAAAAAGCTATTTTTAGGATTTTTAGGTGGGTTTTTAGTAGTAAAGAAGTGGTCTCTGCTTGGTAATACCTGTTTTAGCAGCTTCAAAAGTTACTGACCTTTGAATCTTTCAAATTCTTCTTCCTGTTTTTGTTTTTAACTTTGATTTCATTATTCTGAAACAGAAAAAAGAAAGGAAGTCACAGGAGCGGCAAGTGTTGCTTCAGTTTTCTGAAATACACAAAAAATGAAGGAACTAAAATTTGAATTCATTCTTTACCAGGGCTGCGATTGCACGTGAGCATAACAATTACTCACAGGTTATTTTAGGCTGTAACACTGCAATAAAAGCAGTTTTATCATGATGGTTTTCATTTCATTCTTGGGTTTCCCCAATTCATGAAACGAAAAAGCAAAAAAAAATCCTGCATTTTATTAATATGTATATTTGAAAATTCTGCATTTATTAATGTGTACATTAAAAAATCTGCATTGTATTAGCATGTACATTAAAAATTCTGCCTTTTTTTTGAGGTGTACGTTAAAAAATTCTGCATTTTATTAACATGCAAATTTAAAATGCTGCATTTTATTAACTTGTACATTAAAAATTCTGCGTTTTATTGATGGGTACATATAAAAATCTGCATTTTATTAACATGCACATTTAAAATTCTCCGTTTTATTGATGGGTACATATAAAAATCTGCATTTTATTAACATGCACACTTAAAAATTCTGCATTTTACTGACGTGTATATTTAAAATTCTGCATTTTACTGATGTGTACACTGAAAAATTCTGCATTTTATTGACGTGTGTATTAAAAATTCTGCATTTATTAAAGTGTACATTAAAAATCTGCATTTTATTAATATGTACACTTAAAAGTCTGCATTTTATAATTATGTACATTAAAAAAATCTGCATTTTATTAAGATGTACATTTAAAATTCTGCATTTTAGTGACATGTAAATAAAAAACTGCATTTTATTGACGTGTACATTAAAAATTCTGCATTTTATTAAGATGTACACTGAAAAATTGTGCATTTTATTAACGTGTACATTAAAAAAAATCTTCATTTTATTAAGGTGTACATTAAAATATGCATTTTATTAATATGTACACTTAAAATTCTGCATTTTATAATTATGTACGTTAAAAATTCTGCATTTTATTGGTGTGTACATTAAAAATGCTGCATTTCATTAACATGCACACTGAAAAATTCTGCATTTTATTGATGTGTACATTAAAAAATCCTACATTTTAGTAATGTGTACATTAAAAATCTGCATTTTATTAATGTGCACATTAAAAATTCTGCATTTTATTAACATGTACACTGAAAAATTCTGCATTTTATTAATGTGCACATTAAAAATTCTGCATTTTATTGATGGGTACATACAAAAAGCTGCATTTTATTAACGTGCACATTTCAAATTCTGCATTTTATTAATATGTACATTAATTAACTCTAAAGCTTTATTCTGTAGCAAATCTTGGATTTGTAAGAGAAACTCATCTGTAGGCAAGGAGAACTTTAAATGAGAGTGCCTCAAACACAGAATTAACTGAAATACAAAACACATTTCTGCCAGTTGGGATGGATTTTAATGATGACACCAATCCAAAAGTGATTCAGAATGAGGCACACTTTAAAAATTATTATTAAGTAATTCAAATATCAAATTATTTAAGAAAAGGGAGCAAAACCAAGAGATTAAATCTCTCATCAAGTCTGAAGGATGAGGCTGCAAAAGATTCACTTTCCTAAAACACCAAGAAGTTCTTTCTGAGCTGAGACCAAACATAAATGAAGTTCACTTACTGATAAATTTTCATTTCCCTGCTTCTTTAATATAATGGTTGGGTCATCTGTTGGAAGGACAAAAGTCATGGTGATTCATGGAAATAATAATGTTTTATCTCATTTACAATTTAACCGTGAAATCACGGGAATTACTGTAACAATCCTTTATCCAACACCACCAGAGCAGCTCCAAAGCTGCAGCTGCAGAACTTTTCTGCTCAACACTGCACAAGAAATGTTAATTTTTATTGGAAATGTTTGATCCCTTTGCCTACTCACCCATTTTATCAAAGAATTCATCTAAAGCTTGATGGAGGCCCGGGAAATGTTCTCTGTTTTCTTCTAAAAGCCATATAAAACATCGGGTTTTCTCTAAGGGGGGTTTGAGGAAATAATCCCAAATTTCTTGCTTTTCACCACGAGTTGCCACATAATCAAATTTACTGCCATATTTCTGGTTCCACAGTGGGGTTAAAATAGAAAGGTCAAGCTCTTGCAGAACTTGGCCATATTGAAGGAGGAAGTTTTTTGTAGCTGTCAGACCTGAAAGAGATGGAAAAACCCCAATATTTCATTCCAGCTTTAAAGTTTTAGTGCTTAAGATGTGATCTTCCTCTTCAAAAGGGGAAGAGTTTGGTCTGGAAATCAAATATACAGATTTAATATTATTATACAGATTATTATACAGAATTACACAGATTAAATATACAGTCAAAGCTTTTTGTACCTTGAAAATGCAAACAAAAAATGAGAAATGGGGTTGGTATAAATTCTACTCTCACCAATTATTATTTGTATAATAATATTTGTGTATTATTATGAATTCTTGGAAGGATATGGATGTGGTAGAGCAGAATGAAGAAACCCAAACCCAAAATTCCACCTTTCCTCAATTATAAACCCAAAAGGCAACTGCAGAGCACCAACATGAAATTATTTCCAAGTTTAATGGCAAAACCCCACCATGATTTACTCTCCAAAACCAGATTAATTTCCAAATCTCAGCATTTCAGCCCATTCCTGGAATTTTAAGGCAATTAAAAAATCAAATCTGTTCAATTTTCTCTTCCCTGCGTGGCCAAAGCCCTGCAGAGCTCCTGGGTCATCCAGGCTGGATTTCCCTCTCTGGAATCAGGGAAAGGAAAAGGAGGAGAAGTTTTAATTTGCCATTTAAAAATGAAGAAAAGTGGAGAAGAGGGAATTTCTCCTCCCCTGTGCTGTTCCACAGGAACCCACCCAGGTTATCCAGGTGCTTCAGCCACTTGTGCACTTTGGGATCCACCTCTCCCAGCTGGCTCAGCACGTGGAGAAAGCCCCTGGTCTGGATTCTGCTTTTTTCCTGGATTAAGGAGCTGATGAGCTGCTCCAGCACTTCCTGGGAAGAGCTGTCACTCCTGGAATACGAGGTGAAATCCTGCTCACTGATCACACCCCACAGCAGCAACTCCTTCAGTAGCTTGGCAGCGTCAGGGACAGCGGCTTTGATCTGCTCAGAATTCCGACTGAGGTGCTGCAGGACCTGGTCCCCAGCATATAAATCCTGGCCATGACCTGGAAAGTTAAAAATATGGAATTCAAAAAAAAAAAAAAGCAAACCACGAAACAAGCAAGAGTTCACGTCCCTACCACCATCAAAACCAACTTTAAAATGCAGATAATTTGGATTAAGTGGTGTTCTCAATGATTTGCTTTATGACAACGCTGAAAATCGCAGGATTTAAATAATTATGGGTATTTTTCCCATATAGCCTGAGCATTATGAATGTGATCCAACACTGATTTAGATTTTTGTTTAAAGGAACAAACACCTTTGCCCAGATTTTAGGATGTGCAGTCACAGTTGTCGCAGTGACCTGCAGTGGCTCCAAGGATCACAACTAAAGATGAGCCAGAGAAAAAGAGAGAGCAAAGATTTAAAACAAAACAAAGAGGAAATAAATAAAGGTGATTTTACAAATCCCCAGGGAAGCCACAATCTCCCAAATTTTCAGAATATGCCATTGAAAAGGGAACAGGGATCCAGAGAACCCCAAGGGTGGCATGTATGGGATAAAAGAAATACATCCAGAGTATTTAACAGGGAATCCTCCTAGGAAATTACACATTAATTATATCCCAAATTGCTAATGCAGACACAAAAAATAAATTATCCAACATCTCCCCTTTTCCTTTGCCCTAAGAAGCTGCAGGGGAAGTTCACAGCTCTGGAATGTGGAGCAGCCCAACACTCAGCAAGGCAAAAGCTGAAGCTTTAAGTGCCCACAAAGTCACAGACTGAAATATTTTTATTTTCCCCAATCATCTGAAATGTACTTTTCAAGTCCCTGCAGGTAGGAGATCACTCTGTCTTCATCTGAGTTGCAGATCTCAGGTGTTTTTTTTTCTCTAGCAGTGTCCCAGTGTGCTTTTCCTGAAATCCCTTTTAAATAGGTTCACTTGGAATTGGAGCCTTTCCCCTCTCCAGGCTGATTCTGCATGAACCAGCCACAGAAAAAAAAAAATCAAGGTTTTCTCCAAGGAATTAAACCACACAGTTGTTTGGACAATAAGAGCAGAAGTGAAATAAAAGTTGTCTTAAGTGAAAATGTAAATTTTTTAGAGGGGGGTTATGTTCAGTATTAGGATTCTTCCATGATTTAACTTGGGATATTCAGAATGCTGATTCCATTGCCTTGTGATAACTCAGAATCCCAGGATCACTGAGGCTGGAAAAGCCCTCCAGGATCATCACATCCAAACTTTGATGCCCACCTTGTCCCCAGCCCAGAGCTCTGAGTGCCACGTCCTTCCTTGGACACTCCAGGGATGGGGACTCCAAACCTCCCATTCCAATGTCCACCCTTTCCATGGAGAAATGAGAATAATCCACATTTCCACATACCCCTGTGCTGGCTGTCCTGGGATTGTTCATTTCCCTCCTGGTTTTCCTCAGGTTTCCTTCTGGCAGAATTCCGGGCCTCTTCTCGCGCTCGTTTTCGCCACAGTTTTTTATCTTGCTTCATTTTTATCTTCCTAAGACTGAAAAAAGCCAATTCAGCTGCGAGCCAGACATTAACTGAGATGAAAAGGTCACACTGAAAAGTGCAAAATGAATAGAAGTGGTCTTCACTCAGATGCAGAGACCACAAAACTTCATAAAAATATCGACGTCCTCAAGATGTAATGATTTTAACTCCCATTAAAGATGTCTAAATTAGGATTGGTTTCAATATTCTTATTCTTAACTTATAACTCAGTATTTTGAACCAAATGTTAACATTTCATTCCCTTCATTTTAAAAAATCTGTTCTGTTTGTCCTCTCAGCCTCATTCCTCATTATTTAAAGGTTACTTGACCAAAAATTTGCAAACTCAGTTATGTCAAAGGTCTGTGCAGCAATAGCTGCAGCAGCAGCATTAAATACATTTTTATTCACACTTTCTAAACATTCACACCAAATGAATTCTGTGGAACAATTTAAATGCTTTTATAATTGGATCATAATGGATTTTCCCAGATTTTTTATGGTTTCTCAGGCAAAGGGCAAGGGTAACTTTCCAAAATATTTGTAGAAAGGCATCAAAGTCCCTCCTGCTTTGCCCTCAAATTGATTCAAACAGTGCAGATCTTACCTTGAACATTTCTGTTTAATAGAGGCCCTTGGTGGTTCCTTGGGTTTTGGGATTTTTTGTTCAAACTACCAAAAATAAAGGATGAGACAGGAATTAAATTTGGGTTGTGACACAACGAACCCGACAATCATTTCTGCTTCTCTCTGGTCAATACTGCCCTGGGGAGAATTAATTATCTGGGGAGAATTAATTCTTGATTATCCATCTTCCTGTGGCCCTGGGGAGTTATTCCTGAAGGATTATTGAACTCCAGTCCCCATCCATGGCAATTTGACCAACACCACAAGGGAATTCCTGCTCCACTAGAACAGGAAATTAATATTCCGAAATAATCACCACATTCTGTAATTAAGGCAGCACCATTTCTTTATTTTTGGAGTTACATTCCCATCCTCACTTTATCCCCTTAATATTCTAATTATTTTCATACAAAATATGACCATACTTACTTCACATTTTACCAGCCCAGAAGAACTGAAAATAACTATTTTGGAAATAAGGCCTTTACAATCAGGAGTAAAACACATTTCCTTAAGAAAATCCTGCAGGAGAAAAGGACACACACAACAAAGGGATTTCAATCCACGCACAATTTATGTCCTCACACAAATTAATTTCTTAATCCGAGGTGACCAAGGCAATTAAAGGAAGCACAATCCTAAACTCTTCCTGGATGCTGACTGAGCTGACTTGGGAAGGGCTGAACATCAAAAACCATGGAAAATCTGTGGCATCTTTTATTCCCAAAGCTCCCTCCTCCAACTTCACACCCAAGAGCCAACCTCCAGAATACTTTTAGGAGCCCCCACCGTGCCTGATTTCCCTTCATTTTATCCTGGCTGCTGAATTTTGTGAAATTCCTCTACACAGCTCAATGCTATAAGCTTACAAAAAATTTAAAAATTCTGGTCTGGCAAAGGCCTTACCTTATCATTTTTATCACTGTAGCTTGTTGTTTTCAGCTTCTTCCAGCAGCTGATGTGGAACTCCACTCTGCACTGCTGACAGCAAATAACACGTATAAAACCCTAAAAACGAGAAATGGCAAAAATGGAACACCTTTGAACAAAACCACAAGAGAAAGCAGTGCTCAGCTTAGCAGATCATATAAAAAGGGGCAGAAAACACATCAAGCTTTACTTCTCGAGCCTTCTCCAACTGAAAATTTACCTTAAAGTCTGGGTCCGTAAAAAATATTTGGATTTTGGAGTAGCCATGGCACTGCTGATATCGACAAACAGCATCTGGCTCCGGAGGGAATTTACATTCCTCAATATAATTCCTTAAAGCCATCTGGAAAACACAGAATTACGTGAGACAAACTGCACAGAAATCAGGGAAAGATTCAGCTTCTACTCACAAGCTCCTGGGGACTGCAGTGGAACACATCCCTCTTGGAAAAGCAGTGACTAATCCCAAAAAAACCAACTCTTTCCTAGTGAAAGCCATGGAAGATCGGCCTTTCATGGCCAAAATATTCCAGGGTTTGTTTGAAGTGCTGGAAGCTGTGAGCACTCAGCTTCACACACACAGAACAATGCAGGTTTATCCTGAACCACTGTCCCACATCCTGAGCAATTCCAAAAGATGGGAGCTTTTCAATTGTCCAAATGAGAAAACAGAACATGGGACAAAAATGGAGTTTTTTGCTCATTTCTGAAGATTCCCAGCATTTCCAGAGCGTCTCACCTGGGATCTGGGCTAAGGATCAAGCTCAGACCCGGCCCTGGGGAGCCAGGGAAGTCTCCCAGGATAATTTCTGAGGGAAAGACTTCAGAGTGGCTTCATGAGAAATCCGTGCAGGGCTGGAATTGAGCCCAGATTAATAAAACTTTATCAAGAACAGAGCCCTGATAAACCCTGGCAGGTATCTGCATTATCCAAAAGTCCCAGACCATGGATTGCTGTATCCAGGTTGCTGGGGGGGCCAGCTGTGAGAAATCCTGAGGTGGGATTTTGGTAGGAAAAAGCCCAAAGTGCTGCTTCTACCACGAACTCAGCAGGTCTGGGGAGTTTGGCCAAGCTCATCCCCTGAAAAACCTCCAGAGTTCTGCTGTGCCAAAAATGCCTCTGTGCAGAGCAGCTCCAGGTTTTTCCAGTCAAACAGGGAATTTTACCATGGAAATCCCAATGTTTTATCGAGGAACTACGTGGCCAAAGTCTCCTATTTGGCTTTAGCAATTTTCAACTTCCCGTTTTTGCCAGTTCAGGTTTTGAACTGATTCTCTCTGGAATTCTGTTGTGCACTCACAGCTGGAAGTTTGGGAGCGTGCAAGGAAGAGAAGCAAACATTATCCCAAAACCATTGAGGCTGGAAAAGAGCTCCAAGATCTGACCTGTGACCCATCCCCATGTTGTCACTGAGTGCTGCACCCAGGCCCTTCTTGGACACCTCTGCTAAATGATAAATGATGATAAATAATGAATGTCTACACCTGGTGAGCTCACAGAATGCTCATTCTCCAAACTCACTGCCCTGTGGAAACTGAACAATTCCCACTGTGGAAGAAGGAGAGCTGGAATTTCTCACTGACTCCTCAGCCAGGTCACCTCGGGGTCTCAAGAGCCTGACACAGAGCTCCTGTCCATGGGATGCTTCCCATCCTTCCTTCAGCCCACATCTTCCTTGGATCTGGGCAGGGAGGAGGAAGACCATTTTCTGCTTGGGTTTTTTTTTTGTAACATACCTGTAAATTCTCCATTCGTGTCTCCTCGATGACCTGAGTTGTTCCCGGCCAGGTTAAAACTCCAGGGACAATCTTGAAATCAATCATTAGCTTTGACCTCAGGAACTGGTCGAGGGCATGTGCAAACCTGGAGTTTGGAGCAGGTAAAACGCACTCAGATCTCCTGGGAGGAACTCCCTCACAACTTCCAGGACTCATTTTATCCTCCCAGGAGCAAACAGTGGCGACTGAGAGGATGTGGGATGAGACAAGACCTGGCTCATTCAGTTTTCTGTTTATCTCTAAAATAAAACACTCCAGGTGTGAGGCAGGAAGGGGCCCAGCATCCAGGCAGGGATGAGCCTGTGCTCCCAAGGGATCCATGGCTGTGGGAATTCAGGGTGGGGACATGTGGGACACGAGTGACCTTTACCTGCTCAGGCAGGGAGGGGACACAGACTCTGCTGCCTGGATTTGGGTTTTCCCCGAGTTCAGGGAGTACAGGCAAGGGAATGGCTCTGCCTGGATTAGCCTGGCTGGCCAGAGGTGTTGTCACCTGTGTAGGGATTTTTTGGGGTCAAAACCACCAAAGCAATGAGCCACAACCACAGGAATGGGATGCAGATCACAGACTGCATCCAGGAAGGAGGAATTCCCTCTGAGCGCCCAACACCCCCTGAGCAGGTGCTTTTAGACACCCCACAGGAAAAGGGGAGAAGGTTTAGTATCAAAACTTAATTTTTTTTGGCATGGCAAGGGTGGGCAGGGAGGTGGGGACCATTCCCTGAGGAATGGGAGAGGCCCAGCTCCAGCTGGATCCAACAAACCCAACCCAGGGCAAGGCTCTGGCACCCCAGGGAAAGCAGGGATAAAAGGACAAAACCTCTTGCACAAAACATCCTTTTTTCCCTGTGAGAAGCAGGGAAAAAAGCTCCCCCATTCCCCAGCCCTGTGAGCAGCTCAGAGGGAGAAGAGTCGGGAATGAGGGAGTGAATTCCAGCCTGGGATAAAGGAGGGGAGGAAGAAGGTGATTTTAGCTGTTCTACTTTGTTTCCCACTCTCCAATTCTATTTTAATGGACAATAAGTTATTTTTCCTCACAGTGAGTGTTTCCTGTGAATGATCAGGAAGTGCCTCCCTGTCTTTAGCTCAATCCCTGGAGCTTTTCCATGGAATTCCTCCCCTCTCCCCCTGAGGAGTGGGAGCACAGCTGGATGAGGAGCTCCCAGCCAGCCCAGCTCAGCCCACCACGAGCCTTTAGGGGGCATTTTGATCACACAGAGCACCAGTGCCATCCCAAAATTGCTCCACAAGCTTCCCACAGCTCCTGCCCCCGTGGCAGCCAGGATTCCCGGGCTCTCCGCGCTTCCCATGGGGAAGAAACTCCACCAGGCATCCCTGGATGGGAGCAGCTCCAGCCTTTTTCGCTCTGAGTTTGTTTCTTGTCCTGTCCCTGCACTGGAGGCTCCCCCTCATCCCTCTGGGATGTGGCCAGCTCAGGAAAACATCCCTCCTTATCTGCTCCAGGGAGTTTGTGACTCCCTGGAGCCACCTTATCTCAATCCAAGGTCAGGCTCCAGCTGCCCAAGGATGAGATAAATTTCTCTTCCTTTAGGATGCATTTTTTCCCCCAGAACAAAGAGGTTTTGTTGTTCTCCTCCGAGCTCTCCCCCACTGCAGGGCTGTGCTGGGCAGGCCTATCCCCGAATCCCAAACATTCCCTCAAATCAGCTCAATTCAGCAGCTTCCATCAGATCCTGAGCAGGAACAAACTTCCAGTTGTATCAAATCCATCTGATGGATGAATTTAGTGATTAACACAGAACAATTAACGCCCCACCACGCACAGTTCCTCAAATAAAATTATTTTTTCCCATCAAATCCCGAAGTTTTCCATCAGACCAACCTGTTTTGCCTGAGGTAAACCCTTCCAATCCCATAGTGTGCCAAACAGAAACAACTTTCTTCTGGATACTCCTCAATTATTTTCTTAAACTGATCTTCAGCCTTTGCCAATGCCTTCAAAAGAAACGTGAGACACAAATACATGGAGTTTTGCCAGAAGATTTCCACTTCTCCTGCTTTTTTTCCTCCTTTAGAGTGAGGTCACCGTGTCCTATTCCTTGATCAGTCTTGGGAACACTAAATGGAATTACACAGCCTTGTGATCACAGGCGAAGCTTCCCTTTCTTTTTTTAAAAAAAAACCAAATTATTCCGTAGACATGGACCTGCTGTAAAATAAAGGCATTCAATGACTGAGCTCAGCGATGTTTAAATTCCTTGAAAGACACTGAATATCACCAAACACTGCAGGAAGAAACATCCCCCCAAAAAAAAACCCAATCCCCAGTTCTGGTTTTTCCATTTTCCAGAACCCAAAGCAATTCCTGCCTCTTGTTTTAGGAATAGTTGTGCTCAAAACACCAGCGCAGGAGAAATAAAAATTGTTTCCATTTCTACACAAATCTACAGAAATTGTAATTTCTTAATGCTTAAGAATCTCATTTGAAAGCTTACACAGAAATTTTATCTGATAGCCTAATTCATCCAAAACCATCAAGGATTTAGTCCCAGATATTAAACTGTACAATTCCAAAATGTGTCACACGAGGTTTCCTTTCCCCCCTCATCTTCTCAGTTAGGAAGACACAAAAATGGATGGGAAACTGCCTGAGCTGGAGCTTGGAATGAAAGCAGCATTTCAATATGAAATAAATGAAAATAGCCTTCATGTCCTACCTCAGGATGTCCCATTCCCAGGAGGGCAGTGGCATGTCCATAGATAAGTATAACATAATTAATATTAAGAATATTCACATACTGCAAAACAAAAAAAAGAGTCAAATTATAGTAACAGCACCATAAAAACATGGTAAAAATACTGTAAATTAATTTTTAAAGATCTGGGATGACCCTTGGGTCAGTGGCTAATTGGGTACAGACACCAAATTTCACAGAATCTGCCATCAAAATCCTTTTTACCCTTCATTAGTATGAATTTGACAATCACAGAATCACTGAGGCTGAGAAAAACCTCTAAGATCATCAAGCCCAACCAACGCTGGAGTTTTTTTAGAAAAAACCCCAACATTTGAACCAAATACTTGGTATGACTCTCCTAAGAATATGATTCTGGAATACTCTGGAAACGCAGGTGTTGCGTGGAACATTCCCAAAACATCTGCCAACGGTTCAGTGCAATAATGATTATTTTGGGGGAAGGGAGGAGTGGCACGGGGCGTGCAAGGCAGAAACCTCCATCAGTGCCACCAAGCAGGGAGTTTTCCCCAGCTCACCGTGAATTTGGAGGTGTAGAGGATGCTCAGGAGCTGGGAAAAGGCTCGTTCAGCCCCGTGGCACTGCTGCTCCAGCAGGGCTCTGCAGCCATCCCGAGCCAGGGATTTCACCTCCTCGGGCAGAGTGTTGAAATCCACCTGGAATGCGCAGGGAAAGGGAAAGGGAAAGTCAGGCCAAAAGAAAACTGCATTTTCCTTCCTTTTGTTGGCGGTTTTTTGCTTGTTTGCGGTTTTTTGTGGTTTGGTTTTTTTGGTTTGGTTTTTTGTTTGGTTGGTTTGGGGTTTTTTAGGGTTTTTTTTTTTCTTTGTTTGTTTTGGTTTTTGTTGTGGTTGTCTTTTAATAAATAATAATATTTTTACACTGCACCCAAAACACATCCTGTGCTATTGCTGGGTTGTTTTTCCACCCTATTCCCACAATTAGCAGGGAAACACTTGGCCCTGCAGCCAGCAACTCCAGGATCAGGATCATTCTGGGGGAAGGGAGGAGTGGAACAGGCTGCTGAATGGATAAATTTGAATTTCTGTAAAAATAAACCAGGTTATTTCTCACAGTTTACCAGGAATTCTGGAGTATTCAAAGCTCTCAGCAATGGTAATAAAATGGGTGCATCCCTGTCCAGCAAGGCTGCACCACCCTCCAGCCCAAGGGATTTAACATCTGGCAAGGGTCTGAAATCCACCTGGAATGTTTAGAAAGACTGTAAGGCCAAAAGAAAACAATACTTTTTTTTTTTTTTTAATTTTAACAGCAAGTAAAATACTTGGTTTGGAAAATAAATATTTGCTAAAATACTTCTCCGGCAGCCAAGTGGAAATTCTCTGCTTCCTCCTGAATTGTTTCACCACAATTTCACTTTTCAAGCAGCAAACGAAGTGCATTTTTATAAAACTCTTGAATTAGATTTTCATGGAGCTGCTAATCTCTTAAAAACCCAGTTTTTATTCTAAGTTTCTCTCCAGAAAGCTGCAGCTTTAGTTCAAGCATCATTTTAATTCTACAAAACCCCAAAGCACAACTCCTGCTTTGCCTCCCTTTCACACTCCCATTCTGTATCCAACTGTTTTTGGAAAAGCTGGGAATTGTTTCCTTCTGCAACACTTTGTGTCCAGCTCAGCTCAGGCTGGAAGGTTTCAGAGTTCATTATTTTATTGTGTTATGTTGTTATTATGTTATGTTATAAAGTTATTATCTTTTCATTATTGCTACGTCCTGAAATCTGCAGGAATTTCCAGCAGGGAGATCATAAATAATGAAGATTTATTTTCATTTCCTAAAACTCCTGGGTTAATGCTGTCCCATGTAGTCCTAGACCAGAATAAATTACATTAGTTTAATGGTTACATGACAGATGAAGCTCATTACATTAATTAAAATGTTCCTTTCAACACCAGCATTGAATTAGCAAAACAAAAATGGGCATTTTATAGGAAATAAAGGGTCTTAGTACAGGTAGAACCTGCACCTTCTCCTAAATTCAGCTTTGTCCTGGGAAGTATTTAATCAGAACAGAGACTTCTGGTGTTTGCATCCCCCAATTAACAGGGGAAACATTCAGGCAGAGTTTTGGGAAGGGCTTTATAAATCCCTGAATGATTCCCAGGCAGGTTTTACAGCAGGAGAAGAAAGAGAAACCAGAAGAAAACTCCAGAATAAATCAGTGTAACCACAGAATTTCTGCTTCTGATCAAAGCCACGCAGAGCACAGAGCGTTAAATTTTGGAACAAACCACGATTTTTTGCAATATTCCTAAAAAATGACAAATTATTTCCAATTTAAGGCCACGAGCTGCTGAATTCCCATTACCTGTGGCTCAGCACAGCAGCCTTTATCCTCCATGGCTTTAGAATCTCTCTTCAAATCCACTTGATCCCTGCAAAAAACAGGACAGGGGCACCAAGGGTTTGTAAATGGCCTTTAAAATTGAATTTATTTTCAATAAACTGTGTGATTTCCATAGGTCTGATCAACTCCCCCAGCAGAGAAGCAATTCTGGAGCTGGTTCAGCTGCTTTAAAGAGGGTTTGTTCCAGAGTAAATGAAAACATTTCCTCTCCTTAAAGTGAAAGGAAAAGGAAGCCAGCAACAATTCAGCTAAATGACATCAGTAACCTCTCCTGTGGCAAAATTTCAGTTGTCAGTGGTACTCAAAAAATTAGGGGAAAACAACAGGATTGTACTAAAATAAATATTGATTAAAAAATATTTGGGTTTGTGGTCACACGTAAGATAAGGACTTAGAATAATAAGGTTTCGTAAAGGCTTGGGCTCTTCTGCACCAGAAATCTGCCCCGGAAAAATTCTCTTTAATGGAAATTTCTCTGTTTCCATGGAAAAAATTTATTTTGCTGCACCCTCATGTTTTGAGCCATCCCAAACACAATCAAAAATCTTGTAGTGGCCCCAGCACCACTGGAAATAATGATTTCCTCTGTTAAACTTTGTTTTAAGTGGGAGCACAATTATTATCCATAAAATCTACAGTGCTTTTTACCTCCATTAATGGGATTTTGACCCCAAATCACCCAACACAACCATCCACACTCCTGTTCCACAGGAGTATCCCTGTGATTTAAAATCAGACTTTGATTGTGCTTGAAGTAAAAACTGGAGCCAACAAACAACTAAAGGACTCCAAGTAAAGTTCTTCCTGAGTATAAAACCCATCTAATCAGATTTCACCTTTTTCCTGAGCTCAGGAAGTGTCAGAGGAGTTTGAAAAATGATTTGGTGCAAGGCGGCCTTGGAAATGAGGTAAGAGTGGTGTCGTGGTGTAACTTTGGACGGAGCAACTGCAACAAGACTCCTGTTACCCATCCCTCTGCTTTAGCAGCAATTATGCCTTCATTTATTGAAATTCAGCTGGGCATGGAAGATGTTCAGTTTTCAAGTAATAACTGGGGAAAAACTGGAATTTTGGGGACTTCACCCAGCTATCAGGATGTAAAAAATGTACACAAAGCCATTAGTAACGAGCAAGCAGCAAATCCAAGTGATATCCACCTTACATAAAATAACTCAAAACAACAACAAATCCAAAAATAAATCGTATTTCTTACCTCATCTTTTCATAGTCACAAGTTCTGGTTTTTGGCCTTCGTTTGTTTTGCTGACTTTGGTCTGCAATGAGGAAAAGGATTTTAAACAAAAGGATCGTTACCTAAAACAAGCAAACAAAAAAAAAATGCACTCGGAACTCACATTTTGCTCTGTGAATTGCAGATCTTAAAAACTGACAAGGTCAAAACTAACACAACCAAGAAGTGTTAATGTTATGAATTTGATTTAATTTTTGTCCAATACTATAGGATTTTATTAATCCTATAAAGGGGAAAGATTTCAAGCAAATAGAAGAATCTTAAAATCCTCCAAGATATGATCTGACTCCACGAAACTGAAATTATTAAAGTGGACTCCAAGCTAAAGAAATCAGTCTGTCCTGTAAAAGCACAGCTGATATTATTTTATATATATACAATTATTATTTAATTATGTATCGTATACTATAATACATATATTGGAGTTTATGTAATATATTATAAAATAACATTGTGTAATATTTTATATCTTCATATTAAAATTGTTTGGGGTGTGGTGTTTGTTTGGGTTTGTTTTTTTTTTGTTATACTATTAGTGAACAATCAGAATTTTCGAAGGGAATAACAGATCCCTGTGGAAGTTCGAGTTTTTCTGGAAAAAAATATGAGAAAGAATTTGCTACTTCAAAACCCCCTCAAATGTAAACAAACAAGAGACAGATGGCCCTGGCTACAAAATAAATAAATGTGACAGGGTGGAAATGCTGGATGACAAAAACGAGGAAGGATTTATGACTTTTAACTCTCAAATTTCACATCAAAGGCCTCACACAAAATTCACTGAGGCACTTCCCAACTCCAGAGATCCAACCCTGCTGTGGAACAGTGACTGAGGAAACAATGCCTGAGCAACAAGGAAGGAGAAATTGTGATTTAATACTTTATTGTGACAGGCAAACCCAAGAATTCCTGCCATTAACTGCAAAATCGTATTTTTTATTGGACACAACCATGGGAAAACCAATCCAGCACCTGGACTGAAACTCTTGGGTTTATTGCTACGCTGAACTACCAGAAAATTAAATTTGAAAACAGGAGAAGGAGTTATTAATGTTATACACGGAGTTTTAGCAACCATCTGTGCTTAAAAATGAGACTCAAGAATATTTTAGACTAAAAAAATGCCGAAAGACACCAACTGTGGAAAAATCCAGATCCAGCCCAGACTGCTCTCCCTCCAGGCAGGGGAGGTGTCCCATAAACATTCCTCAGGTTAAATCCTATCCATGGGCACTTAGTGCCTTGTCCCAGGAGCCATTTCTCACTAAAAGCTCCTTAATGACCTGAACTCCAAATGAGTCAGCACAAAAATCAAGAGTCACAAAGACTGAACACGTTCAGACGTATTTCATGAACCACTCCTTGAGTGGATGTCTGCTGGAACACATGGGAACTCCACAGCTACACCAAAAATCACCACCAATTCCTCTGAATAGAGATATTTAAACGATGGGAAACACGAATCCTTCTGAAAGCCAGCAAACACCTCCAGCGCATCACCCTTTAACTACCCAGAGGCTGAGATATTTCACCTTTTCTTCATTTTATATCTTGCCTTTCCTTAAGGAGCCAATCTAATTCACAACAAAACCTTAGTGAAGAGAAAAGAAACCACCTCACCATCAAAGGAAGAAATTAATCAGCATTGTTTTTTCAGTGAATGGTCTAATTGCAAAAGCCATTCAACAAAAATCACCCCAGAAACAATTCCCACAGAAACAACCCCTCCCCTGCAACACCCGACTTCAAATGCTGCTTTCAGATTAAACAAAAAAGCTTCTAAATAAAGGTAACAAGCAAATCCAGCTGATTTACAGTTAAAATACTTAGGGAAATGCATTAATTCCACAGAAAACATGATTTACTTACCCCACAAACACCTGAAAAGATTAGGAGAAGTAGTATTACTTTTCCTAGCACTTTCCATTAGGAGTGACCAAAGGTACTTAATAAAAATATACACCAGCTCAAAGAAGCAGTACATGAAGACCAAAAATAGGAAGTAGCACGAAAAATAAATCAAAAAGGCCAATAACTTTACAATAATATAATGTGGCATTAAGTTCTTTTCCATTAAAACTCCGGCAAGTTCAGGGAACAAAGGCAAAGGGAAAAAAGAAAAAAGGCTCTTCCTCCCCACCCACAGCAAACTGGGGCCAGCCAGTCACCGGGAGCCTCCTCCTCCCTTCAAATCAAGTATTTTGCTCTGCAAAACGAGGGGGAGGAGGAAGGGAGAAGAGAAAGCGAAAATAAAGCAGTGAAAATAAAGAAGAAACATGTGATGGGCAGGAGTTTTTGGAAATTACTGTGTCCAACGCATTTCGTGGTCTTAGGCCTAGGATTGTCAGATCTCTGCCAGCATTATCCCTCTTCCCTCCTCTGATGCCACAATGATTTTTTGCTTTTTCATGTACCCCCCCTCTCACATACCCTTTCATACAGCTTTGCATGTATCCTTAGTGCTTTTAGCCCACATACTTGTAGTTCCCCAAGTCTGATAACTGGCTTAGAGCCAACGTTCCGTAAGCCAAGAGACCAAACATCTTGGAAACCTCAAAGTTGGGTCAAAAAGCCCCAGACACCAAGGTCCTCTCCAGAACACGTTCTGTAAACCCAGATAGGCCCAGCCAGGGGAAGGTTCCTCAAGACGGGGGCTTCTCCTGAGCCTCTCACTGGGGAATCTTTGATAGATGTGCTGATTTGCAGGGTCTGTAGCTGCATACGTGAATTATCGGGGGGGGGCATTTTTGGGGTGGGCATCCTGGTGTGCATCTTTCGGGTGTGCACTTTCGATGTGCATTCGGGGGTGCTTCCTACCTGGATGTGGTGCACCAGAGGATCCTTAAATCAATACCGAGGCAAAACCCTTTTTCCCCCCTCTAGCCGTGTTTGGCTTTTCATTCTAAGCCCAGGGAAAGGCAACACTCAAGTCCTCCAAAAATCAGCCACCTTGCCCCTTCTCCAGCCTCTCTGTGCCAGGGTCTCACACCCCCCTCCCAGGGTAGAATTTCTAATTTAATGCTGTTTCACCCTGTCCCCTGACAGGCAACACGGAGAAGGGGAATTGCCGGTCCCCCCCCTGAAGCTGCTGGATAAGAGCTTAGAGAGCAACTTGCAAAGGAGATAAAGGAATGTCAGATGGACACACAGGATGCTGAACACAGCTGGAAACCTTGGAGAAACAGATAATGTAGAATACAGGGCGGGGGTTGTGGCAAAGTTCTGTAACAGGAAACAACCGCACACGCCCAAAGAGGAGCTCGAGCAAAGGAAACTCAAAATATTGGGGGCTCTCAGTGAATACAACCCCAGAGACCCCTTCAGACAACCCTCCAGGACCAGGAAAGGACTTCCAGGAAGAAGTGGACGGATGGAAATGAATTCCAGGAAAAGTGGTGTTGAAGTCTCCGGGTGTTCAGCGCTCAGGGTAAGGAACGGCTGCTTTCTGGTGCTGCAGATTTGGTTACAAAGTTTGTTTCTAGATGATATCAGTATCACCTCCTCCAGTTCAAGGCCATTCCCCCTTGTCCTGTCCCTCCATCCCTTGCTCCAAGTCCCTCTCCAGCTCTCTCTTTAAGCATTGGAGGGGGATTTAAGATCTCCCTGGAGCTTTCTCTTCTCCAGGCTGAGAAGTAATTATTATTAAACTATTGCTTAAACAAACAATGCACTAAAATATCAGTTATAACCATTTATATGCTGTGTAATAGATCACTCTGATTAAAACCCCTGACTCTAATCAGTATCACCACCAACTGAAATAGAGGATTTATTTTACCTATATAAATACATTGGGTTTGCCATCCTTAATCCTGAGGGACAAACTCATAGAAAGGATCAATTACACCCAAATAAACCCTTGGACATAAACCAGTGCCCAAGACTGTCACTAAACCTTGTTATAAATGAGAGGGTGTATTCGTGCTCAAAATATGTAATATAAAAATAGAGTTTACAAGTTAAGTTATAACCCATTGAAATAGACAGAACTTGCCCAGGGAAAAATCCAACCTCGACCAAAAGACAGAAGCTACAGAGAATGTTGGCCCATCAAGAAAGTACGAAGCTGGCTCCTGATATTTGCATTTTCATGGAGAACCTCCCGGCAAAACTGATTAGCTATCTATGAAAATCCCCTCCCAGCTCAGGGAGGGGATATGGAACATCACAACCAGCAGATAACATCCCCTGGAGACGGGACATTAATCAGGACATCACGAGCCATCAGATAACATCCTCTGGAGATGGGACATTAATCAGGAACAGGATACCCTTTGTCCACCTCAGTTCCATGAATGACATACTCCATGAATATGCTGAGTGGCCAACACAATAACCAAGATCCGGACTCTAGGAGAAAACTGTATAAAAATGGACTTGTGGAAGCAGTTGTCGTGGACAGAGGGAGGTCTGATGCGCTAGAGGTCAGACCTGTGTTCACCCAGTTCCAATCCCGGGCTTGGCACTGTCTCCTTTTCGTTCCGTGGCATTGCGTGTTCGAACTTTTTGGACACGAAATAAATTTTATATTTGTATTATTCTAATTGGGCGTAGCTATTTATATCAACCTGGATCCAGTCATGCCCAGACTCCTCCTGGAGAAGGGATTTAGAAAGCCAAGGGTTCCTCACCCTTACAGGGAAGGATTTTTTTCCCAATATCCCATCCAGCCCTGCCCTCTGGCACTGGGAAGCCATTCCCTGTGTCCTGTCCCTCCATGCCTTGTCCCAAATCCCTCTCCGGCTCTCTTAGAGCCCCTTTAGGCCCTGGAAGGGGCTCTGAGATCTCCCCAGAACCTTTTCCAGGCTGAACAATCCCAACTGTCTCACAGAAGAAGAAAGTCTTCATTCTTTTCCCCATTATCACACCACTTAACACCTTTCCAACAAAAACATCTCGGGCTTTCCTTTGCAACCTTCCCCACATTTTCCACCTCCCAAGAAATCCTTTCATCCTTCAAGACGTTCACAGATGTCCGAAGCTCCCAAGGGCAGGATCGCCTCTCCTACTGCTCATTTAAAAATAGCATTTTGTAATACACCTTCAGTGGTTTCCTAAAACCCAATTTTCAAGCGCTCTGTGCTTTGCCACCTCCCCAGTCCAGGAAAAATGCCAAGGAACAGGCGCCAAAGACTTCAGACAAGCGAGAGCAGGTGGTAAAAACCCCAAGGAAAATTTAGGGAAAGATTTCCCTTTGAAGCTCAGAACTGCCAGAACTTCACTTTTAGTGCAGAAAAGTAACTCTGGCACTGGGGGAGTTTTTGGGGGGTGGGAGTTCTGTCTATAAAATGATTTATTTATTCAAAAAAGCCCCAAACATGAACAATCAATCACACCTACAACTCTGAAAGTCTGCAGCTAAAAAATCTACTCTGCCAAATATTTCGCGGCCTCTTTCCTCTTTACTCGCGGAATTATTTTCTGATGGAGTTTTTATTAACCACAAATTAATTGTAAATATTGAAACACACACTCAAATTTAAACTCTTTCAGATCCTGGCTCAAGGGGAGGGAAAGCATTTCCAGCCTGTGACTGAGATTTTACTTTTTAATTCAAGTTTCAATCCTGAATTCAGCCTTGTCAAGAAGATTCAAATTACAAAAGCATTGAGGAATTAAGACAGAAATACAGAAGTGTCTAAGGAAGAACTAAAAGATGATTGCTTATTGTTGTGAAAATTACAGGAAATGCACTTCTGATCATTAATTACGGCAGCAGCAGAGAAAGAAGTGGCTCAGGCTTGATAAAGAGCAAAAATAAACTCACTTGGAGGCTGCTCCAGCGTGGAAACTTTGCCTTCTGTTCTCTGGGGCTCGGTCACCTGACAACAAAAATATCAGATTACAAAACCCAAAGCAATCTCCCTCACTGGATTAGGCGCCAGTTTAAAAAAAAAAACAAAAAACAAAAAACAAAAAAAAAATCAAACCAAAACCCCTCAGACATTAAAGAAATGAAAACGTGCTGAATTATGTCCTCAGCCGAGAGGTACAGAAAAATAATTTGCTTTTGTACTGATTTTCCCCTCAAGCTCTCATCAGTTTGTGTTATCTACAAATCTGACACGCACCAGCCTTTCCCACTGAAATATTCACCCCGAGGGAAGACGAATTTACAGACCTACAGGGAGATTTTTCACGGCACGAGAACAGATGAAGCGTTTTCACGAGAAAACAGAAGGAAAATCTCGGAGCGCTCCTCGGGGCTCTCCCCAGCCCGTTTTCCTCTGCCAAAAGCAAACACCCCCCCC
>VZTE01001001.1:0-33133 GCA_013397775.1 Eulacestoma nigropectus | reverse complement strand
GCCGTCAGTGCCCCACAGCCCTGCTGGAATTGTCCCGGCCCTGCCGTCAGTGCCCCACAGCCCTGCTGGAATTGTCCCGGCCCCGCCGTCAGTGCCCCACAGCCCTGCTGGAATTGTCCCGGTCCTGCCGTCAGTGCCCCACAGCCCTGCTGGAATTGTCCCGGCCCTGCCGTCAGTGCCCGTCACTGAGCAGCGTTTTCTGCGTTACGCAGCTTTTTTGTAGTGCAATCCGTAGGCTCGGTTACGATACGTGAATTACGATCGATTATCTCACAGCAACAACAGCGAAGACGACAAGAACACCACGAATATTATCTTTAAAGTTACTAATTAGTGTAAAAACACGACGCTGGCCACCTCCTCCTCCCACCACCAACCACCTCCCGCCTCCTTAAAATCCCAATCTGGCAGTGAGATACCCCAGGACAAGTGCCCGGTTGCTAACAGAATTGCAGGATGCCAGGCACAGCACTGAGTGCCACGTTCCAGGCAGATGGAATTCCTGCAGTTCCAGCCCTACCTTGGCATCGTGTTTTTGAGGACCGTGGTGATGTTTGGGCTCAGCCTGGGCTCTCTTCCGGTCTTTTTCTACTTCTTTCTTTTCTTGGGAGGTTTTTAAAGGAGATTTTGAGGAAGTGCAGTCTCTGATGTGCAAAAAGAGAGAATCCCAGTGCTTTTCTCCATATTTAACACAGGTGTAACATGAAAAAACAGAATAATCAAGGAGTTTGCCCCTCTTAGAGGTGTAATTCCATAAATGTATTTAAAAGATCTCATCAGTCATTTTCACAGCTTCAAACTACACAGTCCAAACTTGTGCAAAGATACAGCAAAAACAGCAAAAAAAAAATCACACCATTTTCTAAAAAAAGGGACTGGAATTGAATGACTACAGTTCTATTTTTTAAAATTAAATCCTTCATAATGGCAATTAATTATGAAAAATACCCTGGCCCTGCTGCCCACACTGCTTTGGATACTCCAGGTGAGTTGCTTTGGATACTCCAGGTGAGTTTATTTAGTTGTCAGAAATCCTCTGTCCTCCTAATCAATTTATTACTTCCATTTTTATTGACTGGTAGATAACAAAATTTATGCAGTATCTACATTATGTGTTACTTAAACGTTACACTAAGCATTGCCAAATAAAAAAAAAATAAATTAAAAACAAAGCAAACTCGCCAATTCCTTACTTTTTCTCAAGCAGAGGCTTCCTTGCCTTCTGTTTATGTTTAGTACCTACAGAAAAGGAAATAAGAAGGAGGAATTAAAATAAAAACTGAGCTGGTTTCACGGCCAAGTTACCAATCAAGGAATTCTGCAACCAGCCAAAAATTACCATTGTTTTCTTGCAGGGTCTTCTTTAATTTTTCATGCTGCTGGATGAGCTCCTTGAGCCCCTCAGGGTTGTTCTTGCAGAGCTCCTGGGCTCTCTCGTTGGCCTCCAGGGCCAGCTCAGTTTTCCCCAGCAGGGACACGGCTTTGCAGAAGTGGTGGTGACCCTACGTGGACAGAAATTGGGATTTCAAGGTTTCCTCCACACCAAAGAGAGAAGGATTTATATCGAAAGCAGCTGCAGCAGGCAGCAAGAAGTCAAATTTTATACAATCCAGAAAGGGAACTGCTCTCAGCTGGTGAATAATCAGTTTGTAACTGCTCAGCACAGTGAAATAGAGATAAATCACTGGGAAGAGCTTTGGAAAAAAGCAAATTTGCTTTTTTTTTTGCTTTCTCTGCTTTGGAAAAGAGCAAATTTGCTTTTTTCCCCCTAATCTCAACTACTTTGCAATTTTCTAAGTATCCCTTATTTACTCTCCTTCAGGCCAAGAATATTGGGAAATACCTGTTGGCCAATAATCAAGATTTAATATATTCTACATTTATTCTTTTTGAAGCACTGTGACAACTCACAACACAATGAACATTTTCTCTGCCTTTACCCATGCAAAGCACCTCGTACCAACACTGACAGGCAGCTCAAAATAACATTTCAAACACAAAAATCCAAGCAGACTGTGCACTTGGCAGAGTTCTTAGTCCACAAGGCTCTGTGCTCATTCATTAGAAATCAACTCTGGGTTCTCATCTTGCTTTAAAATGCCAAAAAAAGGACAATTTTGGAATGTGTAAGAAACCAACCTTTGGCCAGTCAGGCTTGAGAATAATGGCTCTTTTTCCATCAACTGCTGCGTTCCTGGGAGAAGGGAGGGGAAAGAAGAGGGAATTATTTCTACCTCTGAAAAATCTACAGGCTGGTGTAAAAAGCATGAATACAAATACAGTAAGTAGAATATAAAAACAAAAATTGAAGAAAACAGCAGTTCATGGAACTATGGAATAGTTTGGGTGGGAAAGCACCTTAAAGCTCCTCCAGTTCCACCCCAAAATGGGCAGGGACGCCTTCCACCATCTCAGGTTACTCCAAGCCCCATCCTTGGACACTTGCAGGGATGGGGAATCCGTGGATCTCAAACAACTACAGCCCCATAAACACAAATAATTCTGTATTTTAGCTTTAAAACTACTATTTCCTTATAAATGTCCCCCATTTTTAATGCAGCTCACCCCAGCATCTCAGGGGTTACTCACTCGTACTGCTTGGTGAGAAGGAAGCACAGAGCTCGGTTTCCATACAGGAGGTGGTTTAAAGGGCTTAAAAAGAAACCAGATTATGAAGAGTTAATAATGGGTATTACTTCTGAAAACCCTAAGGAGAAGAAAAATTAAGTTTTCACAAGAATTGCCTGCAACAACTCCAGCCCCAGCACACACAGGAAGCCCCAGGGATTTACAAGTTCTCACTGGGAACGTTCATTTTAATTCTGGGATCATTTCTAAGATTTGGGCCCATTCGTGCAACTTCCAACCAATTCAAATTATTCTCAGCCTACTCTTAAAAAGCAGCTCAGCTCTGCAGTTCCTGGAAATCCCATGACCTCCTTTGCTCTTTACCAGCCCTAGGATTTCCTGTGTTTTCCACCAAATTCTGCTCCTCCCTTCATGGTCTTGACAGAGAGGACTCAATTTTGCAAGAAGGTTGAAATTAGGTGGAATTTGGGACCAAAACATATCCTGCCACGTGGCATTTATGGGGATTAAAGTGGATTTATTCACAGAATATTAGGAATTAATTGATTAAACTGAATTGTACACGATGAGACCTCGGTATGGGTAAAAGGGAGGGGAAATAAATCCAAAATGCTGAACTTTTCCAGGGCACAGTTATAAACCCACAGCCCTCAACATGAAAAACCCAACACTCTGCACACAACATGGTTTTGTGGGAAGTGGGATTTTATCCATTTCCCTGGATTTTACAGACACCAGGATGAGTAAAATCAGCATTTCCATGACCACAACACCCGTGGTGAACATACCAAGCCTACTGGAAGGGGAAAAATGCCCTAAAAATTCCCATTTGATCTCCTTCTCCCAGGATCTCCAGAGCCTTTGGGGAAATGCCTTTAGGGAAGAAATTAAACGAGGCTTTCGAAAGGAAATAAAGCCTGAGAGCTGCCAAAATATTTGGTGTTTACTCCTTTTGCATCATAGGTGATAAATATTTGCAATAATTGCAGGAGTATTTCGAGGGAGAACACCCAGAGTGGCTGTTCATGGTTGTTCACACCAAATAATTCAGTGTCTTGCAGGTTTGTTCCCCTTCCTCTCGGTCATTTTAAACCCTAACAGGACTTTTGGAGCAGGAAAAGCACAAAAAACAGCAGTAATGGGGGAAAAAATAGAACAAAAAATGGGTTCTAGTGCTTTTTTTTTTTAAATTAGGTATCACTTGGCCTCTAATTAAAGTGGCTGATGCAAAATTGTACAAAATGAGGATAAATGTGAAGGAGCTGAGTTCAGTTCTTACCAAAACTCGATGGCTTTGGTGTAGGACGCTATGGCACAGCCCAGGGCTCCTTGGGAAAACTCAGCATTTCCTTTCTGTTTCATAGCTTCACTCTTCTGTGAGACCAAGAACAAACAATTCAGCCCCCACTGGGGTTAAACTCGTTTAATTCAGCAGTGCAAAGGTAATTATTTCATGTGGTAAAGGGAATTATTTATGCCAGCACAGTGAAACACTCGAGCTTTTGCAACATTTCTCTTCAATCAGTTGGGGATTTTTACAACCCCTGAATAACCAGAACCACCCCCAAAACCAACCCAAACACATCTTGAGAGCTTCTCTCACCTTCCTGGAGCTCTCACAGGTCTCAGCTTTCAATTCTTCCACTAAATCACAACCTTCCAGTGCCACTCTGGTGATGGAACGTTTCCCTGGAGATAAAATTCAGGAAAACCCAGCGGGTGAGGAATTCCTCAGAGCCACGAAGGGCTTATCCTCTGCCACTAAAAATCCTGCTCCCCTCCTGCCTGCCAGCAAAACCTGACACACAACTGAGGAACTGCAGCAAATCTGCCAACAGGAGCATTCAAAAAGAACTACTTATTACTGAAGGAGCCCAGAATGGAAATAACAACATGAATTATTTCACTATTTCTAATGGCAAAGTGATTTTTCCTCATTTCTGGCCCCTTCTGGGGTGTCCATACTCACACTCAGCGAAAACAATTGCAAGTTTGACCCGACCACAGTCCCCAAGCTCCTCCAGGCTCTGCAGAATCTTGACATTCCCCACACATCTGACCCAATCCAGGGCCTCTGCAAGGTGAAAGAAACCCTGTTTCAAATGGGGGGAAAAAAAAAAAAAAAAAAAGAAAATCAAGAAAAGGTCATTAATATACAAAGCAAGGTGTTAATAGAACAAAGAGCAGGGCTGGAGCCCTTCCTCTCCGAATTTGTTCAGGGTTTAGCTGATTTTTGAACAGACAACAGCAAATAAAGACAAATATCTGGAGATCTCCAGCACAGCAGTGTCACAAAATCAAACCAGACTTGCAATGGGAGGCAGGGGAAGCACTCAAATGCTAGCATTTGATTGAGAAACTTCTTTGTGATGACTGAAATCATTAACAACATAATGTAAACCCCCTAAAATTTGGTTTAGAAACTTCTTATGACTGTTGAAAAATAACATAAAAATCCACATGACTAGGACAAATATCCCCAAAAATACAGGAACTGGATAACCCAGCAGTGACACACAATTGTATTTATTCTGGTTTTTTTATTACTACAAGCTGCAATGTTGTTTCTTAAATTCACTGCTTTTATTTTAGCTCTTGCATTTAACACCCAGCAGGCCCCAGACTTTTTTCCAAGTGGGAAAAAAAAGTGATTCCACACAGGGAAATTCAGGATGTTCACAGCCCAAAGTTTGGAAAACGGAATGAGTTCAGTTCTACCAGAAACTGAACTCTGATAAAAAAATGGATCAGGAGATTTCCCAAGCCCACTCTGCCTCTGCCACGCCCAGCACTTCAGGCTGAGGAGCTGTCACTCCCAGGGAATCTTCACAACAATTCCAGAACCTCACATTTTCTATTCCACTGCCAATCCTCAGGATGCCGCTGATGAAATGTGGGATGTTCTGGAACAGGGAGAGAAAACAAAAAATGAGTTCTTGAGATGTGATAATCTTCATTTCTGCCTGCTCAGGTTCAACTCAGTGACATTTCCTGTTCGGCTGGAATTCACTCTCTCTGGGGCACCTGCTCTGCTCCATTCCAGATTTTTGTTGAAAAATAAACGTTGGCAGCATGGGAGAAGAGAATTCATGGGTATTGTGAGAGCTGCTTAGGAAATTCACTCCTGCACCTCTCTAAATACTCAAGAAGCAGCTGAGACATCCGAATAAACCATCCCAAAATCTGCTCCTCCGAATCCATTTTACTCTTGGATGGAAACCCAGTCTTTTCCATGGAGAAGGAGAAAAAGGCTGAGGGAGTGGGAAGAGGAAAGCAGAGGTGTGGAATAGAAAAGTGTAGCCGGGCTTGAGCAGGGAATTTCCAGGAATGAAATAAGAAATATTTCATACCTACATTTCAAAACCAAAACACGTAGCTTGGGGTTGAGCAGGGAATTTCAACAAATGAAATAAGAAATGTTTGATTACCTAAATTAAAAAAAAAAAAAACCCACAACAAATCCCTTCAGCTGCTGAGAATATTCCTCATCTCCTCCTCCCCACTGTTCTGTTTCAAGTCAGCAACAACAGCAAATTTAAAATCTCATTCGTTGAATGAGGGAAAAATAAGTGAGGTGGGGAAAAAAAAAAGTATTTAAGTCATTCATCCATCAACTTTATTTCTGACTGCAAATATTTCCTCAATTATCCCAACTGCAATCAAGCCTAGGCCATAATTTTTCTGGAAAGCTGCAACTCAGTTATCAAATAATGTCTTCACTCCAGCAAAAGGAAATGTCTATTTAAATTTAAAATATAATCCCAAGATGCTTAAGGGACAGATTTAATTAATTTATTAAGACTTGAAAACTCGCATAAAGTTAAAATACAGGACTTACAACAACTTTTTTAATTAAATCAGTAAGGTGTTCCAAAACATTGTGCTCACAGATTGGCTTCATGTTCCAGCCTAGGAACTGCACACTGTTGGAAAACAGGACAAGTTGTAATTTAGACAAACACCAAGGTGTTACAGGGTCTTAATTAGGAGTACTTGGGGTAATTGGATCTAAGGAAGAGAATGTTTACAAATGCAAATTGAGCCCTTCAGAGGAGGAGGGAGAAAAATAACAACAATCCAAAAAAGAAGAGCTGCAAAGGTTGTGGTGCTTTCGAAGTGTCAGGCTTCTTAAATCCTGAAATACCCCCCAAACTTCAGCTTCCAGCTTCCCAAAGATTCCAAACTCCGGATTCCCAAAGATCCCAGCTTTCAGAAGCCCATCCTTAATCTTTTTCTCCCCGTGGATTCAAGAACTTCTGGCCTCGACCAGCTCAGCCCACTGGTAACCCCACCATTCCTGCCCCAGTTGGAGCCCTGCTGGAAGCACACAAGGAATTCCCACAGGGAACAAGGAAAAGGGGGGGGGATTTGGAGAAAATCCCCTTGGAAAATGTGGATACTCGCCCGTGTTCCTCTAGAAGGGAGGCGCTTTCCTTGGGGAAGAAGAGAGAGCCGAAGATCCTGATTTTGATAACGTTGCAATATTCCCTTAATCTCTCCACAGGCTGACTGCACCACACCTCACAGGGATCAACCCCTCCAAGGGAGAAAAAAAAAGGGAATTACATTGCACAGTCCAGGCATTGCAAAGTGCCAATCACCATCAAAACCAATGATTTGTTTCCAGCCTCTACCCCAAAACAGGGAACAACTGAACACTCCGAACTCGCCTGGCAGCTTGAGGCGGGTTTTAAAAGGAAGGGGGAGAGGGGATTCACACGGAATTAAGGATGGGGAGCTGCTGGAAGGGTTTGCATCCCTGGGTTCTGAATTAAGGTAAAAATGAAGACAGAAAGAAGACAGAAAGAAGACAGAAAGAAGACAGAAAGAAGACAGAAAGAAGACAGAAAGAAGACAGAAAGAAGACAGAAAGAAGACAGAAAGAAGACAGAAAGAAGACAGAAAGAAGACAGAAAGAAGACAGAAAGAAGACAGAAAGAAGACAGAAAGAAGACAGAAAGAAGACAGAAAGAAGACAGAAAGAAGACAGAAAGAAGACAGAAAGAAGACAGAAAGAAGACAGAAAGAAGACAGAAAGAAGACAGAAAGAAGACAGAAAGAAGACAGAAAGAAGACAGAAAGAAGACAGAAAGAAGACAGAAAGAAGACAGAAAGAAGACAGAAAGAAGACAGAAAGAAGACAGAAAGAAGACAGAAAGAAGACAGAAAGAAGACAGAAAGAAGACAGAAAGAAGACAGAAAGAAGACAGAAAGAAGACAGAAAGAAGACAGAAAGAAGACAGAAAGAAGACAGAAAGAAGACAGAAAGAANTAAAAAATTAAGATAAAAAATTAAGATTAAAAAATTAAGATAAAAAAATTAAGATAAAAAAATTAAGATAAAAAAATTAAGATAAAAAAATTAAGATAAATCCAGCCTCTGTGCACATGAGGAGCTCACAAGGGCTGTTCAGGGGCTGTTCAGGGAATGTTCTTTTCCTGGGAAAACATCAGCCTCTCCCACGTGTATCCATGCAATTATGAAGGCCAATAAAGCCAGGGCAATGTTGCCCAGAGCAACAGGGCACAAAAACATCAGGGTTTGTCCTCAAAAGCCACCGTGACTCAGGGCTCTCCAAAAGCATCCTGCACTTCCCAGAATCCAGCTGGAACAGGGAGGGATGGAGGGGGATTGAAAGGGAAATTGAGGTGGCTTCAGCTCCTCTGGAGGGAACGAAAAGGGGAATTGAGTTTATTGGGGTGGTTTCAGGTGCTCTCAGAGCAGAGCAGCATCACCTGAGGGGCTGAAAATAAGACAAAAATTCCCTCTGCTCAGCTGGTTTTAGCTGTTTATTCCCACAAACTCCAGGTTTGTGCAGCAAATGCAATTCTGAAGGCCTCGAGCCACCTGCTTTTCTGCAACTGTGAATTTTTGGTTCATTGTTACTGCAAAACCTCCCCTGCAAAAACAAAAAAAAACCAACTGGAAGTTGTCTTTAGACCTACGCAGCTAAAAGCACAAGCCTTGAATCTCCATCCTCACAGCATTAATTGCCTGCACTGATGTAAATACGACTGATTATTTAAGTTATATTAGGGGAAAAAAAAGATGAGAATTGTTCCAGAATATAACAATGCCTCTGCTCAGAAGTAATAATGAACTAATTTTCAGGCAAAACTACCATCAAATAGCAATCCAAAGATCCCAAAGGCAAGAGAGATGTCAAAATATTGGTTTCGTTTCCATACCTGTTTTAGGATTAGGCAGCACTGACTGTCCAAAGGTTCCATGACCCTAAAGATAAACACATTATTTACAGATTGATATGTAATATATTTACATATTTACAGTTTCTTCTGTTGCACAGCCAAAAAGCAAACAAAGAAGTCAAACACAGGTAAAAAAAAAAAACCCACGTTTTGCTGCAGTTATTTAACACAATGGTTTAGAGAAAAAAAATTGGTATTTACCTGCACATGCATTAAAAAATGTCCATAGGTTAATGGTTATGAAGGGCCAGGAAAAGCTCTACTCATTTAAAAAACATTTTCAATCACACTAGAACAGGATTCTAGGAATTGGTAACTCAAAAATCAGGCAGCAAAATCACATCCAAGAATACCTGACGGAACCTAAAGGTTTCAGAAGGTAACACAGGCTTTAAAAAAATAACCAGAAATAATAATTAAGTTTTGATGGTGTGCGTATATCTAAATAAAACCATATATATCAAAATAAGAGTAGTTGATTTAGAACTTCATGTTACTTTTAAGGGGTTCAAACCCCATTTGAGCAGCTCAAGCTGAAGAGGAAATGATTTCTTGTGATTTACAGACCCCTACAAAGTCGGCAGTTTTAACAGACACTGGAAATGTGTCATTTAATAAACACTCTGTATCACAGGAAATGCTGCAACTCAGTTATCCTTTCTGCATTATCACTTCACAGAAATGCAGAGCTGCTTCTAAATTATAAAATTTGGATGTATTTAACAGGCCAGGACACACAGTAACAAAGAGGGGAAAGAAAAAAAATCAACTGGGATTTCAAAATCAGCTCATCTCGAAAGAGAACTGACAGCTCTTACAGAGCTTTGTTCTGGCAGCAGCAAACACCCAAAAAATTCCTCGCTGATATAAATAAATTCTGAATGGAATCACAGCTCTGCTGGTACCAGTCCCTTGTGAAGGCAGAGCTTCACAAAGAAGAAATTCAATTTATCTGTACTTTGGGGAGGACAACAGGCCTCAGCTTGGATTTCACAGCACTGATAAATAACCCCTGGCTGAGCTCCCCAAGCAGCAGGAACGTGGATTAGCACAGGGATTTCTGAGACTCCTGAAGCACAGCAAGAAGGGGAAAATAAACAGGCAAGGGAAGTATTCTTGGAAGTATCAGAGCAGAAGAGCAGAAAAAGCACAACAGTAACTGAGAGGGAAAATTCATCAGGAACTGGAGCTGCAGGACACAGGGAATGGCTTCCCACTGGCAGAGGGCAGGGATGGATGGGATATTGGGCAGGAATTGTTCCCTGGGAGGGTGGGGAGGGGCTGGGATGGAATTCCCAGAGAAGCTGTGGCTGCCCCTGGATCCCTGGCAGTGTCCAAGGCCAGGTTGGACACTGGGGCTTGGAGCAGCCTGGGACAGTGGAAGGTGTCCCTGCCCATGGCAGGGGGTGGAATGGGATGATCTTTAAGGTTCCTTCCAACCCAAATCAGTCTGGGATTCTGTGATTAAATAAGCAGAGCCTTACTGGGTACAGAGAAATGCATAAAATTGGAAGAGACAAGAAGAACAAAGAAGGGGCAATGCTGCAATCGCTGTGCAGAGCTGAAATCCCACGGACCGAGAGCTGAAATCCCACGGACCAAGAGCTGATTGCCCTGCAGTGACAGGGACAGAACGTGTCAGGCTGAGCTGCAGCATCCCAGCAATGGCCACAGGACCAACAGGTTGGGCAAGTTGTGCTGACAGGATCTGCACCTCAGTGCCTGCCCTGGCCCAGCTGCACACAGTCAGCCAGAGCTGCTGACAGGGCCCACACGGGCTCGGGGCTTTACCCCAGTTTGGGGTTTTTGCAAGGGAATCATACCCAGTGTGAGGTACCTGCACAGCCACAGCAGCTTGAATTAATCAACACTGGGAACGACTCTGTAGACCTGATCATAGAACCAGAGAACCTCAGAACAGTTTGGGTTGGAAAGGACCTTAAAGCTCATCCCATCCCACCCCTATGCCATGGGCAGGGACACCTCCCACTGTCCCAGGTTGCTCCAAACCCCATCCAGCCTGGCCTTGGACACTTCCAGGGATGCTGCAGCCACAGAGTCTCTGGGCACCCTGTGCCAGTGCCAGATCCGGGTATAAACTCCCCTGGAACATCCTGCAAGTTTCCCATCTACTTCCAGCTCGCTTACCAGGTCAAAGTAGGATGGATCACCTCCAAGAAGAGCCAAGGCTGCAAGGTCGGATTTGGACAGAGGATCAGCCATGGCACATCAGCCTGAAAGAAAGGGAAGATGAGAAATGCACGAGAGGAAGGCAAGAGGCAAATACCAGGTGCTGTGCAACACTTCGAACGATCACATCACTAAATCTCGCTTTGCCTGGGCTCTGGGAAAGCCGCGCTTTTGTGAAAGCAGAGCTTAGCGCTGAAAACAGTCACCCAACCCCAGCTAAAAGCTTGTGACATCGACCAACTGTGTTCTACGCCCCTGACAGGACCCCGGGGCGCTGCCTCACCCCTGACAGGCAGCTGAGGCGCTTTCTCTCTGCCGAGTGAGGGAGCAGCATCTCCGGAATCACGGCTGCATCCCGGAATCACGGCTGCATCCCGGGATGCCGAACGCCCCGGGGCAGCCCCAGCAGCTCCCGGGCTCCCCCTCCACCGCCATCCGATCCCGGAAACTCCTCGGCTCGCCGCTCACGTGTCTTATCCCGCGGGCACCGCCCTGTCCGTGCCGGTGCTCCAAGAGCCCGGACAAGGCTCACGGTGCCTCGGGCGGGCCGGGGACGCGCGTCACGCTGCCGGACACAAACCGGGCAGCGAGCGGGGGGTCCCGGGCTGGGCGAGGCGCGGGGGAAGGCGCCGGAGCAGCCGCCGCTCCCTCCATCCCTGTACCCCTGCCCGCATCCCGCACTCACCGCTCCGCTCCGCCCCAGCCCCGCTGCGCCTCCGCCGCCGCTCCCGCCGCCCCGGCGCGCCCCTCCGTCCGGACGCGCCGCCCATTGGCCGGCCGCCCTCTGACGTCACGGGACGCGGCCAGTCCGCGGGCCGTGCGCCTGCGCACGCGCGCGCGCGCGCGCCCGGATGCGGGCGGCGCGGAGGCGGATGCGGGAGCGGGGGTAGGGAGCGCCTTCCTCCCCTCCCTCCTCCTCCTCCTCCTTCTTCTTCTTCTTCTCCTCCTCCTCCTCCTGCTGTCCCAGGCTCCGGAGAGCAAAGGGGCAGAGCCGGCGGGGGCAGTGGGGTTGCGGGCGGAGGAAGGAGGGAGGGAGGGACGGATGCACCCAGGGGTACAGGGGGGGTCCCCCCATAACCTCCCAGGAGATCTCTGATGGTTTCGTATCCCGTTCTCCGCCCTCCCCGCGAAGTTAAAGGGAAGAGCCGAGGATGGTGGAAAACTCTCCGGCCCCGTTGCCAGAAAGGGCAATCTATGGATTTGCGCTTTTTTTGGGATCGTGGTTTGGCTTCAGTGAGTATCCCGCAACTGAATACATCACCCCCAAGTGTTCCTTTGCTGCATTCTCATTTTAATCATTTTTTTACTTGAATCACATACATTTTCACATCCATGAAGCGCTGTAGGTAGTTGTAGTGTTACCTTCCCCACCAAAATACTGAAAAAAAAAAATAAAGTCAATCTGGTCAACAGCAGTTGAAAATTTCTTGGGTTATATCGGTTTTTCTCTGCTGGTGTGATGGGTTCCTCATTTCACTGGGGATCCATCTCAGGACCAAGGTTCGAGAGGGCAGAAAACACTTTTTCAGCACAAGAAAATGTGCTGCAACTACCCTTTAGTCAAGCAATAAACGGGATCCTGCGGTGAGTCCTTGCCGCCCTCGGGCAGTGAGAAGCGAGGGGGAGTTGGGTTCAGTTCCTGTCCCAGGAAGCTGCTGTGGTTCTGTCTCTTGTGTCACTGTTGGGGTGCTGACCTCAACTTCCCCTCAAGCTGAGTTACACCTTTGTCGTTGAGGAGCAAGATTTCTGGGTATTGGTTTTGTTGACATGGAAATGATGAATTTTGCAAGAACAGAAAGAATTTTCAGTAATTTTTCATTACAATTCCATGCAAACACTGCAATTCCACCTGTTTTTCTTCCACTTAAATGACCCCTGTGAGATCATTTCCTGCTTTAATATTGTCTCTGTTCAGATTCCTTTGGCCTCCTTTTACTGAGGTGTTTGGGGGTTTTTTTGTTGTTTTTTTCTGTATTGTTCTGCAGCTCAGCTTGGAATAAATCCTTGTGTGTCTCCGTAGGAAATCAGAAATTAACTGTTAAAGCAAATATGAAAGTGATCCCCTGTAACCAGGTACTGGGCAGGGTCTGTGTGAGAGGCACATCCTGCAATCTGTTGGCAGAGGTATTTCGGTTTAAAGAGTGTAAAAGCAAAATTTAGGAAGTCTAAAACAGCATCAGTCTTCTTGTGACTTTGTAATTTTGTTGTGCAGTTTTGTACGTTATCTGGGCTTATATTCCTGAGACTTGGCTGTTCTCCTTGGGACTGACATACTGGCCTCAAAAGTAAGTTCAGCCAAATAAACTCTCTAATTTGAATATGTTTAAGACACCATTAATTATTTTTAAGTAATAAAAGTTTTGAGTTTTTTAATAGTGGCCTTGCATAAAATCCATATTTTCCTCTTGATGTTTGTGAAGCATTATTGTATGTAGCTGTGGTGAAAATGTTTCACTGGGTCGTGAAATAAATAATACTGGAATGTTTTATGATCAATTTGGCATTTTGCTGATGGAAATACAGGAAACTTCAGGCCATAATTAAAAATAAACACCTTCTTTAAGGGATTTATCTGATGGTTTATCAGTAACTCCAGTGGAGTCGTTAATCTTGGGAGAGCCCAGGATCCATAGTCAGAGGTGTTGTTTCTTTTCCTCGTGGAGAAATTCACCCCAGATGCAAAACCAACGTTAAAACTGGTTTATCATTAGATATTTGTTATTCTGATATGGAAAATTTAAAATCTTTTTCCTCAGATACTGGGCAGTTGCTCTGCCAGTTTACCTCCTGGTTGCTGTGGGAATTGGTTATATTTTGCTTTTTGGGATTAACATGATGAGCACAGCTCCACTCAACTCCACTCACACCATCACAGGTAATTGTACTGCTTTATTTAAGATCTTGATCCTTCACTGAGAATTCTGGAAATCTATAGAGAATATAAACCAAATTTTAAGCCTTTACATGTTTGAGTTCTTGGAAGTATTGAAAGAGAGCAAGGTGGGGTTTTCAGCATCCTTTAGAGCAGCTGAATTTATGGTGTTGCATTAGAGAACATTTCAGGGGAGAAAAGGATCCAGAAGCCACGAAACGTTCTCCTTATCTTTTGTAGATAACTACGCAAAAAAGCAGCAGCAGAAGAAATTCCAAGAGGAGGCGATTCCAGCATTGAGGGATATTCCCATCAGTGAAGTCAACAGGATGTTCTTCCTCCCTGAGAAAGGGATCTGCAGTAGCAGATAGTTGTTATGGGACTCTGTTTGAACAAAGGGTTAATAAAAGTGCTGCAGAAGGACAATTAAAACCTCTCCAAGCTGAAAAAACCCCAACTCTTTCAGCTTTTTTTTTTTCTCCCTGAGTTTCTAATTAGATTTCTATGACCACATTTTATTATCATGCACCTTAGCTGCATAATAATAAAGTCTATTAATATAATAATAAATATATTAATAATAATAATAAATATATTTATTAATAGTTATTATGCACCTGCATTGCTATGAGAATTAGGCCCCAATAATTCATCTGGTCATTCTTGTGGGTTGAAAAGTGTTCTGCTTCTTGAAGCTTTCTGCTTGGAATTCCCTTCTGGGAGGGAAAGAAGCAGCTTTTGGACAGAGTTTCATTCTATTTCCCTTTGAATTCAGGGAGAGAAAATGTGTTTTGCCAGTGAAACCCTTTGAGGATCTTTTTTTGTTATTAATTGGAAGTGTTTGCATTGTACATACACTGTTGGCCTTTGTAAATCTTAATAAAATTGTGGCCAATTTTGACACAGTCACCATTTCCCTGTGGTTCTGGGAGATTTCTCCTGGGTTAAGGTGTGTAATGGTGCATTTTCCTTCACACAATTCTTTGTTCAGCAAAATATGTTGGTCCCCCACCCCCCTAAATTACCAGATTTACTGAATTCCCAAGAATACCAAAAATAATAAAGGTGGGTTGTGAAGATTTGCTGAAACAAGTCTGGAAATTACTTTTTTAAACTATTTTTAAGAACACTGAGAACTAAGTTCAAGGAAATAGCTGGAAATACAGGAACTGACAGCTCTGTGCTCTTACAGCCCAAGGTTAAGTGGTTCAGATGTTTTTTAAACAGTGAATTTTACTTCTTTTCTTTATTTCCTTTCTTCCAAGCATCACAAACTCAGTTATCTGCAGGACTCAAGGCTATTTAGGTTGATTATAAAGCCCAGTGAATAAAACTTCATTATTTATTAGGCCTGTAACCAACTTCAGCAGAGAATTTAGTTAAAAATGTTATTCTTTCATTAAAATACCATAATTTTTTGAGAATTTGTGTGAGAAATCTTAGGCCAATTCTTTAGAAATCTACCAAAATGATCATCGCTTGCTCTGGAAAGTTGTAAGACTTCGTAACAATCACTTTGGTATGGATATAAATCTGTACTTGCTTGGGTTTTCTGCCTGAATTTGAAGGAAAAATCTCCATGCTCAGTATTGCAGGTGGGAGAAAAACACCTCCTTAATGAAGGAAAAAAATGCTTTTCAACATTTCGCTCTGGAATGCTGGATTTTAGGTGTAGTGGCGTGTGGGGGCATTGTATGAAAATGAATTGGTGTCTAAATTAGAACAACACTGATTTGTGTGGTAGTTTTAGACTTATTCATGAAGTTTTGGGGTTAACTTGCTGTTGTTTCTCGCCCCTGCCACCATCCTGTCCCTTTATCCATTTTCATTTCCACATTTCAGCAGCCACACCCATAAAACCACGATTTGATGACCAGCAGACGTGAAGATGTGTTTGCTCTTTTGTCACTTCCCTAATCACGTTACAGACATCGAAGTATTGACTGTAATCTCTTTTTTTCCTGTGTGTTTTCCACCCCTTTTGCTTCCTGAGAGAGCAATTTCATTTGGAATTCGGACTTGACAACAAGTGAAGGCCACGTTCCCGGGCTCATTCGATGTAAGGATTAATTCAGTCCCTTGTTAAGGATGCCCAAATCCCTTCAGGATCAAGGAAAGCTACTGGAAAATGCCCTCCAGCCCTGAGAGCACACAAATTAAAGGACTGTAAACCTTGGGCAAAGATTGGCTCGGTGATGAATCTGCCATCCCATTTCTCTGCAGACCCCACAATTATGGGAAAACCAACAGTGAGGAGGCCAAGGGGGGCTGTTTGTTTAAGGAAAACTTGCAGGCATGAAACTCAATCTTTGCTTTTCTGTCATTGCTGCTTCCAAGGCACCGTGGTGACCTTTTCTTCAACTTGGGCACGTTTGACACTTCAGAAATTGCCTCTTTGGGCACAATAAAACCAGGTAATGGGGGCTATGGGGGCTTTGGGGGCTAATAAATGTGTTGTGGGGAAATGGGGATCCACAGTGACCAAGATTAAGGAGAGGATGCACAACTCTGCAAAGAGGAGAGGAGATTTGGTTTGTAGATTTCTATAAATTTTGCCTTGGGTATTCAGGGGAAAAAATGCCCCTCATGATTGAACGGTGGTGCCTCTCTTTCCAAAACATACCTGGATATCAGGTGTCCATTCTTCTCAGAGACTGAGGGGAAGCTAAATAAATAAAAGGCAAAACCCTAAATTTGCCCTCATTTTCACCTTTCTGACTTACTGGTGTAGCACAGCCAGGAGAGTTCAATCAACTGCTGGAATAAAGCCAAGGATGCAACTTCAGTTTTGGTTTTTAATGCACCTTCTTGGATTCTCCCGCAGTTTTTATCCTGTTGGAGGTGGATGGGATTTTAGACATCTTGCTGTGAAGATCATCTGCTGAGGCAGGATCCCCCCAGGTGGGACTGGGAGGAATTTGTGTGTGAATGTGTCACGATAAAATAACGGAAGGGCCTGGATTTCATTGGAATGGGGCTGTGCCAAAGGAAGGAACGGGGCTGTGGCTGCCAAATTTGTGTCTCTCTCTTCTTCCCATCTTAGCAGGAAAGGGAAGGGTGGTAAAAACATGGATTATGAAGATGCTCCAAGGGCTGCAGCAGCTCTGCTGGGAGGAAAAGCTGGGAGAGCTGGGATTGTTCAGCCTGGAGAGGAGAAGCTTTGGGGTGACCTCACTGTGGCCTTGCAGGGCCTGAAGGAGCCGCCAGGAAACCTGGAGAGAGACAATTGCCAAGGGCTGGAGGGACAGGACACAGGGAATGGCCTCCCAGTGCCAGAGGGCAGGGCTGGATGGGATATTGGGCAGGAATTGTTCCCTGGGAGGGTGGGGAGGCCCTGGCACAGGGTGCCCAGAGAAGCTGTGGCTGCCCCTGGATCCCTGGCAGTGCCCAAGGCCAGGTTGGACACTGGGGCTTGGAGCAGCCTGAGACAGTGGGAGGTGTCCCTGCCATGGCAGGGGTGGCACTGGATGGGCTTTAAGGTCCTTTCCAACCCAAACCATTCCATGATTTTCCTTGAGTTAAGCAGACACACTTTTGCTGTTAGCCAAAGCATTGTCCAGACCATTCCAAAATTATTTGGAGCATGAGGAATGCTGCCAGCTCGACTGGATCATCCCCCTCTGGTTGGGCAGGGGGAGAACATGAGCAAGGACAACCCGAGCTCCTCTGATATAAAACAGAAAGCTGTAATATTAAATGTTTATCTTGATACACATCTGTGCTAGGGGGTCTATAAACATTAAAAATGCAACAAGTTCCATTTTGAAATAGTTCACAAGTGAACTTCAGTTTCATTTGTGGGTGGAAATGATAAAATTGCCTTAAAAACAAAATATTTGACTGGTTTTGTGTAAATATATTTTGTTCATAATGCACCTTTTTCATGGGCACTTGAGCCCGAGTTGCTAAAATGTTGAACTCAAGAGTCCTGCTTGCTGAGTCCTGTTGAATTTCCAGTCAGCTTTCACGCAGCTGGGATGAATGGGGGGTTTGTATCCCTCTATTCAGGAACTGAACCGTATTCTGAGGAGAAAGTTTCGGAAGGATTTAGTTTTGTTCTGCCAGTTCCCTTCCAGAGGCGTTGCCAAAGTCAGTTTTGTTGGTGTGCTGTGCTGTGGGTGAACTTAAATCTCAGCCTTCTCCTAAAAGCAGCTGATAGATGAAGCCAGTGCAGAATAAATAACATTAAATAGGAAATGTTTCAGTGCATTGGGTGGATTTTGTCTCTAAAACTCATAAAGCTGCTGTTGGGAAAATTGCCTTTGCTCAGTTCTGCTGCTGCTGTCATTCTCCCTGTGTAAATGTAGTTTAGAGGGAAAAAAAATTCCTCTTGTGGTTCTTTGTCTCTGAATCCAAATTAATCCTGCATCTTGTTTAGGAAAAACACATTTCTGTGGCATGCAGGGATTCGCTTCCCTTGGATATTTGTGTCCTTCAGAGCTTGTCCTAAAAGCTCTTGGAAGCAGAATTCAAGGCTGTTGTGTGAGCATCAACTTTAATTCTGATTTTTCATACAACAGGAACCTGAAATTGTAAAGGTTCTGTGGAGACCTGTCCAGCATCCCTGTGCCAGGGAACAAAAAGTTGCTTTTTACTGCCATCCTTTTAGAGAATGGAAAACGAAAGCAGCATTTTCTGGAAATGTTGCAGCTGTGGAATTCCCAAGGGAAGATTTTTGTGGCACAGAGACCTGAGCCAACGATTTCATCTGTTTCCAGCCTTGCCTTTGAAGTACTAAAGTCACGACAAACTCGTTTTGGGGATGCTTTGTTACCTTTTTCCTGTAAATGATGGATGATTCTGAGGTCACTGAAACCTTTGCAGGGTTGGATTGCAGATGAGGCAACAAATGAGAAGTGGAAACTTAAAGTTCCCTGCAGCTGAACCACAGAGATGCTGCCTCAGTTCACTTTGGGGCTTCTCTTAATTATTAACCAGCTGGGAAGGGATCTCAGTGCATTTTCTGTGTGTGTAATGTGTCATCACAGACCAGTTAAATCATCTCGGATGCTCTTCTGTTTGCTTTTGCTCCAGACTAAATCATGAGGAAGCTGGAGCATAAATCATGCTAGGCTATCTTGTGGAATACTTTTAAATTATCTGTATTCTAGTGCCAGATGCTTGGGAGTGGAGATGTGGAAATGATGAATGGCAGAAATGTGAAGGCTGAAATGTGAAACCTGAAATGTAAAAGCTGAATTTTCCTTTGTCACTCTGGGGTTTAAATTTCAACTAACTCTTGTCCTTCCCTCTATGACAGGATGTTGTCTCCTTGTGTAAACTTAATTAAAGGATCCTCTTTTGAGTTTGCAAGTGGAGATCTTCAAAAAAATCCCTCGTTCTAATACGTTCATTCCCTTGGAATCCAAATTTTCCAGACTTAAAATATGTGACACTCCCTTTGTTTGCCAGTACATGACTGAGAGGAGGAGCTGCCACACACCTGAAGGGCTTCTGAAAACTCTCTGACCTTCTCTTACAACCACCAGTGGTGCAGGAAAGGTCACGAAATCTGGAATTCTGCATTTGCTTTGTCTCTGGGGAAACCGTGGCAGCTTTGGTTGGAGTTAAGGCACATTAAATATAATTTTAAACATAGTGGGGTTAAATGGTTCATCCTTGAGGTCATTAAAAGCTGCTGGTAGCAAGGCAAGTGCTTAGAAACTCTCTGAGCATACAAAATATTGTGGGGAAGGCAAAACAGGTGCCACATAACACAACTTTTACTGTGTCATTAAATTAAATCATGGGTTTAAATCAAGGCTGACTTTTTTTCTGGCTGGCAAAAGATTACAGGGGGAAAAATCTGATAACAAGGGAATGGCAGAACCCCAGAAAATATCACAACTCTGTGGGTTGTACTGGAAATGGATGAGGCCAGCTGGGCATTCAGCATTTCTGGCAGAATAAATATGTCCCATGGAGCTAATAAGCAACAGTCTCTGCATTTTAAATAATTCCTTGCTTAATTTCAACGTGTTTCAAAGCCTCTGGGTTATTTTGGGGCTGTACATTAGATTATTCAGCCTCATAATCAATCCAATTTTCTCTTTATCAGGACTGCAGTGTTTAAAATGATGAATGACTCAGTACAATGCTCTTAATGTTCTTTATCTGTGTTACTTAAACCAACCTGATTTAAACCGTACAATCTTTTGTTCAGCTTCAGGGTTTTATTTGAAAGTCTCTAAAAACACAAAAGGATTTTCTCCCATTTTCCAGTGCATTGACTCATTCTCCTTGGAAAGAGAATTATAAATAGTTTTCTTTTTGAGCTTTGCTGTATTTCTCTGTTTGGTCAGATGTTTGTCCATGCATTCCTGACAGTTCCTTTTTTATCTCTTCATTTTTTAATGTGGATTCTGTGTTTGTCAGGGCTCTACCTCATTAGGCTGAGCTCACTTTTTCTTCCTCTTCCTCAGACTCAGCATCATCATTGTAGAAGTGAATTGTGGCTTGTACAGGAAAATTTGCCAGAACCTTCTCTCCAATGTTATCAAGAAACTTCTGGGATTTGGATTTGGGCAAATAAAGCCTAAGAAGAAAACAAATATTAAGAGAAAAAGTAAAACAATGCAACACTTACCCATCCAATCTAGCTTGAATATTAAAACTTATTTTTAATTAATTAATTCTGGAATTAACACTTGGATACCAGGGTTAGATTGGGGTTGGTGACTGCCTGAGGGACAGAGGTTGATTTTAGTGGATTTTGTGTCTCCAGGTGGAGGAGGAGGAGGTGTAGACTGATTTATTTATTTCCAAATCCACATTGTTTTGTATTGAAACCATACATGGCCCCTCTTGGTTTCACTTTGGCCAATTTCCAATGAAATCTGCCAGTAATAAAAGTCACACAGAATTTAAGATGCCACAGCTTTTGTAACAAATGCTGGTAAAGAAGAGGGATATTCCATTGATGTTCCTCCTGTAAATGAAAATCCCAATTAGAAGTTTCCTAATTAAGGAATCCAAATGTTGGTGAAAACCCTTATCAGTCCCCCAGGTTTACAAAGCTCTTCCTGGAGTTCAACTTTTGATCAAGAGCAAACTAAAGCAACCTCAAATCTGTACCAAGCCCCAGTCCATTAGCAGCTGTTCCCATGAATTGTTTGGGCTTTGTGAGCTTGTTATCATAGCAATAAATGTAAATACACATTAGCTGAGGTTAAAAAATGGGTTTTTAAGATGACTTTTTCCTTAGTTTCATGTTGTTTCCGACTCTGTTCAGCCTGGGCATCTTTCCTGAGGGACAAAAATCTGTGCAGTTTGGTGAGTAATTAAACTGGTACTAAAATGAGATACTCCAGGGACAAACTGATCCTTTCTCCTGAGAAGGAACGAGTTTCATCTTGGAAGGTGTCCCTTTTCCTCTGTCACAGCATTTAACTCACCTCACTGGATGTTGGAAGCCCAGGGCTCCTTTTGATCTACAACTTCTCAGTTGACCATCCAATTCTGACTGGAAAGAGACACATTTATTAATTAGAATGGGCTCAAAATGAAGATTTCACTCCTTTTCTTCAGGTGACTGTAAAATTCCACAGTAATATTGCTTTGTTTGCTTTTTCCTCTAAGTGGAATTCTTCAAATCATCACTGTGAGTCTGTTCTCTCATGAGAATAAAACATCAGGACCTTTGTTGATTGTGCCTCAATCTCTTGTTTTTGTTCTTTGAGCCTTCCCACCCAAGCAAGTAAAACTAAAAATCACAGTGCATTTCAAAGCCAGTAAGAGTTACTTTAAAATTCAATGTTCTGTTGATATCCCCAGTGGTTTACTTCCAGCAACACCCCTCCCAAAAAACCCAATAAATCAAATTATGCACCTGAAAGCATGTTTTTAAATTTAATCTTAAAGTCATTGTCACATGAACTCCCCCTATGTACAAAATACCACATCCAGACTGGGCCTGGAGATTTCAAATTGAATCGAGGTCAAATTGAATTGAAAAATATTCTTTTTTTATTAATTAAACAAATATAAAGGGCTGTTAAAATGAGGGTTGTGTGGAGTAAGCAGTTGTTTCTGCAGCTCTTGATGATAATAATAATAATATGATATTAAGAAGAACTGATAATAATTCCGTATCTGACACAAAATTAAATCTACTCTCAACCATCACCACGTACAGAACACTAATTTGAACCAGCTTTTCCAACCCTAAAGAAATGCTTGAAAGAACAAATGAAGAAATGACCAAGCCTGCCTTCCCATGTTCAATTCCTGGTTTTCCACAAGGATCATTTTCCCCGGCATTTGCTCTCACCATTTGTTGGTTCTCCGTGGCCTCCCCATCCCTTGCTGTGAGCACCCAGGGCCTCCACAAAGCAGGGCTGCTGGAAGATCAGGATACAACGGAATCATGGAATATCCTGAGTTGGGAGGGACCACCAGGATCATCGAATGCAACTCCTGGCCCTGCACAGACACCCCAACAATCCCACCCTGTGCTTGAGAGCATTTTCAGTTGGTGAATCTGATTTCTATGGCGATGTTTGGTTCCTCCCCACACGCCAGCCACCCTCCTGGCCCATTTTTCACTAAGGGCTCCTTTCCCTTCAGGATGTCACAGCTCCAAGTGAACTCGAGATGGTTTGAATAACGCTGAAATCTTTTTATCTATGCAGAACCACCCCCGCCCCACTACCTCTCCCTCCCTCTCTGACAGATTCCCTGTGCTCACAGAGTGCCTGGTTATTTATTGAGGCAGCAACTGCAGCATTAATCCAAGGAGAAAAATCTGATCCAATTAGCCCAGGAGAGCAGATGGAGTGGTGGGTGCTGTGTCCGCCTTTTTTTGGTGGGGTCACCACGACTCTGGATGCTCTTTCCACCAGTATTTTCCATCTCTGTTGCACAGCAACAGATCCAAGTGGGGAAAATGGAAAAGTGCTTTCAATAAATATAAAAATAATAATAATCGGGTTATCACAAGCTTAATTTTAGTTCTGAAATACTGACTGAAAAGGATGAGGTTTCAGCAAAACAAAATGAGGAACATTTTCAGAAATATATTTTGCCCTTTACTCCTGAAGTTGACAAATGTTTTTTGTTTTCTAGTCAATGGAATAGTTCCATACTCACAGTTGGAGATTCCCAAGCTGGAAGAGCCTCCCTGTTCCTGCCTTACCTGCCCAGGTGCTCCCCTGGCTGGGGCAGGAGCTGCCGGAGCTGCTGGGAACCCCGGGAATCCCGGGAGCGGCTCCCGGCTGCTCCCTCCATGGATTTGGATGCTCTAAAACCTGGGCCGGGCTCTGAGCCCCTCCTCTGTGTGAACTCCCAAAGGACCTCACCTAAAACAAACAGGGTAAAAGCAGAGAAATGTCCTTAAGGAGATTTTTTTCCAAGGAGCAAGGGAGTTCAAAGGTAGGACGGGCGCTCACCTTGGAGGCTGTTCCAGGGAGAGCAATCCCAGGGAAACAGAGGCTTTTTGTTAGGTTTGGTTAGCAAATCCCATGGGATTGAACACATATACATCCAATTTATCTTTCTGTCGCTCTTTCACAGAAAGTGAATTTACAGAATTATCGGAATTATTACAGAATCAGGATTTGCTCTTTATTAAGCACACTCTGTAAATGCACTTTTAGCATGTGTTGGGAAAACTCATCCACGTCCTGTCCTAAAAAAAGTGTAACAGAAATGCAAAGAGAACTTTTAAAAGTAACATAATTTTTTAAATGACTGAAGTATTTTTTGGTGGTCTGGCTTTTAAAGAGAAAATAATACTGAAAATAGTGAAAGTCAGAGGATTTAAAGACAAGCCCAGTGACTTCCTCAAGACTACAGGGGTGGTCCTTTGCTCTGATTGCAATGTGGTGGAGGGAGGAGAAAGGATTAATTTGTCTATCAAAGAATAAAAGTTGTGAGTTTCAACACTTCATGGAATCTTTTATTTCAAAGTATTCAACAGAATTGTGGAATCATGGAATGGTTTGGGTTGAAAGGGACCTTAAAGATCATTTAATTCCAACCTCTGCCATGGGCAGGGACACCTCCCACTGTCCCAGGCTGCTCCAAGCCCCAGTGTCCAACCTGGCCTTGGACACTGCCAGGGATCCAGAGGCAGCCACAGCTTCTCTGGGCACCCTGTGCCAGGGCCTCCCCACCCTCCCAGGGAAGGATTTCTCCCCAGTAAATGTTTTTTTCTTCCTATATACATTTTAAACCTACAACAAATTAATAGAAACCAACCTGGTTTCTAACATAAACTTTCTTCCCAGAGGGGGAAAATAATTTCACTTACTGACCACAGAGTGACCACTGATTATTTCGTGTGAGTTGGGCACCTTCAGTCTAAATCTACCCCCTCCCGTGTTTAAATACCTTGTGATGTCTGTGAAGTTGTAAATAAATAAATAGTACCCTATTACAAATTAAAAAACACATGCAGAGTCTCAATCCCTTTAAACATTTCAGTATCAAAATCAGTACAATTACTAGAATGAAGAACATGGTGAACTATATTTAAAAACCAAAATATTTGCTAAATAAAAGCACAGGTCCTGAGGAAAAATGGCAAACTTCTTAAGTGACCTGAAGTGTAATTAAATATCTTGCTAAATTACGGTCTGACATACACATATTTAATTTCAGCAGCATGGTTTTATTTAGTCCTGACTTAACTTGAGAGTTGAAAGGGAAGTTTGTATGGCAGAAGTGATATCTGTGATCTTGCAATCAGATCTGTATGTGAGGATAATTGATTTATTCCTCTGCCAACATGGAGATTAGTGCAGGACTAAAGCCTGAACTGCTGACATCCAACCTTCCAGAAGATGCAAAGTTATTCTCAATTAAATCTCTTGATGAAGCCCTGCAAGACCAAGGTTATTACAAAAATATTGAAAATATTATTTTGGTGATGAAGCTGCAGTGTAATCAAATATAGTTACATGCAGAAAAAAATGTGAATATTACATTACAGTACTAATCAAACCACCCAACTTTCATTGGCATTTTCATGGATAAAATGCCATGAGTAAAGTCAGGTTCCTTTTTTGCAGTACACTTAATTTTAAGGTAAGGTGCTTCGTTTTGATGTTTGGTGAAGAACACAGAATCAGAAAAATTTTCCAATCAGTCAGGGGAGTTTTTCAGATCTCTGACATTACCTGGGAATAACTTTGACAGATTCAACCTCAACAGAGAGATGAAGCTAATCCCCTGTGCTAATCACTTTGTGTTAATTGAAGGTTTTTATCTTTGTGAGAAATGGGTTTGATGCCGTTTTCTCATGAAGCCAACTGCGCATTTGCAAGAATAAAGGGTGCTCAATATAAATCGGTATATTCAGAGAAACAGAACACCTCTACAGCATTGATACTTTGAAATATAATGTATTTCTCCTCACAGAGAAATCCTTGGGAAAAACGTTTAAGGAGCAGAGGCAGAAGGAAGCAGCTGGTCACAAAGCACAGCAAGGCCAGTCTCAAAATATTCCTTTAAAGTCAAAAAGAGAAGCTCAGCTACTTTGAGGTTACAGTACAGCTGGGATGTTTGAGGGCTGATATTAGTCCCTGTTTTTTCCAAGGCTTCCTTCCACCCTCCTGTAAAGAGGAACTGCTTGACATGGTTATTTTATTTTAGAAAACCTATTTTTGTAAATTCCCTGGTGCACACAAGGCCTTGGTTTAAGAATAATAAAAATAATAACAACACCAACAGAATGTTTTCCCAATCTAAAATTCTGAACTTTTTAGTCATGACTAAGTCCAAGTTATTACACTATAATAGAAACAAGAAAACCTACAGCAACCTCACAGCTCTAAATTAATTCTGTGCCAACATATGCAGGAGCTTGTCTTAAAACAAGGACTGGTTTTGCCTGTTCTGCTTTGGATTCCCTTGCAAGGTGAGGTTTTGATTCAGTTTTCTCATTTGCTCATAAACTTTTCCAGGGTAGGGGAACCTCAAAAATCAAAAAACGACCACTGTGGAGCTGACTGCATTTGGTGGCAGCACAGGATTTTAAGCAAAGCACGCTCCTCTCTGTGGAAAGGTTGCACAAACAGCTGTGCTTTGTGCAGGCTCTGAGGGTCAGCAGTGCATGTGCTGTTGAACTAACCCGGAGAAAGTGGATTCCAGAGTTGAGAGCTTTCTTTGGAGATCGTATCCTTCGCTTGTTTTCTTTCCTTTGATGTGCCCAGGCAAGTATTTGGACCTCCTGCACAAGATAAAGTCACACAAAGGAGCAGTGTAAGGTGTCAGGTGAGGATCACCAGAGATTTGTTCCTCTCTCTGTAGGGCAGGATACGGCAGCAGCACAAGGTTGGTGTTTCTTAAGCTTGAGATGAAGGGGAATTACTTAAAATATTCGACCTTCCAACTGAAACTGTCATCTGTTTGTGCCATGAATTGTGGCAGAAGGAGGTGTTCAAGGCCAGGCTGGAAAATCACAGAATCACAGAACCATCAGGGTGGGCAGAGCCCTTCAGGATCATCCAGTCCCAGCGTCACCCCAGCAGCACCAGCATCACCCCAAACCCTGTCCCCAAGGGCCACACCCAGACTCCTCCTGAACACTCCCAGAGACAGCGACTCCACCACTCCCTGGGCAGCTCATTCCAAGGCCTGACCACTCTGCCAGGGAAAAAACCTCTTCCTGAACATCTCCTGGCACAACTTACGACCATTTCCTCTCAGTTGAAATGTTAGAGCAGGGCCAATTTGTTCCTTGTTTATCTACAGAGCCAGCAGGCTGTTGCTGGAGATCCACTTAGGAATAAAAATTGTTATTTTAGAATACCTATTTCACTAAATTTCCAAGTGCAGGAGAAGGCCTTGAGTTCAGAATAACAAAAAAAAGGTTGTGGCTTCGTGTCCCTTTCAGGAAACAACTGTCACAGTGTTGGTGTTGGCTTCTTTCTTGTAGCCTTGCATTTTGCATCTTTTTTTTTATCTTCTCTTTTCACTCACACGCTCAATATCTGCTAGGATCAGACTGATCCACGTTCTTTTCCCAGAGCTCAGTGTTGTGATTACTTTCCCTACAAAATATAGAAAACGTTTGGTAAGTTTTGTGCACAGACACACTGGAGGAGTAAAGAGCAACTTGCTATCTGTTGTATATTCTGAAGGAGCAGTTTGTGTTTGCAGCACACACGGCACAAGCAAATCCTGCAGTTTTACTCCCTGACAGGCTGTTCTTCACTCTGATGTCAGTGTTCAGCCCATCCTCGCTTGGTGAATCCAGTGAATTGGCTATAATTAAATGCTCTGCATTTGTGGCTTTGGTGGCTACAGGGATGGGACTTGGAGTCAGGTGTCTTCTCCTGGTTCTGGAACGGATACTGCTACTCTAGGATATCATCAACCCTGGAATAAGGTCAGGTCACAGTGCGAAGACATTCCTGAGGAAGACAGGATCCTTTCCTGTTAAGTGTTAGCTTTGGAGAGCGGAAGCTGCAGGATTTATCCTGGGCTCCATCACAACAGGTGAGAGCAGCAGGGAAGGGATTGGGATTGTGCCCCTGTGCCCCGCTCAGGTGAGACCCCACCTGCAGAGCTGCCCCAGCCCTGGGGCCCAGCACAGGGAGGACGTGGAGCTGCTGGAGAGAGGCCAGAGGAGGCACCAGGATGAGCAGAGGGATGGAGCAGCTCTGCTGGGAGGAAAGGCTGGGAGAGCTGGGATTGTTCAGCCTGGAGAGGAGAAGCTTTGGGGTGACCTCACTGTGGCCTTGCAGGGCCTGAAGGAGCTACAAGAAAGCTGAGAGGGACTTGGGACAAGGGCTGGAGGGACAGGACCCAGGGAATGGCTTCCCAGTGCCAGAGGGCAGGGCTGGATGGGATATTGGGCAGGAATTGTTCCCTGGGAGGGTGGGGAGGCCCTGGCACAGGGTGCCCAGAGCAGCTGTGGCTGCCCCTGGATCCCTGGCAGTGTCCAAGGCCAGGTTGGACACTGGGGCTGGGAGCAGCCTGGGACAGTGGGAGGTGTCCCTGCCCATGGCAGAGGGTGGAGCTGGATGAGCTTTAAGTCCCTTTTAACCAAAACCATTCCGCGATTCCCTGAGGGGCCGAGTCGTGGCGCCGGGGACGAGGAGACTTCGCCTGCTCCTCCTCCTCTTCCTCCTCCAGAGCACGGCTACAGCTCACCCGTTGCAAAGAGACAACGCCCCGAGCCATTTGTAACGATTTTGAGCGGTCTTTATTCCTTTTTACACGTTCTTTCACCGCAAAACTGCGCACTCCCCTCAGCCCTCGCTCGTGAGGCGGCGCCGGCGGGGAGCGCTGAGGGCGGGGCGCGCCGGAGGAAAGCGACGGTGCAAAAGGGGCGGGGCGCCGCGCGCGCCAGCCCCCGCCAGCCAATCAGCGCTGGGAGCGGCGCCCGCCCCGACTGACGCACGGCGCTGCGATTGGCCGGGGCGGCCGGGGGGCGGGGCCGCGCGCCCGCCATGCTGATCACGCTGTGCTACCTGTACCTGTGGGCGCGCTGGGGGCCGCGCTCGGCCGCGCTCGTCCGCAGCACCGTGCGGAGGCTGCACCGCTCCCGCTGCTCCTTCACCTTCTGCGCCCGGCAGCCGCACCCCGAGGAGCGCGTCTGCCTCCGCGTCGGCGGAAAGGTGTTCTGCACCGGCGAGGCGCAGGTAGAGCCGCGGGGATGCGCGGGGATGCGCGGGGAATGCGGCGGTTGCCGCGGTAACGGGGATGCGGCGGGTGCGCGGTTGCCGCGGTAACCGGGATGCGCATCCCCGCCCCGCGGAGCTCCGGGAATGGGGATGGGGCTGCGGTTTGTTCTTGGGGATTGGCGGCGGGCAAGGATTTGGGATTGGGAAAAATAACGCGTGGAGGGAATTCCCCCGCGCTGTCACAGCCACGGGGAAGGAGGAGGGGAGACCCAGGTGGTTGCTTTGGTAGGAAATGTTAGTTCGGGTGGGGTTAGCTCTCCTCGCTGCTTGCTAGAGCTTGCTGGAACAGGAGATGGGCTGAGGGATGCTATGATGTGCTACATACATATATTTATATGTATATATATGTGTACATGTATGAAGTGCAGGTTTGCAAGCACAGCAGTGGTTACAGGAGAGCTTGGCTGGGAGAGCGTGATGGAATTTCATGCAATCACAGAATGGTTTGGGTTGGAGAGGACCTTAAAGATCATCCAGTTCCAGCGCCCTGCCGCGGGCACAGAGCCCTGTCCAGCCTTGCCTTGGACACTTCCAGCAGCCACAGCTTCTCTGGGCAACCTGTGCCAGGGCCTCCCCACCCTCACAGGGAAGATTTTCTTCCCATTATCCGCCTAAACCTGCTCGCTTTCAATTTAAGGCCATTCCCCCTTGTCCTGTCACTCCACGTCCCTGGGAAATGCCTCTTTCCATTTTAGTAACATACTTTGAGCACATACAAGACTTTAGTCTAAAAATATATGCTGGGTTTGTGCGTTCAAGATTCGTGTCAGGTGTTTAAAACGTTGCTGGATCTGTCCTGGAATGTGAACCGAGCCTTTGGTTACTGAGAGCTGTGTTCTTCTCCCCATACAAAACGTTGTTTTAAGTGAGAAAGCGAGGTGAAAAATGAAAATCACGGTTTTTAACAAATGAGCAGGGGTGGGGGGAGGCTGTGGCAGCCCATGACAGTGGAAAAATCCTGTGCCTGAACCAGTTCCACTTGGCAGTGCTGGAAGCAAAACTGAAAGTAAGCTTGCTTGACTTTCAGGATGAGAAGTGGAACTCCCCTGGCACAGCTCTCAAATAAACTGAATTATTTCAATGAATGTTGGATTTGTCTAAATTTGTCACTAAGTGCCAGGATTGGTGTGGGTGAGGCTCTTCTCGATCTCTGCTTTTTGCTGAAGTTGATGTGTGCGTTGTTGGGAATTATTTCAGTTGTTCCAGGCATTGCTGGGAAGGGATTTATGGAGCGTGTCAGGGGCTAAGTGCTCTTTAGGAAGCAGAGAGCTTTTCATAAGTTCAGTGGGTAAAGAGAACGTTTGCAGCAAGGGAAAACAAGATTAGAAATGCTGATGGAGTTGGTTCTATTTAAAATGGGGGTTTTTTGCTATTTAATGAACAGATTATTTCACACTGAAGAGCGATGGTGGCAATCTCAGAATCTCTCACAGCCAAGTTAAATATTTAATTCACATTCCAATAAAGCTCTTAAAAACAGAACAAAGCTGTGTTTGGAGGAGTTCTGCCTGAGTTGCCCTGGCTTATTGTTTTGTGAAGAGGATTTCAGCTGATTTCTGCTGATCTTTGCTCCAGTCCTGCTCATTTCTGGAACAGCTTCTCCTCAGTCCTTGCACAGCAAGCACATTTTTTTCTGCCTGCAGTGCTGTTCATGCAGACTGATTTTATAATCTGCTCCGTTTATTGGTGTTTATTGGGAGCTGGGAAGCCCTCTGGGGAGCTGCAGCTTGGCATGGAGTTTGGCATAGACTCAGGGCTGTTATTCAATATGTTTTTGTCTCTTTAAAATATGTGGTGACAGCGTTTGACTCCGAGAATCCCTGGGGCAGGTCCTGTTGTGCTGCACCTTGGTGTGAGGCCTCTGTCCCTGCGTCACTGGGGAGCTCTTTACATCATCTGTGAAGTGATAAAAGGTTAATTAAGATTTTTTTTTTTTAGCTTCTGGGCAGCCAGCAAAGCTCCTTTGCTCTCTCAGTAGCATGGACTGTGATCAGCGACTTAAGATACCAGCAGGTCGTAAATCATAACCTGTAAAGGCTTTTCTTCTGTTTGATCTTTAGCCAAATCGGATGTTTAAGGTACTTTAAAGCTTCCTGAGTTCAGTTCACTTTCCTGTGGGAGAAATCAGTGTTTGCTTGTGCAGCTTCTGTGCTCTCTAAGGGTGGCTGGATCAGTGAGCTGCCCCCAGAGCCTCGATATTCTGTGGTTTCATTTGGGATGTGCAGTGATGAGCACATTTAGTGTTAGAATTTAGTGCCAGAGGGGAATTCTTTTCTGCTTCTTCTACGTAAAATTACTGGTGGTGTGTGCTTGCAGTATGGCAGCAGCAAAACAGTCATTTCTGATGTTTGGCATTTTTAAAATATGTCAGACAAATGAAGTTCAATGCAAAATCTACCTAAAAATTACAGATTGATGGAATATTTTATGAGGACAGATTACTGAGAAGCTGTGAGGTGTCTCAAACGTGTTTGTTGGTCTGCTGATTCCAGGTTTTGAGCTTAATTTGCTCCTTGGTGAGGACAAGAGAGGGAGTCTTTTGTAATTTAATGAAGAAAACATTTGTCCACCGGTCTGCTGAGTGGTGGGTAGAATGACTTAGGGAAAAATTGATCCTGAATGAATTATTCCTTCCTATTTTGTGAGTTTTATAATGAGTGAGGAATTTTGATGCAGATGCATGAGCATTCAATATTCAGCCTGAATGGGAGAGGAGGATCAGCTGAGCGAGGGATGCTGCCAGTGGCAAATGTCCCACAAGGGAAGGGTCACAGTGCCAGTGGCTCAGTGCTTTTGTGTCCCTCTCACTCTTCCCGTAAAACTGAAAGCTGGGGTTTGAGTTGGCTTAAAAACGTGGGCTGTCACTTCTGGTTTTGCTTTCAGTGTTCCTCTGCAGTGGTTCAGAACTTTATCCCTTTCTTTGTCCCGTGGGGAATGTGAAAAAATCATCACCCTTCCTGTAAGGCCGGAGGGTCAGATTTGAATTTAAGCTGGGCATAATTTAAAAAGGAATTCTTCGATCAGCTGCTTCCCACCCAGACTTATTTTCCTTCCCCGTTTCTTGCAGTTCCTTGATGACTTGAACAGGTGGAGTGTGCTTCTCATTTCTCCTTTCGTTCACCCTGAGAAGCTGCTCACAGCAGAACACATAGCTTTTGTGACAGAAAGTGTTTCTGCTCAGGCAGAGAACGTGCAGGAAGGACCTGACCCTTCGAAGGAGGTGAGCAGCTCTCTTTGTTTCTCGCACAGAAGGGGGTACAGGTGGGTTGTAATGTTACTGGGAATGAAAAGGAAATTGCTTCATTCGAATCACTGGTGATAATTAAGCTCTGTTTTATGTTTCAAACAGACCCAGAGGCATTTTGTTGCGACTTTTCAGTAGCATTTTTCTCTGCCTGTGGGAGGGAATTGCCCCCCTGCTCTGGAGCCAGGCTGGGAGAAGTTGGGATTGTTCAGCCTGGAGAAGAGAAGGCTCTGGGGAGACCTCAGAGCCCCTTCCAGTGCCTAAAGGGGCTCCAGGAGAGCAACTTTGGACAAGGAATGGAGGGACAGGACACAGGGAATGGCTTCCCAGTGCCATGGGAAGGGTTAGATGGGATATTGGGCAGGAATTGTTCCCTGGGAGGGTGGGGAGGCCCTGGCACAGGGTGCCCAGAGAAGCTGTGGCTGCCCCTGGGTCCCTGGAAGTGTCCAAGGCCAGGCTGGACACTGGGGCTTGGAGCATAGTGGAAGGTGGCCCTTGTGGAAAATCCTTCTCCTGCTTTTTTTTAAGCCCCCTTTAGGCACTGTGGGAGGCTGTGGGAGAAGGGAGATGGATCTCATTGCCTCCAGGGAAGAGGAGAGAAGGGAAGATGTGCATGTCAGGATGTGTCTGTGCAGGCTGCAATAAAACATCTGGGCTGTCTGCTGGGATTCCAGAGCTCTTCCATGAATCAGGCTCTGCCCCAAGCTGGGATCACCCCTGGGGCCACGGATAAGGTGCTGTCCTGAGTGCCCCTAGAGGGCCATCTGTCACCCTTGTTTCCTGGAATCGGGTTTCAAGCTCCTTCTTGGAGTTGCAGGAGATCACATCCGCAGGTGCCCGTGGCCTGTCTGCTTCCCTGGATGAGGATCCAGTGTTTTCCAGGTCACTTGTTCCGGGAGATGATCCAGCAATCCTCTGTGGAGTGAACTTGGAGAGCAGAGGGGTGGGTAAACAGATTTATCTGAGGCAGGGACAGGAGGACAGGCTGGGAATGGGCTCAGCTCCAGGTTTGGGGCTGCAATCAGACTTTGAGTGCCTTCACCCCTTGCCACTTCCAGAACAGAGCATGGATTTAGGGCATGATAGTCAGGAATGATGTCCAGAAGTGCTGCATCAGGGAAAATCTTTGGCTCCGTGGAGCTCTGAGTGTGAGGGCTGGAGGCATCCAGAGCTTGGTGGGACCTTTTCTGCTCAAATCTTCTGATCCTGCTTCCACTGGGCACGTGTTTCTGTTAGCGTGGAAAACACATAATCACGGAATGATGATATGCAGGTGCTTCTATTTGAAGAGCTCTGGGAATCAGGGGCACAGACCCAAATCTGACTCCGACATGGATTCGAGATGGATACATTTTATACCCTTTCTTTATATAACTGTTAATCATTGACTTACTATTG
>VZTE01001000.1:51630-81617 GCA_013397775.1 Eulacestoma nigropectus | reverse complement strand
GCCCTGTGTGAGCTCACACACTGCCCTCTGCACACCCTGTGTGAGCTCACACACTGCTCCTCTGCAGGCAGCTTCCATCACCCCAGGAGGGCAGCCCAGGGACCCTTCTTCCCACCTCCAGAGCACCACCTTGGTGTCTGGGGGAGCCCAGGTAGCTGGAGGAGAGCAGGTCACATGCCCATCCTGCCGCCTGGTGCCAGCAGCTCTGGCTCTGCAGTGCCTTTCTGGGCCCCGTGGTGCCCAGCAGCGCTCTGGTCGCAGGCAGCGCTCTGTGGGAAGCTGGGCTGGGAATCCACGAGAGAGGCTGAAGCCTCTCTTCACCCCAGGCACAGAGGTGGCTCCACTGCCCTCCCCCAAACAGCTGCACCCCACCACCTCCCTGCAGGAAAATATAATCATAGAATCACAGACTGGTTTGGGTGGGAAGGGACCTTGAAAGGTCAACCAGTCCTAAATTCTTCAGTGAGCCAAGACACCTTCCACTAGCCCAGATTGCTCCAAACCCTGTCCAACCTGGCCATGGACACTTACAGGGATCCAGGGGCAGCCACAGCTTCTCTGGGCAACCTGTGCCAGGGCGTCACCACTGTCATTGTAAAAAAATTCTTCCTAACATCTAATCTAAATCTCCCCACTTTTAATTTAAAGCCATCCCACCTTGTCCCATCACTCCAGACCCTGCTAAAAGGTTTGTCCCATCTTTCTTGAAAGTCTCCTTTAGGCACTGGAAGGGACTGTAAGGTCTCTCCAGAGCTTTCTGTTCTCCAGGCTGAACAACACCAAACCTCTCAGCTTTTCCCCACAGGACAGATGCTCCACCCTCTGACCATTTTTGATCCCAAAGTCTTCATCTATGCAGAAGCCTGGGTGTAAAGGCAGGATAGTAGCCTGGCTTTCTCCTCCAGACAGCCCTGCAGCACATCTTCCCATTGGGAAGTGCTCCCAGCCAAAAGGACCACATAGGCCAGGGCTGTTTCCTCATGGTACTTCGATCACTGTTGCATTTTTCCTTTTTTTTTGTCCTTCTTTTCTTTCCCTTCTGTTTTTTGTTTCTCTTTTTCTTTTTTTCCTCTTCTTATTTTAATTATTATGTTTTATTTTTCCTTTTCTTACCTTTTTCTTTTCCTTTTTCTTCTTCTTTCCCCCTTCCCCTTTCCCTTTTTTTCTTTTTCTTTTTCTTTTTCCTCTCCCTTTTCCTTTCTTTCTCTCCCTCTTCTCTGTTCCAGCTGTATGCAATCCATGCAAAGACCATTTGACTTTCCCACACTCGTTAATCATTTGCCATCTTGCTCTTTGAGCAGGGCTGGCACATGAGCACAGCAGCACCACAGGGCTGGCGGGAGGGTAACACCAGGCTGAGCCCCCGGTGGGGTGAGAGGACCCATGGCTGGGAAATGCTGGCAGATGAGTAAAAACCCTCCCAAAAATGCTCCTGCAGACTGTATGACAACGGGCTGAATGGAACTGCCTCCTCCAAATATTCCTGCTGGGAGTGGGGCCACCGGCAGCCAATGCCTTGGCAGAGCAGCCGAAACAGCACCCTGTGGGCAGCTCTGCCCACCCTGCCCTGCTTGGGGCCAGGAACCAGCATCCAGTGGGCAGCTCTGCCCATCTTGCCCCAGCACGGCCCCAGCTTGCTGCTGAAAACCATCCAACCCCTGGGGATAAAATATCAGAGAAAAAGAGGCACCCAGGCAAGGTGTGGCCTCAGCTCCAGGGAGAGGGAAAAAGGGTGAGAGTAAATTGGGTTCCTGGGTGCCAAGTGACATGAGGCTGCGGGTTCTCCCTGCCCAGCTTATCCTAGAGCAGGCAGGAGGCCCCGGGGATGGACAGCCATCAGAGAAATGCTTCTGACAGCAAATGTTGAACAAGAAAGGAGCATAGCAATGGCCAACCAGTACTTTCTAGAGTGTTTCTGGATATAGGCTCTGGGGTTCCTGGTGGAGAGGGCAGATGGCACCCAGGTGGCTGTGCAGGGCACATCCCAAGCCCCTTGGCAAAGCAGCTCCAGTGGCTGCAGGGTTTGCACCCAGGAGCTCAAACAACCATTCAGGTGCCTTTCCCCCCATTTTCATCAAGCCCCTGGTCCTTGCCCAGCACCCATTAGCACACCCCTCCTGGTCAGGGACCCCTGGGCTGGGATGATGCCACCATCCCTAGAGCAAGAAACAAGACCCAGAGAGACAAAACGCCCTGAGTTCCCCAGGCTGCTCACAGCAGGCTGGGGACTACATCTCCCAGGCATAAGCATGGATTTCTGGGCCATCCTCCATGCCCCTGGAGGCCTTGCACAGCCTGAGGGCATCAAAGGGGCTTTGCTCCCCTGGGAAGATCAAGAGTCATCAGATCAAGATGGGACGGGATCTGGGAGCAGGGAGCACAGCCATGGGAGCCAGCTCACATGTGAGCTTCCCAGACACTAGAGCCACGGTGCAGCAGGGTGGCCCGATGGGAGCTGACAGCTCTCCAGCCACTGGCATTGCAGCTGATATCAACTAGGGTGAAGCAACACCGCGTGGAGCCATGGGGTAGAAGTAACCTCTGGCTGTCCTGAGCATCCTCGTGGGGACACAGCCGAGAGACAACCTGACACCCTGGGAAATGTCCCCCATCCATGGACCATGGCACTCCTGGTGTGACCCCAGGAATGGGCACTGACTGTTCCCCTGGGCCCCTGACCCTCCCTGACTTCCACAGCTCCCAGCTCTTTCTCTTCTGGCACAAGGAGTCTTCAGAAAGGATCCTGGGCATCCAGTTTGGAGGGGAACTAGAGCCAAGTGCCTGGGGCAGGCCACAAGGATGCTGAAGCATTTCAGAGCATGGGGGCAGGCCAGCAGGACCTGGCAGGCGATGAGACGGGAGGACAATACAACGGCCCGTTTGTGCTCCTCACTCCCGGGCCCCCTGCCCTGCCCCATGCCATAGTAAGGCTGGTATTCAGGAATTAATTGATGTAATTAAAGTGTGGCATGACTTTGCCACGGCCTCCAAAGGCGGTGGCGGTGGGCCAGGGTCTGCGGGTGGAGGAGGAGCCCCTCGCGTGCTATTCTCCCCGCAGAAAAAGGGCACATCTTGGGTAGATCTGAGGCATGAAATTGGTATAAAGAGATTGTCAGGGAAGCATAACCGTGCCGGTCTTTCTGTCATCAGCAGCTGCAGGGTGATAATTCATCCCGGGAGGCTGCTGCATCCCATCCCACCACAGCAGCACCTCTGGCAGGAGGTGCCGGACCCAACACCAAGAGGTGTCCGGGCATGTCCCAACCCAGATGGGCTCCATGGTTGCTCTTCTCCAGTTCTTCTCTGCAGCCGTTGAGCATAGACAGGACTTGGTCATGGGGCTGGGGGCTGCCCTGGCAGGTTGGGGACACCTTGCCTCACACACCAAAGGACAGGGATGTCTCCAGCCTCCCCCTTTCCCTGCCCCAGCTCTCAAAGAAGGCAGAATTCAAGCAGTGACAGTAACAATATCCCAACACTGGGCACACAGGGCGGGGGAACAGAGCCTGACCCTGGTTTCTGACTGCTTGCCTGGGTAGGAATAATTTTCCCACTGTGTCAGAGGGCAGCCGAGCCTGGGGCTAGCCATGGCATGCCAGCTGGAGCCCTCTCAGCTCACTGCCAGCCTGGCAAGGCTGTAAGCAACCCTCTGTGCTTCCAACAGCCGGGAGAGAATGAAGTGGTGCAGCCCAGAGAAAACGGGATCCCACACAGGGATTGCCTTGTTAGAGAGGTGCAAAAGAGGACACAGACATCCATCCCCTTGCCTCTCCAAGGATGCTGGCTCCGCAGCCATCCCAGCAGCTTTCCCTAGCTACAGGAGCAGCAGCAGGCTGGTCCTTGTGCTCCACCACATCTCCCCATCTAAGCACCAAGCACATCCATGTCTGCTGGAGGGAGCCGGGGGGCCAGTTGGGGTGCTCGGCCACAGGCAACAGTCAGATCCTGCTAGCACCATGGTCTGGTTACTGCAGGGTGAAGGAGTCCATCCCTGTCCCTAAAGCACAGTGACACCATCAGGACAGATCTCTGTTCCCTTCTAAGAGCTCCACAGCTCCTCACACTGCAGCATCTCCTCCATCCACCCTCCTCAGCATGGTCCAGGCCCGACCGGGCCAGGAGGAGGTACAGACCAGTCAGCTGGGAGACCAACAGCTCAGTGTCAGCATCTCCCCGGAGTCTCCACCCCAGCAACCCCTGCAGCCTCAGGCAATGGGCTGTGCTTTGCTTTTTCTGGGGAAAGGGACAAATGAGCATGCGCCAACTTATTTCAGACAGCGGGTTAGGGTTAGGGCCAGAATGGCATCACCAGCCAACCACTCCATCCCGTGTGGGCTCTGGAGTAGTAGAGCAGGCAGGACATCCACACAACTGCAGCCACTGGGCTTACCGGGCTGGGGACAAGCCAGAAGAGTGGCAGTGGTGGGGAAGCTCCTAGCTCCAGAGCAACAGGAGCCACTGGGCTCCCACCACTGCTCCACCAGTTTGAAGCAGGACGGAGAGCAAACATGACATTAACCTCCAGAGCAGCCACTGGAAACCCAAACAAGCCATCCAGCTGCACCACAGAGAGCTGGGACTCTCCCCATCCCTCCTTTCCAAACCCAGGGGCCACTTCTTCTGCAAGACACTGCCAAGACACTGTGCACCAGCTCCTCTGCCTGCAGAAACCACAGCTCCCATGCCTTGCACACTCCGTCCTCTCTCGGTTGCTCGCCAGACACTGCAGCTTGGCCCATGCCCCCCAGACACGGGCAAGCACGCCCAGAGCCCAGGGTAAACAAACAGCTCTTCCTCCAGGGCCGATGCCTCCAGTCACCACAGCCATCTTTGGCTGGGCCAGCTGTGCCACCGCACGGCTTAGAGCTCCAGCAAGGTCCAGCCCTTTGGTGGCTGTGGACTTGGCTGCCAGCACTGCCTCCCACCATGGCTGGCACAGAGCAGGGCTGAAACAACTCACAAACAAGGAACATGGACAGCTCGGCTTGGCCTGCATATTGGAAACAGAGATAAGCTGCTCCAAAAGCTGAATCCCAGCAAGGCAGTGGAGCAGGAGGAAGAGGACGGCGGAGCTGCCATGTGCTGTTGGGGAGGAGACAGCCTTGGCAGATGCCTGATCCCACCTCTGGGTGCTGGGGAGGGGAAGCACCCTGAGATGCGAGCAGAAGCGCCCAACTCTGGCCACAGGAGGCAGGAAGGTCTGCTGGGTTGGAGAGCACTGTGCCATTCCCTTGTGTCACAGCCAGCCCTGCCAGAGGCCACATGGCCAAGCACACACAGCGATGGTGGCATACAATGGGCAGTAAATCATTAAGCTGCTCTGACCACTCAGTTAGACCCCGCACTGGAACGTCTGGGCACCTCACCCTGCCTGTAACTGCATGAGGGCTGGAGTCAAGGTCTCAGTCCCACCACCCTCTGCCCTGCGCAGATCCTTGTGCTCTGCCCCAAGGAGCAGCTGCCTCGCCCCTTCAGCTCGTTATGGTTTTCTAAGCAACTGGTCTTGCAAGTGCAGCTTGGAGCAGAGCATCTGCTGGGTTACGTCTGCAGCCCTGATTGTTTGGAAACTGCTGAAGCAGGCAAAGTCCCCTTGGATGCACCCAACCTTCCCGGAGAAGCTGGCTGAGTGAGTGGTTTGAGCAGAAGACTTGTGCTTTATTCCCAGCTCAGCCACTGACTCACTGGGTGGCTTTGAATCACTTCCCTTCTCCTGTGCTTCCATGTGGGAAATGCCAGCCAGGGCAGCTGCTGCTCCCCAGGCACCGGGTGGATGTACCTGGCTGGCTGCAGGACAGGCAGCAAGGGCAGAGCACGTTGGAAAGGGGCAGCTCTCAGCTCCCTCAGGACCCTGAGGACCAGGACATCCCTGCTGACAGGCCCAAGGTAAAGCAGCCTGACTGCCGCAGCAGTACCCAGCCTGCCACTGCAGGCACAAGAACGGATGCCACCTCACGTGCCACCAAAGAGATTTACTCCCTCTCTTTCTTATATCCCCTTCTGCCATCCCTACTTCCTTAGAGCCCATCTTGGCCTTGGACAATCTCATGCTCCATCAGGCCAGGTCAGATGGGGTTCCTTCACCCTCCTTCCTAGTGCCAATTGAAAAGGCCCAGATCAGACATAGTAGCAGTATCCCCAGGATTTCAGATTCTTCGAGAAAAAAGAGTCTTGATGCTAGAAATAAAACTATAAATGTTCTGGACAATCATGATGACTCAATACTGCTACTGCTGTATAAGCTCTGCATCTTGTGGGCTTGCACTAGCACAGATGCACAGCACCCAAGGAGCTGCACCTACAGACCTGCAGGGTATTTTTCCCATGGTCCTGGGCTGGGCAATTGCATCCATCAGGGGTTTGTGGTAGGGATCACCAGGTTTCTGGAAGAACTTCCAGAAGAGTGGCCTCTGGGATGTTATGAGGGCATGAACTGAAGGTAAGAAATGCAGGAACTGGTCAGGAATTTGGACAGGTGTCCCAGGCCAGGGCAGGTTAGGAGGTGCAGTGGGCGGCATTGCGGTTGTTTGGAGAACAAGGGTCAATCTATGAACACAAATTCTGCATTTCCCTGGAGAGAAAATTGTGACAGGAAGAGGCAAGTCAGGTGTGGAGATCAGCAAGAGTGTGAACATGGAGAGCAAGCTTGGAGCACCCTGGCCAGCACCTCCACCATGTACAACCTTCCCATGAGGGCACTGTTCCCCTCTGCAGGGCACGGAGGTGCCTCAGGTGCACAGCCAGGTGCCAGACCTTCCACAGGGCACAACGAACAGCCACAGAGACAGCGAGAGGAAAAATACATGCACCAGAACACAGGTATCTTCCACAGATAATGCAGCTACTGGGGTCTCAGGGGGAAACAGGATGGGGAGGGACCTGCCAAAGGTAACACTCAGTGGTCTCAGCTCTGTCCAGCTCTGTCCCCAGGGCTGCAGAAGTTTGGGATCAGCTCTCCTCTGCCCCAGACTCTGCTGTGGCCCTGGACATATCAGCTCCAGTGCCAGTCAGGGCATCCTGCAGACCATGGCAGCCAAGCTCTCTGCCAGGGAGTCTGCAGGCAGCTCGTGGTGCAGCTGTGTCACGGCAGAGCCCAGTGAAGGCACAGGGGCTCCTCCTGGGGCTCCAGAGAAGCCACCTCCAGCCAATCCACTCCCGAACAGAACAGTCTGTTCCACTCTGTTCCCGGCTGGCTCAAGGCAAGGTGAGGTTGAGTGTGCACTGGGCAGGCAGCTTTGCCTGCCTGCCTGGGTGGGCAGGACCAGAGCACTCTCTGTTGCTGCTCCTGACCCAGCACCCAGCTCCCAAACCAGAAAAGGAGAGAAACTCCAAGGCCCTGGCTTGTCACCTGTTTAATAGGCACAGCAACAGGAAGTTTATAAATCTAGTTCACTTATCTAAATGTATTTGCATTTGGCATCTCTTTCAACAAGGACAATGAAAACAGACTTTTTGATGTCATATGCTATCATTTTACTAATAAAAACAGACCATGGTTGCCAAATACATCTGAGCATCTTGAAAGTGCTCTGTGAATTAAAGTGACATCGCCAAACTTGAAGGGCAAGTTCTTAGCTTAGAAGCTAGCCTGCATCAGACACTGGATAGCAGCAGAGATGAGGGACACAGGCCAAGTGCCCCAGTGTGCTCCTGCACACAGCTCTGTGTGCACACAGCTGCTTGCACACATCTGGCCTCTGCACTGCTTCTCCCGCAGCAGCATCCCTGGCTGCCGAGAGGATGTCCTGGGCCCACTCCCTCAGCACACCTGCCTGGGAGAGCCGGGCTCCCACAGGAACCGGGCGCGGGCTTCAGGAAGCGCGGCAGCACGGCAGGCTGCAGCTGGCCATGCAGGGAGCACGGCAGCACGGCAGGCTGCAGCTGGCCATGCAGGGAGCACGGCAGCACGGCAGGCTGCAGCTGGCCATGCAGGGAGCAGTGCCTTGCCAGTAGTCAGCACCTCGCTGTGCGCACCCACGGCTGCGCAGCCTCCCGGGGCAATCCCGTGTGTGGAAAAACCTGGTGGGTGAGATCACCTCGGAGATCAGCCAGCCGCTGAGGTGAGTTCACAGCACAGAGATGAGAGCCCTTGGGGTCAATCAGAGGGACCTGCGCTCGGATGGGAACCAGCAGCTCTCCAGCTCCGAGCATCTCCTCCAACAATGCTGTCCACAGCGAGACACCCGCAAAGGTGAGCAGCCCTCAGGCTGCTTCTGCCATCACCAGCTGCTCCAGAGCCTGGCCCACAGGGGTGTGGATCAGAGTATCAGGGCCCTGCTTTTGGGAGAGAATGAGGACCCAGCAGGTGGGACAGCTACAAAGCCTGTCCCTGCACATTTCCATCTCTGAGTCACTGGCTGATGCTGGCTAACAATACAGGCAGTTATCAAAAAAGCAGCTGTCGAAAGGGGTAAGTCTGATGGTTCTTGTCACTGTCTGCCTAAACCTGTCTGCATACCTTCACGCCATGTCAACACAGTCCCCAAGGCTTGGAAAGGCTCCCACTTCCAAAAAGTCAGCAGTTTGAAGGGCTGCTTTCAGGAGTCCCAGCCTCCACTCAGCATGCAGGACTATGCAGGAGACCAGCCATCACTCCTGCTGGCCTTGTCCCCTGGGGAGTGGGGACCTCTGTGCTGGCTAGAGATGCCAAACTCTCTGCATTCCAGGGCTCCCAGTCTCAGCTCCTCACAAAGAAGTTTAAAATTGGGAGAGGTGAATCACCCTCTTCTTCGCCCTAAGGGCAAAGCCGGTCAGGAATTTTCTGTCATTGTAATTTTCCTAAAGGAAAATCCACTTGTGCCCAGCCACACTTCTCAGCTCTGTGACCTTTAAGACTGACTGAGTGTTGGGAAAGCAGGAAACAAACAGATTTGTTTGGATCAGTTTGATCTGACTCGAAATATTTTTGGTTGTGGTCCTGATCCAAAGTGTTTCATCTCAGATCATTTCCACATTAATCTGTAATTCCCTGGCAGGCTCCACTGCCAGCAGCACTGTGGCTGGGATGCTGCTCCCTCCTGAGGCCCTCCTCCTATGCCAGGGTGGATCTCTGTGGCTGCCCTGACCAGCTCTGGCCAGGTGTGCCGTGAGGGTCTCAAGGAGCTCAGCAGGAGCATTTTTCAGGAGGTGCAGGTCCCCAGTTGTGGGTGCAGGTCTGTGACAGCCACCTCATGATGTCTCTGTGCAGTTCAGTGCCCACATCTGTGCACTGGCCAAGGACTTGGCCTATGGAGCATCAGGCTTCAGAGCTCAGCACAAGGCTCCTCTGAGGCAGCTCCTCACTGTCTTCTTTGTAAATTTTTTTGCTTCTCTCTGCCCTGGGACCATCCCATTTCTTCCTAGTATTTGCCCCATTCCTAGATCTTTGTTTTTTGACACCGTACCCCTGCCCTGCTCATAATGCTGTGCATGAGCACGGGGGAACCTGAGTCTGTGTGACCAGAAAAAAAACCTTTGCTGTCTCTTGCTGCCTGGCTGTCTCATTGGTGTAAGGCAGTCAGTGTTTCACAACACAGAGCCCTGGCGGGGGTAGAAAAGCGAGGGCACCGTGTCAGGATCGACAGCGAACAGGGGCTGCAGACAACCCCTGGCTGCGTGCGCTTGTCCCACGCCAGCTCCCCTGGGCAGGCGCGGCTCCAGGCAGACGCACCCCCAGTGCAGGAGGCATTGATGGAGCCACGGGCCTGGGCGGGGCCTGCTCACAGGCAGCTGCATCTGAGACAGAGCAGAGCTGCTGCAACCAAGGGAAAGCTCTGCCTGCAGGTAGAGACCCTAGGCAGGGTCAGGTCCCGACACAGCATGAACTTGGGGTGCCACATGGCACAACTGTGCTGTCCTTCTATCTCAATCCTGGGTGTCCTCAGCCATAAGCAGAAAGGGTCTGCAAAGCATAAGGATTCTGTCCTTCCCCTTGCTGGGATGCACCTGCAGGTGTGCATACTCAGAGAGCTGGCCTGTAGCAGGCTCAGCCACAAGGGTGCCTCTGTTGGACAAGCACACCCTGCTCTGCCCTGGAATCACAAAGGAGGCCTCTAGCATCACTCACCTCACTGCCACTTGCTGCAGAAGTTTGTCCATGCACCAAAACATCCCAGACAGTCTCAGTGGCATTATCTGGAGGGCGGGAAGGAGCAGCCCAATGAATCTCTATGCCACCACTTACAGTCTTCCCCTACCTATTTCAGAGCAACTGCAGGGGATGTAGGAGCCCGCTCATGCACGTCCTCAGGGAAGGGAAGCAGAAGGCATGCTGAAGCTGAGGTCAACAACAGTGGCCTTGGGTGGAGGCAAGGTGTGCAAGGATCCTGATGAATACCGTGAACCTCTGTGGTCCAGCAAAGCATGGAATCCACAGCCAGGGCAGTGCTTTCAGAGGGGGAACCTGCAACTTCTCTCAGCATCTCTGTTTCCAACTGTCCTGCAAAATGGCTTCACATATGGATAGCTTTTGCCATGGCAGACTGGTGTACACGCAGCCTCCAAGAAAGATTTTCAGATTGGTTCTCCAGAAAAACCTTATAGTGTCTGGGTGTTTCAGCCTGCCCAACTGAAATAGCAGACACACACTATCACCTCAGGTAGCCAAGGCTCCCAGGAGCAGCATTAGGAAAGCAAACATTTGGTTGCTTGAGACTGTCCTCCATGGACCCTAGGCACATCTTTGCTGTCTCATTTAAAGTGCTCCTGATCTCCGGGCCAGGCCCCACACAGGGCTACAGGACACAAATCTGCACACTCCAGCAATTTATCACTTGAGTACCCAGCTCCATGAGCTCATTTCCTGGTAAAAGACTCGCTGCACTTCTCCTCTTTGAGTCTGAGTACAAGACCACCTGCCCCAGCAGGGGAGCATCACCCCACCCCTACAGACCCCAGGTGCCATGCCACCTCCGTACCAGAACATCCTCCCCTGCACAGGGGGAATTCTTACTGCATAGAATGCTCAAGGGTGGAAGGGACCTCCAGAGGTCACCTTGTACAACCCACTCAGGGAGGAGGGAAAACACATTGGACCCACATGGAAAACACATGGCTCCAGGGCCAGGCTGTTCTGAAATGTCCAGGGGCAACCACCACAAAACGATGCTGACATGCTCATGTGTTATTGCTGCTTGGCACATTGCTGCCAGCTGCCATCCATGACTGCATGGGTGCTGCAATCAATGGGAAATGCATGGAATACTGCAGCCGTGAGTTGGCTCCACAAATAGCTGCATGACCGCAAAGCACGGAGCTGACGTGCAGAGACTTGTGCCAGGAACTGCAAAAGGAGCCAGACAGCTCACAGACAGCGCTGGCACGGCAGGAACCATCTCCATCTACCCTTGGCAGCATATCTGCTCTCATGGAATCACAGCACCAGGGAGGCTGCAGGAGGGAGATGAAGGATGGGGCAGAAAGGCAATGGATGGGTACAGAGGGGTGGAAAAATCAGAACCATAGAATATCATGAGTAGGAAAAGGACCCACCAAGGTCATCAAGTCCAGCTCTTGGGCCTGTACAGGACAACCTCAAGAATCTCACTACGTGCCATGAGAAGAACTGGGAAAGGGAGACTGGCAGTATGATTGGCCACGACAGAAAACAAGAAGCCAGAAAGAGTATTTTTTTAATATAAAAATAAGGTCTTTCAGTTCTTCATCTTTGCTGCCTCTGAGGGCTTCTGTAATGAGGATTGAGAAGTATGAGACAGTCCAAAGAAACAGCAACTGTACCTAAACTGCAGGACCCAGAAACACATTTCAGCACCAGTATTTTGTGGGAATCAAATCACATCACAGCTCCACAGCAGGAGGATAACAGTCATCCCTCCCACTCGATGCCAAAGTCAGTCAGTCCAGGCAGCAGGAGCTGAGCTGTCAGGCACTGTCCTGGACTTACATACAGCCCGAAGCAGTGCTACGCACTGCCTTTAGCAAGACCTCAAGGTACTGGGCAGATGTTTGGAGAACATGAGGAATGTGGAGATGGCATGCTGGGGAGCTCTGCCAGGCTCCTCCTCCAGGTTCAGAGGAGGTCACAGCCTACCCGGTTGTTCATGGTCTCTTTATTCTGGCTCCCTTATAAAATGTTTGCAGTTCTTTGTCTAGAAACACGTTTGCTGCTCTCAGCAGTTGTTCTTCCTAACTCAACAGTAAGTCACTTTGTATTGTTCTGTTTATCCTTCCAAGGACAGTTTGCCTGGTTCTCCTTATCTCTTCTGTTCTTCTTAAAGAGCCTTGAATCACACCAGAGCAGAAACTCCACTCACCATTTTTGTGGTTCCAATATGTTGTCTGTGCTAAACCATCACTCACACCAGCTGCAGACTCTTTGACCTGCCCTCTCCCTTGCTGAGTTTTGTGGGAAGGAAAGCTGGACATAGAGCCTGAAAGGAAACTGTGATATGCTCTAATCCTGATGATGAGGCATCATTTACTGATGCATGGCGAAGAACCAAAGGATGAGGCTGTGTCAGGGGAGATTTAGATCAAATAATAGGAAAAGGTTCTTCACCCACAGAGTGGTCGGGCACTGGAACAGGCTCCCCAGCAGTGGTCACATCCCTTGGGCTTTTCAGAGTTCAAGAAATGTTTGGACAAGGCTCTCGGGCACATGGTGGGATTCTTGAAGTTGTCCTGTGCAGGACCAGGAGTTGGACTCTATGATCCTTGTAGGTCCCTTCCAGCTCAGGAGTTTCTAAGATTCTATGAGTCTGCTGTGCTGCAGAGGGAGAGACTGGCCCCCAACTTTTACGTTTGTGCCACAAACAGAAGTCCCAAGTTGTGAGTAAAATAAGACCAAAAACTACTTGAGTCACCTCTCCCAGCATCTTCATCCTCCTGCTTGTTGAAGTCCAGTGGGAAGGACCTGTCTGGAGCAAGCCCACCCCGCCAGGGCCAGCATACTCACTTTGAAAGGCCCCAACACCTGAGAGCATGACTGGTCTTACTTCTGTGTCCCTATCATGTCAGCAGGTCTTGCCCTCTGTTGGCAGAAGCCCAAGACCAAGCATTTCTTCACCCAGTTTTCTCCTCTGGTTGCCTGTTCTTTGAAACCCCAGTGCAGCAGGATCTGCCATTTCAGGCCAGCTGTCGCATATCAGCATCTGTCAGCTGGTTCCAAAGGCATAGAATGAGTTTACACCAACAAAAGCTCCCATGCAGGTACCAGGAAGCATGACGTCTGCAATGTTTTTGGTCAAAAGCAATCCCATAGGAAATAGTGGAGCTGGCTCCTTCAGCCTGGTTTCCAATGGAAATAAAACTTAAGCAATCATGCTGTTTGTGTTTGTTCATCCATCACCAACAGCTCGGAACCCATCAGCAAATTTCACCCAGATCAGACTGAGGCATCAAGAAGCCAATGGTCTGACTTGACCTGTGACATGGGATTCCTCTCTTTACCAGTTGCATAGGAGGAGCCCATACAGAAAGCTGCTGTGAGAGCTCAGCTTCTTTCAGACACCAGAAAAGAGTACACAGAGTTTCCCCAAACACCTCCTCATGCAGAAACTTTAGGTGGGACTCACACTTTCCAGGACACCAGAGGATCCACCAGAGCAAAGAGAGCCCTGGGAGGTGAGGTTTCTTTGAACAGGCTGCCCAGGCTTGCTGCCTCTGGTTTTGCACTGAGGATGTCACCACCATAAAACAGCAAATTTAACACTGATAAACAGAATGACCGAGAACATCTGTACCTGATGGGCAGAAGCAGCCCCCAACCTTGTGAGACCAGCACCCAAAAATGTCAGGCAGCATCAATCACAGTGTCTTGGTTTGAAAGACAGGTGTCTGCTAAGGAAGGCAGGAGCCTCCCTTGGAATGGAAAATGCAACCCCCTTCCCTCCGAATGATTATAATTTTGAAATTAAGGGGCTTTCAGGCACAGATATGAGGAATAGGAATAACAGTTCTTTACTAATATATATCTATAACATGGCAAGCAAACAACAATAACTGTGGCAGTACCAACAAACAGAAGCAGGAACCCAGTGAGCGCCTTCTCGGCCGCAGGCGCTTTCCCCTTTGGTGCAGTGCCGCTCACAGCCGGCAGGGGCGCTGGCGGCTCCCGGGGAGCAGGGCGGGTGCGATGGTTCCTCCGCGGCTGCAGGGGGCGCTCCGGAGCGAGCTCGGGGAGCACGCGGGAATGGCGGGCGGGGAGCTCGCCTCACAAACCCCCAGGGGCAGCCGATGCCGGTGCCCAGCCAGGCCCTCGGGAACAGCGGGCTGGAACGGCAGGGACCAACACACAAAATCCCGGGTGATAGGCGAGGTGTATCAAACTCCGGAGCTGCAGCGGGAGCCCCGGGACGTCTCGGCAGGCAGGGGGTGCGGGGCTACGGTGTACCGAAGGCTCGGAGCAGCGGCAAAGGAACGGCAGGGGCAGGGCAGTCGTGGCCCGGCTCCCAGCAGGGCAGGGAAAGGCAGGCTTCGGATCCCGGGGTCCCCTGAGGCACCCAAGCAGATGCTGTAAAGGCCCCTCTTTTAGTGAGATAGGGTGTTAAGTAAAGTCCCCGTGCAACTGCTGCTCCAGGGAGCAAGCTTCACTCAGGGTAGAAGGAAAGCAACAGAAGGCAGAAGACTGTAGTAGTTAGTGGTGAATTCTCTCCACAACGATAGAAGCTCCTCTCCCCCTCAAATGCCGGCAGAACAAGAGACCCACCCAACCCCTTTTACCCAGTTCAAATCTCGCGACCTCTCTGCCCCACAGGAGAAAACCTCAGGTAAAAGAGGTGGCCAGCGAGACTCCTCCCCCTGTGGCCAGGTCTTTTGTCTCTTTGGCAGCTTGTATGGGGAAAAATTCTTTGAGAGAAAAAGAAAACAAAAGGAGAACTCCTAAAACCCTAACACACGGCCAGGCCCCAGAACAGCATAAGGGTCATGATTTTCTCACCCTTCCAGATAGTTTCAAAGATAATGGTGTTTTTTCTCCAGGCTTCACCAAACACTCAGACCAAAATCCAGGGGAAACAATTGATGTCAGTGACTGATGTGCCCACTGCAGTGCTTAAGCTGGTCATAGGAAGAAGCACAAAAATAATACAATTTCACTGTTTATCTAACACCAGCTAAAGGCAAAGTCAACAAACAGTCTTGGTATCTCTCAGGAGACACAAAGCTGACAGCCCCAGCCTACCCTCAACAGACACAGGACACATTGACTTTGGCAGCGCTGACTGCTGCATGCTGTCATGTCAATAAACATACCCATACAGATATCCAGGGGAGGTGAAGAGTCGTGGAATGTGGAAAGGAGCAGTGTTTGCTATAAAAAGACAAGGCAGAGAGAAAAATCAGTCTTATTAATAATGACACCTCCCTTTATGATACGCTCATGAATAAGGAAAGGCAGGAACACTGCTGGGGGGGGCTGTGCCAGATACAGTCCAGGAGACACAGTATTGCCTATACTGCTCTACAGCTGCGCACAGCTAAGGAGGTGGTGATGCTGCTGCTTTCCTGTGTGCTTTCAGAAATGCCTTTACCTCGCCACACAGAGAGAACCACTCAGGTTGCTCCTCTCCAAGAACGCAGTCCCCATGTGCCAGTTTGCACAGAGAGGGAAGCAGCTCTGTGCCAGGCTGTGGCTGGAGAGCTAACCTGGAACAGGGCTCCTTCAAGCCCACACCTCCACTCATACCCAGGCCCTTTCCCACCTCACTGCCCAGAGGCAAGTCCTTAGCAAAAGTGCATTAGGCTGATGCAGTAGCTTACACGTGACAATGCTGTGATTACATCCTGGTGACATTGTTACTGTGGGAAACCCATAAGCACAGAACTATGGCTCACAGTGCAAATTTCACTCGCTGAGGTATGACTAGTCTAACACAGTCCCTTCAGCTGCTTACTTGGAGAAGGAATGCTTGTTTCCACCATATTCAAAGAAAGAGGGCTGCCTGAAATGGAAGCAAGAAGCAAAACAGCAGGCAGCAGAGAAAGCCAGGCCATCAGCCCTGAAATGCACATCACAGCACGGCACAGACACAGCTTGTGAAGTGCCCTTTGACTAGCAGCTGTGCCCTCAGGGGTATCAACTGGTTGTCCCTAATCTCGCTTAGAGTGCACTCTAAGCCATTAAAAAGGCATTAAACATTATTGGTCCCAGTATCAAAAAAGTATTGAATATCTGCCTTTTTCTTGCCCTTTGTTTCTAGGTCCTCTGCCCCAGTATACAGCAAGCCCACGCTTTTCCATAGCCTTCATTTTGCATCTGGCATAGTTGAAAGAAGCCCCGCTTGGTGTCTTTCGTGTCTGCTGGCCCCAGCACTCTGGCTTTGCTCATTCCATTCCTGAAAGTTCAGGCAATGCCTCAGTGCCCACTGCAGGTAACCTGTCCCTGTGTCTACCACCTGTCCCTCTCGGGTTCCCCACCAAACATTACTCTCACATCAAGGAAGCTGGTCCTTGTACAAGATGCTGCTATTTCAGTGGATCCAGGATGAAAAGGAGGGTAAAGTTTCAGTCCAGTCTATCTATAGGGAATCAAAAGTGAAATTCCACTCTTCCCAAAACATCTAAGCTGCGCATACAGTATAGGAGCATTTTAAGAGCAACAATGCCCCCTGCCTGTCTCCACTCCTGCGCTCTCTTCCCACTCCTTTGAATTTTCCACCCACAAATCAGTTGATTTAGATCTGTCGCTTCTGTCATAACACAGCTAGGATGGTACAGCTCCAGATTTAGGGGAAATGGATCTTTCTGGACTGAATTCTCTTTCAACATGATGTAGAGTAAGTGTGGCTTCACTGAAGTCTCTGCTCTTCAGCCTGAACCAGTGCTTGGTCAAGGATGAGACATCCTCAGGAGCACCCAGAAATTCAGCTCCTTCTGTTTTCAGCTTCGTAGTCCACACTAGTAACTTCATCCTGCCCTCTCCTTTCAACTCCATCACCTTTTCCAAATTCCCACTGTGCCAGAGAGAAGATACTGCCCAGATCTCTCCACTGACCTCACCAGAGTGCTCCACATCTTCTTGCTCTCTAAGGGTAGAGCCATGTCTGGACTCACTGCTTTCTCCAGGTGGGAAATACAAGTAAAGATGGTGGAGAGGGAGATCCTGGTGCCCAAGGAGGCCTGCTGGGCTGGAAAGGGTTTGTGGAGTGAGGGGATACACTCTGAGCCATGACCTGGGTCTCCACAGGGAGCTGGCTGGCTGAGTACCGTCAGAAGAGGACTAGGAGAGCCTGAACCTGGAGCAGATCATTCAGACTCCACGAAGCAGAGCAGGAGAGTTGCCAAAACTACTCTCCGGACAGACAAGGGGCTGTGGTAGGATTACAGACATCCCTGACGCAGGGGAAACCAGGCGCTGGGAACCTGGAACAAGGGACTGAGAAGCACAGCAAGGGAAGAGTTTGGGGTGATGAGTCAGAGGCTGAGCGCAAACACAGGAACCCGCTATCACGCGGTAACTGGTTACTGCGTGTCAGCGTTACAGTCCATGTGCATTTGCTTAGTCCTTGCAAATAAGGTCACTTCAGCCAGCTTAGTGCAGTTCTGTCACGTTGGCTAACTTGAACTGACTTGCATGTGCCATGGATTAGGCATGTGCACACACAGCTGCCTCCCACCGCCAGCTGAGGTACAGCAGTGTATTCCTCTGTGACAACTTGTCCAGTCTGTCCACACCTCAGCTTCAGAACAGCTCCATCGGTGGGACAGGGGAAGCTCAAGCAAAAGTACCTGGAATATGGTAAGATAGCTAAGAAGGTCACACAAACAAGGTGGCGAGTGGGGTTGTGCTGAAGCACAGTGAGGACCTATCCCATGCCATTTCAGCCTTCCATCTTGGGCATGCCTTCTCCAGGACCACAGCCTCCCATGTTCCTCTCCTAGGCTGGAGTCTACTGGGCTTGCATGGCTGCTTGACAGAACTTCCTCGTTAGGAGGTTTCGCAATCGCCTCCCTGTGACTGTACTAAGCGGCCTGCATCATCTGTTTTGACTTTGCTGGATTTGTCTGTGTTCAATATATTTCTCGCAAGGGTCCCAGTTCAGCCCTCATTGACGTCAATGGGAGTCGGTCCATTCCCTTCAGTGAGAGCGAGAGCTGTCCCTTGGTGCTTGTATCTCGGCTGTTCCGTTTCAGTGCCCAGCTCCACACACCCTCCTACCTTTCCCATCCCTTCCACATGGCTGGCGGCTCTACCCTCTCCCTTCTGGCTGAACAGCAGATCCTGTCCCAAACTCTCTGCTCTTCCCTGAAACTGTTTTCCACCACAAATCTTGATTTTCTGAGCACCTTCAGGAGCGTATTTCCTCAGCTGGACCTTCAGCAATGTTTCCATTTCCTAATCCTTGACAAAGCAGGTATTGTTGGTTGGCCTCTCCACCTGGAGATGTCCTCGTTCTACAGTACAGTCATCCAGCTGGACAATGAGGAAGGCTTTCCCTTCAGTTAGGTTTATTTCCGCATTAGCTCGAGGGTAAGTTCCAATCCTAACTTAGATCTCTGTGTGGGTGTTTATCAAAGAGGAAAGCTGAACAGTCAGAGGAGTCTGAGAATCTGGTTTCAACACCACAGCCTGTTAAGGATTCCCACTGAAATTTTGGATAAGTCATTTAAATTCTTCACTCCCTCCTGTAAAACCGGGAATCATGCTCCCCTCTCTCCAGTGTTTTTTGATGGTGGGATGTCCTCACAGTTCTTTTGAGACCACTACTAAAGCTCATGCAGAGAACTTTACATCCCCAAGCCTTTCTGAGTTAGCACCATCTGAGACACTTCAAAAATGGACAAACAAAGATACAAAATATTTGCTGATCACCCACTAGATAAACCTTTCACCACATCCATGGACCGTCAGAGAAGAGGCAAGACAACACATGCCATGCACACATTGTTTCCAGCCCTTTCCTACAGCACTCATGCCAGTGATGCTGTGGAGAGGATCCTGTACTCGACAGCTCCGTGGTGTGACCCACTCTAGCCTGGCTTACGTTTGCATGTTCATCCTGGAGCCAAACTGTCTGTCTGATTTATGTTATCCTAAGGAAGATCTTGAATTAATGGTAACAAATTTCTTTAGAGAAGACCCATCTCATGGCAGAGGGAAAAAGAAAAGGAAAGAGGGAACCACGGGAATTCTTCTCCTTTCACATCCCAGCTGGGCTTGGCTGGAGCTGACTCCAGTTATGCTGGTGGAGCCCAGCACTGCATGCACTTCTGAGGCTGCCACAATGACTCCCAGTGCCAGAGATGTGCTCTCAGGCGAAGTGGGAAGCAGATGGGCCAAACACAACACCCCCAGCTTGTGCAGCAGGCACAGTTTGAGAGAAGGGGATTGTTTTTATCAATCAAGAGATTCTGCTGGAAGGAAAGGCTTCCTGTGGGCTTCAGCAGCAAGGAGGGAATGGCAAAGCACTCAAAGAGCAGTCAGCCATGGTTCCAGGGGAACGCTTTCAAGATGTGGTCTGTCACACTGATACACAATCCCAGACAATTCAGCCTCGAGAGCAACCCCATATCCCACTAGATATAGAGATGAGAAGGAGGAGAGACAGCTCCTCAAGGCTGATGGTGTCCAGGGTACTCCTGAACATCATCTCCCTGAGGACCTGCTGTCCGTCAACTCTGTCGTAGGGAAAGCCACTCAGACTGAGGTGATCACCCCCAGCTCCCATCTCACAGGCAAATCCTGGGAAATTAACTGCTAAAGATAAGGCCAGCCAGCTCTGCATTCCCTCAGAACTTCACCTGCACTGCATGTCCCCATTCCCTGCCTGTACCAGAAAACAGGCAGGGAATGGGGACATGCAAGTGACATTGCTGTCAGACTAAGAAGGAACCAGGGATGCAAGAAAGGTGAAGGAGGAGGGATGGAAAAGGTGAACATGGGCTGCCAGAGCCTCACTCAGATGGGAGCTGGGCAGAAATGGCAGTGAACCCACTATTTATGAGGAGTAAAGTGCTACAGAGCACAGCTGGGCCTGGACTACCTTCACCAACACCACCGCCTGCCAAGCTCCTAATAGAAGCCAACACAGGCTGACTTGGGTTCTCATGCTGTTCCAGAGCAGCAACTTCCCCCTCCCACATGCTCTGTGAAGCAAGTGCTTCCCAAGCATGTCACCACATCCAGGGTCTCCAGGGCTTCCCCACCCACAGCTACAGCCAAGCAGAGCAGCCCAGGAGTAATGGGTCCATATCCTCACTTCTCAGCTTGCCCTCTGCAGCCCCACCTTGCCACACAAGCCTCCCCTCTCCAAGCAGGGATGGAGTATGCCCACGGTCTGTTGTTGTTGGTTTTGGCTCAGCAGTAGCAGGCTGCTTCCAGCAAGAGTGGTATGAATAATTGCCCAATTAACTGAAGGAACTTCCAGATGTGTGTTTGCTTTCATACCCATCCAGCCCCCCTCAATCCCACGTGCCTAACGCCATGGAGAGTGGTGGGGGTGGGAGAACCATGGCTCTGCTAACTCGTGCAGCAGTGTGGGCAGGGCTTACCTGCTGCCTGGCTCAGCTCCTCTTTCTATCCCCACCTCCCTCCCACTCTTTAAATGGGGAAATGGTCTTTTTAAACGACCCCAGGGAGAAGGAAATTTGCCCTGCCTGCCAGAACTTGGTTACACATGCCAAAAGCCAAGAAAGCAGAGAAGAAAGCTGATCCCATGTTATGATTTTTATCAGGTGCACAGACAGTGAACTCTCTTAAGACAGGTTGCCATTTTTTACCATTTCCCCCCACCTTTTCCCATTGAATAATCTCACACTCAGCAGAGGTTTTATTGTCAGCTAAACTGCTTTCACCCTGCAGGACACTGAGAAACCTTTCAAGATTGTGGTTCTTCCCTGTTTTCAGCAGGATCCAGCATGACCCATCTGCTTCTCACCATCTGAAAAAGAGAAACTCTTTCTAGAATCCAGGTAGAGATTTGACCTGGGCGTGGGGTGTCTGGAACTCAGTCAACAGAACAAGGCCAAAAGGTGCCTCAGACCCCTTAGACAATGAGCACTTCCCACCATCCCCCATCCCTCCCTCACACAAAAAGTGAAGGGGGGGGGGTGTTTTCACCTCTGATTTTTGCACCCAGTTTGGCACCTAAATATCTAAGCTCCAGTGAGAAGATGCAGAATCAGCTCCAGAGCAACCTGCTCCACCCAATAGTGCTTAAGACAAAATGAGCTGATTCACTCACGGGAGGCTTCAGTCTCTCCCCACTGCACAGGACAGATGGAGCTCAGAGGACAAAATTACACCAGATGGCAAACTTCTATGTAGCTACTGTTTGGGGAAATAAGTGCCATCCAAAACACACATTCCGTCCAACCACAGCAGGAATGAAGCAACTCCGGCTCAAGGCATTCTCCCAGACCAAACCCTTAGCCTTGGGACCCTTTGGACAAGATATCCAGAAATAACAGCAGCTAGAGATGATGACTCTGGAAGCAGCATGAGCTTGGTATCATGGGCTTTGCACATCTCCTTATGTCATCCAGCTCCCAAGGCTTCATCTTTTAAACCTTCAGACAGCAAGTGGCAGAGAGCATCCAGGACTCAACCCCAGCCAGAACATCTTCTTTAGCTCCAGCACATGGATGCACACATGGCACTGTTGAAGCAGAAGGCTGCAGAGACCTGCTTCTCCTCCAGCAGCTGGCAAAGCCTGAACCAAAGAAAGAGGACAAACTGCCACGTGATCCTTCCCCACAGTGTACAGGGAGCCTGGCTCACCGCAGGCCAAGCAAATGCTCCTTCTAACTGAGCAGCTTCAGGGAAAGTGTGCTCCTGAAGTTGGGAGATGTTTTGGATGATCCTTGCTCCCATCCTTTGAATCATGACAAGTGGACAGGGCAGACAGCCAAACTCCAAATACCTCTAAAAGATGAATGGTGATGTTTTCCTGAGAGGAGCTCAACAGTCAACATTAACTTTTCAGTAATCAGCAAAGAGCCCAGTGTAAAAAACTCTTTCCCATGCCAGATTTCCATACCACTCATCTCAAGACTGGGATATAAAGTCCCATTTCTCACAAATCTCTCTTCAATCACTGAAAAAGTCACTGCTGCCAGGACTTTCCCTTGCTCCTTAGATTGTTATTCAAATCTAGCCCACCTACAGCAATGACAATTCATTTGCCCCCTTCTCTCCACAGCACATTTTCAGGTCAAATCCAGACATGGAGAACTAAATGATCAGGTTGTTTCTTTCAGACAGGGCATGAACCTGGTTGCTGGAGGGCAGCTGTCCTGCTGTAATGCCTGCCTTTCAGAGGAGTTATTCACAGCTCCTGTGCTTGACCTGCTGCACATGGGGCAGCTTCTGCAGACCCTCCCATGAGAGAACAGGGACTTGAAGCCAGGGGAGGAAAGAGGAGGTGACACTTGTATGAGGAGCATGAGGAAGGCAGGGTCTGAGATCCTGCCTGAAGGGTAAGATTGTACAAGACTAAAAGTAATAAAGACGGAGAATTCAGTAAATTCCCAAGGGAAGAAACAGTGTGTTTTCTAAGGACAGAAAAACCTCGCATCTGTTCTGGGCACTGGTGTTTCAACCCACTCTGACATTGGCAGAGCAGGGCGCTGAGCCCACTGCCCACAGTGCTGCTGTCAGAAGGCAGAGGAAGCCTTTGGACTGTGCAGTATTTTGCAAGGGTGGAACAAATGGCTTCCCCTCCACAGCCATTGCTCTACCCACTACCCCATAGGACTCAAAGAGTTTCATAATGTTTTCAGCATGGCACTTTACCAAGCATATGTCATAAATTACAGTCCCGTGCTGATAATAAATCAGGTAATAGCGACACTTTTTTGTCCTGCCAACTGCAGAAAAGGTGGTAAAGGGGAGGGAGGAAGGTGGGGGGAGATGCCTATTAGCACCAAGCTGGATTTTACATGCGATGGAAAGTGTTTGTTCAGCTGGATGTGAGAAGGGTCCTTAACCAAAGAGCACACACTAATGAAAACAGAGTGTGCGGAGGGGTGAGGGGCACCAGCACAGAGTAGCAATTCATCCTCTGGCACAGGTGTGAAGGCTGCAAGGACCAGGCCTGGGCCAGAGCACCACCGAGCCTGCTTTTGCTCCAGCTCCATTTCACACCTTCTGGAAACTAATTGCAGATTCTGCTTTGCCTTAGAGGAGAGCACAGGCAGGCCTGAGAGCAGCCGGTGCCATGGATTTTGGTGTAAAGCCCTCTTGAGAGCTACGCCTGCCCAGGCTGTTTGGCTGGGACAGACAGGAACCCTCTTCAGGCAGAGGCCCTCTGGGCACCATACCCTCTCATCCTTCACCCAGGCAGGTTCAGCCTATTCTCAGGTCTCTAAAAAGGAGATCCATGGGATTGCAGCCTGGTTTTGAACTTACTTGTCCAGCCACCTCTGCTGTGAACTCTGCAGGTCCCTCACTGCTCCCACTCAATCACACTATGAGGTATATGCACCAGAGGCCCTGAAGACCCAGAGCCAGCAGCCCAGACAGAGACATAATGCTATGAGGGACCCCAATTCCCCAAAAAACGGTCCTGCTTTGCCTGATGAAAGCCAATGAGCCCCCTGAGAAAAGGCAGTGCTGTGTTTGAGCTGGTGCAGAGGAGTGAAGGGGGAAGAAAGGGATCAAGCCAACATCAAAGGCAGTGCAGGGCATAAATAAAGCAACATTTAGTTATTCGTCCATGTCTGTAGCATGTGACTGACCAACAGTCCCTGGAGCTTATAGGATACACCTGCACTTGGAATAAACCAAACTCCTTCAGAATCACCTTCCCAGGAAAAGCCCTTGGATTATGCGTCATTCCCTAAGATCCCACAGGTCATCAGGCAGGCATCCCATGCGGGGGGAGGCAAACTGTCATGTGCAAGATCCTTCTGCAATGAACTCTCCTCCTCCAGAGTCAGGAGTGGGTTAGAGTGCCCCAAAGATGCCCAATAGCCAGAGGAATCTCTGTGGACTGGACCCTACCAGGTATGGAACAGCACAGCAGGACCTGCAGCCAAAGCCGGATCCTAACAAGCAACATCACACTCTAGAATACCTGGTGCGACATGCTGGGAGTGTACCACACACCACCACAGTCTCCTCATGGAGGAGGCGGATTAAAGTCATCCTAAAGGGAAACTGCTAATTCCCTTCTCACAAATCCCCTCTCCATACCAAGAGGATCACCCAGTACCAGAAGTTAACCTTTCACATTCATGGTACAATGTGACTGCTCACCTCTAAAAGGCAGGAGCTGCCATAGCTGGGGCAAGGGAAGGGACAAAGAAACAGGAAAAGGTGGCTGCAACCTATCCAACCAAATGGAAAACACAGTGTCCACAGAGCACTTCTTGCAGTCACAGAGAAATGCTTGGCTGCCTTCACCACCTCATTCCTTTTGTGTCATTAAAACATCCACAAGCACTCTCCCGGTTTTGGGACCATCAGCCCACCTCATTGCCAGGAGTAACAGCAGCTCATCTAGAGGGGCAGAACCACGTCTGGCTGCTGCAAGTGGAAGAGAAATGATCCACACCATTGAGCAAACCTCTCATTAAGATGCTGGCACGTGATAGGAAAAAGATTTGCTTAATTATCCCCTGGTAATTCCCAGTTTTACCCACAGGAGGTCAGACTTTGCCGAGGCTTATCAGCTTTCCATGCAAGCAGCCCAGGGCAAGCCCCATTGCTGTGGGACCAGCAAAGCCACTGTTTTACTAGCCCAGCTTAGGTTTTGGCCTAAGACCCTTCTGTGCTTCCTGGCATTCACTGATGGTTCTCCAGATGCTCCTCTGCCCACCTTACCAGTGCAAATCTCCTCTCCAAGGCTGTTGGACATCCACAAGGACAGTTCTCATGTGATGGATCATTCCATCCACTTAGCCATTCCTCACTTGCTTTTCTTTTCTTGCTTTCATGTGGTTTCCCAACCTAGCCTTCCAGTCCCTCCACTGCCCCTGCCAAAAAGCCTCCATTACATCCAGTGCCTAGTCGATAACTCCAGCCTGGTTTCATAAGAAAATGTAAGATAGGAAACTGTACACACAGAGAAATTTCTGTTCCTGTAGGTTCTGGAAAATGTATGTTCAGAAGGAATAGCATTCCCACACAAAGGAATGGTTCAGTATGAGAGCACTTGTTCTTGTTCTTCAGAGAACAGAGAGAGAAGCCACCATCAAGACACAAACCCAAAGGTCACAGGCTTCACCCAGCACTGCACTTGCGGAACTACTCTATTTCATGCTGCGTGAAAGTGTTCCAAAACTCTGGGAACTAGTTTGATATAAACAAAGATCCTTCTTTCATCCCTATAAAGCCTTTGTAGACTCACTGCCCTCCATGCCCAGGGGCTCCCCTGGTCTTGTTCTTTATTTGAACCACTGCAGGGTTTAGGACTTAAAGGGCCTTGGCATTCCTTGGCTTCTGTAAAGCTGTCAGCAAGTAACATCTTCCTCCAGGAGGAGGAGTAGATGCATTCAAACATGTTTTCCAGCAGCCATCCGCCAGCTACTCAAGCAAGGTCTTCACTCTCTCTCTCACAGTCACAGACAGTCCAACAGCCTGAACACAGGCTGGTGGAGATTATTCATATGGCCATGCAGGCTCCAAGGTTTTACAGCACACAGCATCCACTCTGCCCATATCATCTGCCATTTTCACCGCCCACTGCTGTCTCCTTTTATCCTGCATTCACACAGGCCCCTCTCCTGAAGGATTTCCCCACACTGATCTTATCTCTGTGCCCTTTATCTTATCTCTGCCTCCTTAAATCTATCCCCCTACAGCACCCAGAATACTGGAGTTAGGTAAAATCGTTAGGCAACGCAGAGGCTTTAGTCACCATTATACTCCTAAAATATCTATTGATAATGCACCACTGAGCATCAGGACAGAAGTTTGGAGAGAGCCTTCAATTATGCCTACTTTTGGAACACTGAGAACAACTGTCTGGCTAAACAGTATATTCAGCTCCAATCATGGTTCACATTTCAGCAGAGAAACTCTGGGAGTCTGGTCTCTCTCCCTGTGCCTGCTCTTGCTTTTCCAAAGCATGTCAATCCCCAGCTTTTTTTTCTCCATGTGAACACGTTCTCTCTGCCACAGTTTCCTGGGAGGGACATGAGAATACCAGCACTGCTTTGCCTCAGAGGGGCACCATGAGCCCAAGTACACAAAATACATAGGTCCCACATATTACAGTGAAATGATCTATAAATGCTGAAGACAGATGAAAGTTTTCCATCCTCCTACAAAATCTTAGCAAATGCTGCCCACACTTATCTCTGTCCTCACATCTCTCCCTCTACTTTCATCCTCTTTCAAACCTGCTTTCCTTGCTAGCTCAGCTTCCTTTAGCACAAGGAACATAATGCTTTACACGTGTGGCAGTGCCCTCTGGGACCCTGCAGAATCAAACACCAGTGAATACAAAATAATGTATTATATTTCCAATTTATATTTGGATAAACAAATGATTTCTCAGCACAGCTTTTGGAAATGGGTCTCATGCTCCACGACACGAGTTCATTGGTGTCCACGGTAGCATTAGCCAGGCATTAAGGGAGCCTTAAAGGAAGCACATTACCAGGACTGCTTACTGCTTCCCCCCAGTTTGGAGCTTAGGCCTCCTTTGGAGCAGTGGGCCCACCTGGCCAGCGGCAGAGGCAGGGGCCCAGCACTGCCTGAGACCCCACTGACCATTTGCCACAGCATGGTGGCTGCTGTGTCTGTCTGCAGGACTTGACAGGGGTCTGTAAGAAAGGTGAGGACAGGCTTTTCAGCAGGGCCTGTAGTGACAGTGTTGCCTTTCCCTGGGCTTAGAATTAAAAGCCAAACACGGTTAGATGGGAAAAAGGGTTTTACCTCGGTATTTATTTAAGGATCCTCTGGTGCACCACATCCAGGTAGAAAGCACCCCCGAATGCACACCCTAAAGATGCACACCAGGATGCCCACCCCAAAAATGCACACACACGATAATTTGCATATACGGTTACAGACCTTGCAAATCAGCATCTCTATCAAAGATTCCCCAATGAGAGGCTCAAGAGCAGCCCCCGTCTTGAGGAACCTTCCCCCTGGATGGGCCTATCTCGGTTTACAGAAGGTGTTCTGGAGAGGACCTTGGTGTCTGGGGCTTTTTGACCCAACTTCGCGGTTTCCAAGATGTTTAGTCTCTTGGCTTAACAGAACTTTGGGTCTAAGCTAGTTATCAGACGTAGGGAATTACAAGTATGTGGGCTAAAAGCACTAAGAATACATGGAAATCTGTATAAAAGGGTATATGAAAGGGTATATGAGAGGGGTATATGAAAAAGCAAAAAATCATCATGGCATCAACAGGACAAGGGGGGATGGTTTTAAACTGAAAGAGGGGAGATTAGACTAGGTATTAGGAAAAGGTTTTTACAGTGAGGATGCTGAGGCCCTGGCACAGGTTGCCCAGAGAAGCTGTGGCTGCTCCATTCCTGGAAGAGTTCAAGACCAGGTTGGCCAGGGCTTGGTGCCACCTGGTCTAATGGAAGGTGTCCCTGCCCATGGCAGGGGTGGGACTGGATGGACTTTAAGGTCCCTTCCAACCCAAACCACTCTAGGATTTTATCTTGCCTCTAATCACTGCCCAGTAGCTTTAAGGTAAATACAAAAAAACCCCTTAAGACCCCATTTAAAATGCAGCTGCAAATGGCTCCAAGTCCTCTGTGTGTTTTATGTTTCATTATCATGTTTTGTACTTTCCTTGTGGTCCTTTGTGGTTTCCTTTAGATTGTAAACCGTCCGGGTAAGGGATTTGTTATCTCTTTGGCAAGATCCTACCGTACCAAGCTGTGTACATGTACAACACCATATAAAAGATTAGTGCTTTATTGGCCACTGAAGCATTGCTAGTTAATAATCTTTAATGTGGCAGTTATTTATCCAGTAGTAAACAGAACACTGCTGCCAAGCCAAGTCAAATAAACACTGTGGAAATCCTTCATCTTTAAAATGAACCAGTTTCTGCCCTGGACATCGTAGGCTTTGCAAAAAAAAAAAAAAAAAAAAGGCAGTCACATTGTTACTGAGCACAAAAGTAGTCAGATTTTAAAGCTTTCCTAGAGCAACAATTGTTTCTAGTATTTGTGTTGAGTTTTTCCCAGCCCCCAGGGCAGAAGCACAGCCCGAGTCCTCCTTATCCAGCACTGCTGTCTGTGGGATGATGACCAAGGAGCCAAGCAAGGGCTAAGGCTTAGTGTCTAGAGTCTATGCTGTGTACCCTCTGTGTCATCTCCGTGGATAGAGAGCTGCACAGCCGAGGTCAGGAAAGGCCCTGAAGGAGCAGGTCCTGTGAAGATGCAATGATCTTGCTCTGGCTCTGAAGAATGGAACAAAAGAGAACGAAGTTGTATGACCAGAACTTTGAAGGACACCATAGCAAAAACAAAACAAAAACAAAAAAAACCAAACAAAGCAAAACAAACACAAAACAAACACAAAAACCCAAACCAAAAAAAACCCCAAAAAACCCAAAAAAACCCCACCAAAAAACGAAACCACAAAAACCAAAAAAAACCCGAAAAACCACCAAACTTTTTTCTGATTAGGAGTCCCACATATATGACTGTATTACTCTGCTCTCTGCTTAGATCATGCTATATGTGAAGAAAGAGCAGGGGGATAAGATTGGGCTTTGTATAAGGAGGGTTAAAATTTCACCTAGTTAGGAGGAAGACCCAAAAGGACCTCAGAAACAGTCGATGGGCTACTCTCCTCTCCCTCCTTCCAAGCATTCATTGTAAGCTTCTACATAAGGTGATGATGATGATTATTAGTATTACCTGGGCTAACACTATACTATTGTCATTGTTAGAACTCTATCACGGCTAGTGCATCCATCTAGGGCAATTCCAAATCTGTATTTCAGAGAATCCCAGAATCTCAGAATGGTTTGGTTGGGAAGGGACTTTAGAGCTCATCCAGTTCCACCCGCCTGCCATGGGCAAGGACACCTCTCACTATCCTGAATCATTAAAATCACAATATTCACAGACAAAAACTCTCTAACTAATTAAAGTTAGGAAGTGGTATGTTTATTACGCCGGCAGGCGGCACGGGAGTCGCCTCCTACACATGTGCCAGCACCTTACATGGTTATTAGCCTTCTATTTATTTTACAAAGTGTTACATATTAATCATATACATATTTCTAGCACCTCCCATTTCTCGTTTCTTATTAAAATGAGGTTATTAGCCCTTTGCGTGTGTGCAGTTCCTTCTTCGATTTGGGTCGGTGGTCTTGATTTGAGTCGGTGGTCCTGAAAGATGAAGTCAGGGATCTCTTCATCACCATGAACTTTCTACCTTCTATTGTGGGCAAGCCTCAGCAAGCCTCCTGGAGACGGTCCATACCTCCTGCCTGTATTTGAGCATGCAATCTAGGTGCTAGTTATAATTTTATCAGTTTATTTTGTCCTTATGACAATTCATTTCCTATAAGCAAAGTTTTAGACAGGTACATAATAGTGAATAGCACTATACTTAGCCAACTTATCTCTTGGTTTAATCAGTACAAATTGGTTCTAACTCCTAACTAAAGTTTAACTCTTCATAATCTTAACTCAATCCCAGGTTATTCCAAGCCCTGGCCAACCTGGCCTTGAACACTTCCAGGGATGGGGCAGCCACAGCTTCTCTGGGAAACTTGTGCCAGGCCCTCACCATCCTCTGAGTAAAGAATTTCTTCTGAAAATCTAATCAAAACATACTCTCTATCAGTTATTCCCCCTTTCATTTCCACTGCTTCAATAAACCACGCTATTCATGAATCTGTGATGGTGAGAGTTCTTATTGAACATTACCAGACTCGCGGTGTTGAACATGCCCTGTTTGAGAATCTGTGCTCATGGAAGTTCCTATTGAACATAGCCATTTATAGTGCCAAACTGGTTAAAATCAGAGATTTAGCTCAGCTACCCTCACCCTCTTTGATCTCTAATGACCAGCTGGATCACAAGGGGTTTCGTTTCCACCAAATTTCTATACTCCTATCACAACACTGCCCCAACCATCCCGCCTGCCTACACGGCCCCTCACTGTCACCCACCTCACAGCCCTCGTC
>VZTE01001000.1:24655-49221 GCA_013397775.1 Eulacestoma nigropectus | reverse complement strand
GGGGGGGTGGGTTGGTTTGTTTGTTTGAGTTTTTTTGGGGTTTTTGGTGTTAATTATTAAGTGCCACCAAGTAAATGTTTCTAGCAGGCTGTTTGTGGATCTGTCACATATTTAAGTACCTCTGCTCTTCCCAGCTCACTCCTTTTATTGTGACCTTTGTTTTCTCCCCTTGGTTGTATTTGCTTATTTGTTCTGTTAATCTGAAATCTTTAAGGGCCTCCATCCTCTGATCCCTCTGTTATTTGGACTGTAAAGAAAAATGGGGGAAAAAGCTATCCCTGTACTAAAATAACTGTCTGTATATTTAAGGAAAGCAAAGCAAACCGGTCCACACTGCACGCGTGTCTCACCATCTCCAACACCAAGGTTATTGCAATCTGATAATGCTGCCCTGGCATTTGTTTAGGTCGTAAGTGCCTTTGCTGTAGTGCTGAAGCCACATACAGTCAGTGACAAGCACATTATTGATAACAGACCATAAGTTAGGTCCTCGCTGTTCTTCGGGCACTGTAGAATCTCTCCTGCCCTCCCTGTTAGGTTGGAGAGGCAGTTGGAACTGCTGCTGTTGGGCTGTGTGCTCAGGCACAGATAAGTGTGTGTTACCACTCAAAATAGATAAACCCTGTTAATGGTCTGAAAGAAAAAGAATTCCTTATGTTCTGTCGGTACAGCCTTGAATTGGGACTAGAACTAAAGAACTACCATTTCCCTCAAATTCGTTTGGAGATGCCTTTATTTTCAGGTTTATTTGCAATAGCCTGACACAATCGCGTGGGGTGTGTTGGCGGGTGCAGTGAGTTTCGTCGCATAAATGGTATTCTTGAGCTCTTCCTGCTTTGGTACTTGACCAGACAGTCACCTGATAGAAAAGGAGATCTCATGGCACTATAATTAATGATTGACTGGCTTGGAACCCACATATGTTGGTGGGAATATGTGCTGGCAAGGTTCAGTTCTGGACTCAAATGTTTTAAAATCTCTAACGTTAATATATAGAAGTGCTCGTATCTGTGGTGTTTACACTCTTAGGCTTCAACATAACTCATTTGTTCTCCTCCTGCTTAAACTTCTGCAGTTAGAGAACAATTGCCTGCACTTTCAGACATGTTGCAAAAGACCATGAGCTGTTGATTCCCACTGTCTTGTGAAAGAGACTCAGGAGAAATCTGGGAGACTGCCAGTGTCTGTGTTAAAGGAGTATGCTGACTGGTGCTTGTGGTGTAGGCAGCTACATCAGCACAGAACCACAGAGTGGTTTGGGTTGGAAGGGCCCTTAAGGCTCATCTCATTCCACCCACTGCCATGGGTTCCAACCTTCCACTATCCCAGGTTGCTCCAAGCCCTGTCCAACCTGGCCTTGGACACTTCCAGGGATCCAGGGGCAGCCACAGCTTCTCTGGGCACCCTGTGCCAGGGCTTCACCACCCTCATAGGAAAGAATTTTGTCCCAATATGTAGTCTAAACTTACTCTCTGTCAGTTTAAAACCCTTTCTCCCTCTCCTGGTTATGTTGTCAAATAAGTGTAACTTTAGTGTAGCTGCCAAAATCCAACACTTCATTATTTTATTATGTTTTTATGGGGAAAACAACTTAAAGGAGAAATAACTTGTACACAAAGTTGTTGTAGTGACTGTGTTTCAGGAAACTTGTACTGTGTTGTTGCCAAATCTGTTAGGCTATCAACCTTTCAAAAAGAAAAATAATGTTCAGATGAGTTTGAATTTTTCTACCTAATAGGACAAAGGCAAATCAGCTGTTCTAACCCCATAGTCCACTGCATATCTTCAGAGTATATTGGGGTTTGTTTCAGAACTGAGGATCTAAACACTGCAGAGTTGGAATTCTAAAATCACGTACCTGTGCAGCAAATACCTATTAGTCCCAGGAAGAGAGATACTTTCCAGAGACTGCCTATTTAATGCAGACTTTTTAAGTCCTGTGTAGAATAGGGCGAGCTAAAAGTATTTGTGACACAGCTGCCACAAGTAGTAATCCTGCTTGTGATTTTAGAGACTGAAATGAGTTGTTTATGCTGCAAGCACTTTAATAATGTGGTTAATTAGCTATTCTTCTCTTCGGTAAGGATATTTGTCACCTTGTTTTCTATAGCACAATTTCAAGTATGAAGGTTGGAAGCTGTGCATGCAGATACCTTTTTTTTTTTAAAGGTATGGAGGTCAGTGGCGCACCTGATGCATATCAGTGTTGCCCAGTGCATTGTTTAAAAAAGTCTAATTTTTACAGATTATTTTTTCCCCTCACAAACAGGCCCAGCAGAAGGGAGTAAGTTATAAGAAGATCTATACAATGACAAGTTCTAAGATGAGGATTAATAAAAGCACTTCAGTCTGGTTGGTGGAGGAGTTTTGGAGTTCATTTTGCTTAATATGTTTGTTTTGTAATATCTTCGTTCTATACAGAAATTTTTTTTTTCTAATCTAGGCCCATGTGGAGACAGGATTCCTGCTCCTGCTTTACATTTCAATATGCCTGTATCCTCCAGGTGAGAGACTTGGAATGCATTGGCCGGTGCCGTGCCACTGGAGAGCGGAGTAGGTGTGTCAAGTGTGTTAAATCCTTTCAGGTTTGCTCAGAACAAGCACATGGGTACCGAGCACCTTCAACAGCAAAGCTTCCTGTAAATCCTGTGCCCTGGACCCTGAACTCTATAGCAGGGCCAGTCTCCCAAAGTTCTCTCCCTAGTAAGACTAGAAGATTAGCAGTATACACTAATAGTAAGATTATAAAATTGGCAGCTGATCTGTTGTTATAAATGCCCTTTGATTTTGAAATCACAATCGAAATAATGCAGGATTAGTTTGGGATTCCACACTCATCAGTTTTTCATTACGAGGTGCTGTTTCTGTACCTTTGCTGCTGCACAGGACTGTTTGTTGTTACTCTTTTAATAGAGCATAAGTTTAGAAAGATGACAGAAATAAGTACCAAAATAAAGCAATGTGTTGTTCCAGTTCCCTGAAATGGAACTGTTGGCTGAGCTTAGGTTCTCCTTTGCTTGTAAAGTGCAGTGGGTGTCTGAATATCTCCCCTGTGCAGGGTAATCTACACTTCATTTCAAGAAAGGGTAATCGATTAAAGGGCATACCAGATTACTGAAGATTTTCTCCTGAGTAATGTCAGAAGAAAGGAACAAAATCTGTAGGGTTTTGCAGAGCTAGAAGAAAATAAAATTCTGAGTAAAATGACAGCTTTAATTTTTATATACTCATCTTACTGTAAATTGACTTTTGCTTTCCAAGAGAAAACTGCAGTGCCCTTACACTTAGTGTAGACAATAGTGAAGTAGTCTGAGATCATAAGATTTTCCTACTCTGTTTTTAGCTGCTGGCTGAAATTAATTGAGCACAGATCTCCCGTGGAATAAACAAGTTACAGGGATATCTACTGGCATGAATAAAGCGTACATCTCCATTTGCTTACTGCAGAGACAAGGAGTGTGTGCAGTGATTTCCACAGGCTTAGCAAAGATTAAGGACTTGTGTGCTCCCTTACACCAGGGTCAGTGCTTCATCCACCCATTTCCCGCTTTAGGTACCTGTTAAGCTCTCCAGCACTGCCCGTTAAGGCTTTGTATGTTCATGTATTGCACTGAGTGGGTCTTAAATCACTATAAACATGTCTTATCGGTTAATTTTACAGAAGAATTAAACTGGCATGAGTATCCACACTGATACTTGAATTGTTTTGACTAAATTGTCTTTTTGTTTTGTTTTAAAGATGATACAGGGAATTAGAACATTGGCTGGGTTCCTTAACAGACTTTAAATGGCACTGTTCATATTTTGAACCTTTCGCAAGAGAGAATGTCCAGCAGTCATCTGTGTGGGTGTATTTTTGATAAATATGAATATTGTGAGGAAAATTAATTTGAGCATTAGTTTTTAAAAATGGGATATATATTTGTTATATTGTATATACAATACTGTATATACAATATGTACAGTGCAATGTATGTTTTGTGGGTGTGTGTGTATGTATATATTTGGGTGGAAAATAAATTTGTATTGACAAATTACTGCTGAAACTGTGATGAACTAGTTCTGCTTGTACATCACTTGAGCAGCAAAGGTTTCCCTGGAGCCTGCAGACGAGGCTTCTCGTTCTACCTGGCCCGGCGTGGCAGAGACATTGTTAAATCCTGCATGGAAAAAGGCTACTATTTTATGGGACAAAGTGATACAAAAAACCACAGTTGCAGTATGATATAGGTCATGACATGGACAGTGCTGAGGCTGTCCACTGCAGAGTGTGTGGGGCTTGTAACAAAGTGTGTCCCTCTCCATAGAGCAGCTCCCACCCTCTTTCCCAGTGCAGGACTGGCTACGGCAGTCTGAGCCTGGGGCGCCTCTTAGCTTGTTATAGTCAGGCTGTGATGGCTTTGGGACCGGCACTTGCTGCACTTTGAAGTGACGTGGTGAAGCAGCTTGGCCTAGGGTAGAAACCAAATGATCCATAGAGAAGACTTCAAGGCACACGGGTGTGACACTTGGTCACAAAAACTGTGGAAAAGGAATAATCATGTACTGTGGGAACTGCTCAGGCAGTGGGAGGAGCAGGTGTAGGATGTGATGCTCTTCAGTCACTGAATGGCTTTGTCATGCTAATAAATTCATGGAACATTGCCACGGACTAGGAAAGGCTTCTTGGCAAACATCTCTCCTAGGGATGCCCTTTCCTGGTATCTCAGATTGTGTCTTCCGCTTGTAAAAATCTCTGTTTCCATTTGTGCTGTCAGCTGCTGTTCTGGACCTGAAGAAACTCTAAACGTATGAGAAATAAAACATGGCTGCATGTACCTGTGAAGTACATGTTCCTGCACCTGCTGGCTTATCTAAGAGGAAAATGAATAAACCAGTGTTTGACATAAACCAATGCAGACACTGTGTCTAAGAGGAGAACATATCAACAACAGATATTTAAATATGTTTTTCTGCCATTAAATGTAGTGGAAAAGAGTCTCAAGGTGATCGATGTCAAACTGACAGCATCCAGTGCAAGAGAGAGGGAAAAGGGATTTGATGTATGGATTTGATACCATCCCAAGTTTTTCACTGACAGTCAACACTGTCTTTGGTTCTATGTAGTTGACTGTACTTCCAAAGAGAGAAAGATATAAACTTTATATGGTGTTATGGGAAAGTTAAAATAATAAGACCAAAGCTTGTATGTTCAGAGTCAGAGTTTGCTGTTGAAGGGAGACATGTTTGTAGTTATTTCCAATTTTGCAAGAAAGGGAAGAAGAATAATTAGCACAACATGAAGAATTTTTTCTTATGGTTTGGAAGGGCCAGAAGGAAAACTCAGACATACAAATACAATCAATACAAATGGTATTGATTTTTTGCACTACTTTGACAGATATGTTTTTTTAATGGATCATTTTTAATGCATCGTGTAAAATAGTTTTGCAGGTTAAGTGCAGTTTTCTTTTGGTCTGGAGGGAAAAAAGGTAGAAATTACCCTCTGTTTAATTTTAATGTTTGTTCCTTGTGTGTTTTTATGATGTAGGCAGGAGGGAAAGCTACTGACCTATGGCTTTGATAACATTTATCTCCAGTATCCTCTTAAAATGCTCTACTCTTTAGCCTTTTTGAACCTTTGTGGAGCCATTAACCATTTCTTTCCTCTTACATTTATTCAACAAAAATATGTTGTGTTTTTCCCCAGACTTTTCTCCTGTTTGGTTCTGTATGTTTACCTTGTGGCTTTTTGGTATCTTACTGCTCACAGTGTCTACAGGGACTGGACATCAGAAGTGCTTGTGTCATCCCAACCCAGAGATGGGAAGGAGGGGATGCTTTAAACTGAAGTGCTTGCAGCTATGAGATATATTTAAATTAGATATTAGGAAGAAATTATTTTCTCAGATGGTGGTGAGGGCCTGGCACAGGTTGCCCAGAGAAGCACTGGCTGCCCCTGGATCCCTGGAAGTGTCCAAGGCCAGGCTGGATGGGGCTTGGATGAACTTGGGCTAGTGGAAGCTGTCTCTGCCCGTGCTGGGGGTGCTGGCATGAGATGATCTCTAAGGTCTCTTCTAACCCAAACCGTTCCATGATTCTATGGCATACACATTCTCCTAAATATAAGCTGCAGTGAAGAGCTGCTTTGTGTCTGAATGTGTGTCTGAACTTTAGACTGTAATAAAGTGCACAACAAATTAATTACAGATAATTTAAAGACTGTTTAAGAAGGTGATAGTACGTTCCTAAGAAAGAAAATGTGAGATTCTAGGACAAACCTTCTGTTGCTGTGCTTCATATGCAGTGGTGATATCCCAAGAGAAATCATCTAAATGCCTAAAAGTATTTGCCCTGTAGAGTGCTCTGATATCAGGTCTTTTATCAGTTACTTGGGAAATTGAGTGGTTTTTAGACTTTGTCCTAAAAGCATATCAAAACCCAGCAGGAAGCATCTAATAATCTGCTGTCACACTATTGCTAAACTTGTAATAGAACATTATCAGGAATTTTATTGTGGTGCCCAGCTTGTGCTGTACAAAGTGCCCAGGGCACATCACAGAGGTCGAACTGCATTTAACCACGTTAAAGCAATCCATCGAGCTCTGTGTACTCTGCTGGAAGGGATCATCACTCCACAATGCAGCTACGTGCTCTGAAACACTCTGTGCATGAGATGAGCTGGTTGCTTTCTAATGCTAAATGGAGTGTTTAATTCAAGCTCTGAAACACATCTGCCCCAGGGAGGGGTGGCAAAGGACGTCACCGAGGCTGTACAAGTGACAGACTGTGCTTCTGATCAGGAGGTGTTTGGGTGCAGGGGGAACAGTGGTATCTATGCAGTTTTGTTTCCAGATCCATGTAGCAGAAATGTCAAGGTGTGCTGCTGTAAGTCCGGGCTTGGGAAAGCTGCAGGATGCACTGAATACTGGGGGAGGAGAGGGAAGCTGCCTGACGGTTGTCTTTTGTTCTGCGGTTACTGCTACCTTGCTGTGTTGCTTTGTGCTTCTTTCAGACTTCCCTTTAGGAAGCAAAAGTCTCGGAGGTGATTGAGTATTCCTCAAGTATGGAATTAATCTACTCGGATTTTTGGGGTTAATTTCCTCTTACTGGGAAAAGGACTACTAGCAAGCAGTCTTGAGGAAGCAGTTCTCATTATCTCTTCATGTGCCTTCTGCATGGATTAATTTAACAAGGTTATGAAAAAGAGTAAATTGGCGTCTTTCCCACGCCTACAACACTGCTCAGAAATATGAACACCAAATGATACGCTGCAGGTCTGGAGGATTACATTGGTCTTGATTTGCAGGGCAGCAAAAGGGAATATTTGCTTTCTGTCAGCACCCCATAAAAATGCCTGCCAAAATGTTGGTTGTCAGTATCTAACTGTATCTGTACATAGCAAAGAGCTGAATCCAAGGTAGTGTAATTGCCCGTGCACAAGATGAAAAAAGTCATTTTCAAAGTTTAGTAGTTCCTGTTTTAGAGCAGCTACAGTAGATTAAATGAAGTGTCTTAATAAGCTTTTAAAATGTAGTCAGACTTTCAGAACACAAAGTTGCAAGAATACCTAAATGGAATGGGGAACAAGGATCTCCTGATTAATTATAGCGTGGGTTTTTTAGGACACTCTCTTATGTTTATTAAAAGCAGTATCAAACAACGTAATCTCAGGCTTTAACAGCAGTTGGAATTTATTTTTAAGAAGTTTAGACTGTAAATATTTCACTACTGTAGAGTATTCCATGTACTCTCAACTTGAAAGAAATAATTGCCCTCTGAGTTAGTTGTAGTTCAGATATTTCAGTTTGCTCGTTCCTGCATTTAGGAAAGAAAAAACAAACAAACAAGCCCCTTTAATAATAAAATAATTATTCTAAATAATAAAATTATTGAAGTTGCCCTCAGCCATGTTATCTTTAGTAAAATTGTAACCTTATATTCCCCATACTGAAAGTAACTAAAAATTCAAATCTTTTTTTCTACTGATGTGTTTTTAGACACTTTCATAGAATTTTCTTCACAGGCAGTATGGGAATTTTCCTGTCACGCTTGGCTTCACTGCTGTGTATTTTATACAGATTCAGACAGCTTTCAGCAGTCTTCTAAAAGCTGTCCAAAAGACAATGGGAAGAGTTAAGGGAATGAAATGGAAAATGTGGCTAGACTAGCAAGCTAAATATTTCCTGAAAATTCAGTCACTGACTTGAAATCATGCTGGTTACTATGGTCCTTGCTTGGGTTTGAATTGTAGTGATTGCTTGGCTGCTAAACTTAACCTTGAAAAAGCTTTTGCCTGTGCTGCAGCCATTGTTGGCAGATTCTCAGTATGCATTTTTCTAGTTCTACTTCTCACTTGTGTACTTGCTTTTTTTATATTGCACTTACCTGAAGAGCTCCATTATAAACTAATAAATCTAACGATCTACAGTCTACAATTGTGGGGCAGGTACTAAGACAAAAGCTCTTTCTCCTGGTTCTGTTCTCCTGTGTTAATTCCTGCTTTTTTTACAAGTCAGTCTGATTAGAAAGTATAATGACTGCTTACCCTTAGTACAGAACTTTAAAGTTTTGTGGCTGCCCAGAGAAGCTGTGGCTGCTTCTGGATCCCTGGAAGTGTCCAAGGCCAGGCTGGACAGGGCTTGGAGCAACCTGGGATAGTGGAAAGTGTCCCTGCCCATGGCAGGGGGTGGAATGAGATGGGCTTTAAAGTCCTTTCCAACCCAAAACGTTCTGTGATTCTGTGGTTGTTATGAATAATGCTGGGGGTTTTTTGGGTTTTTTTTTTGTTGTTTTGTGTTTTTTTTTTTGCTAATTATTACCATGCCCTTATAGTTCTGTGGTAACACATACTAGACCGCACTTCAGTTCTGTGCAGTTCAGGTGCTCATCCGTCCTGTTGTCCCCATCTCCAGTTAGAGGATATTTATCATAACATGATGCTGACTTCTCTAAAGCAGGAGGGAAAGAGGTTTGCTCCAGTAAGGGTCTGGAAATGCGTCTTTCTGCCTGCCTATAGCCATATCTTTATGCAAACATTTCATTCTGAAATGTTTTTTCTCTTCTGCCTGTCTTACCCTGCCTTTATATGGAGGGGTAAGCAAGGTAGTTTAGGTGAATATGGGACTTTGTGACACAACTGCACTCTCACACAGCCATCCTCTAGTTTTACTCCCTAACTGAAACTCCAACCTCCCTCCAAATACAAGTCTGTACTGCCTGCTTGCTTCCTTGTGCTAGGAGGGATGGGCAGGAGACAGCCCTGACTCACTGACTCTTGACTGCTGAGGGTGAGACATCTTCTGTCTCCTCTTCCCAGCAGCCCAAAGTTAAACATTGCTCTTTACACGATTGCCAGAAGAGAGAGAACTTGCCCCACAGGAGGGAGGGAGGAAGATTCAGAGAGAGTTGAGGAGGAGATGAAGGCTGGCTGGAATTTTCTTGAGATTTCTTGGGCTCTTCTCCTTCGGCAAGTAAATCCTCCCTGTTTGAGGCCTGCTGGCTTACAGTGGCTGCTGGCACAGTATCAGGAGCTATGCATCATTACGCTGAAGCACACAAGTTCTGTTGGTTTTGCAAGCACAGTTAAGAGCTGGTCATGCTCTGGCAGCCCTGATGATGCCCAATTGCTTTGCTGTCACTTTTTATTGCAGCATCTAGAGCTGTGAAAAGCATAAGCAGCCAGACCTACTTGCAGACTCCACAGATTTATCCCAGCCAAAATACTTATAAAACTGTGAGCTCAAATTAAAACTTATGGCAGTCTGACTGCCATCCTCTAGCCATGGATTTCAGTGAGCTTCAGGAGCACATATTCATCAAATTCATTAGTTTCTGGAATGGGCACTAATTGCTAGAGTGAAAAATGTCTGTTTGATGCAGCTTCTAGATATGCCTGTGTATCTTAGAAAATGAGACAGGAGAAGAAAGTTTACAGGAAAAAAAAACGACAGCCAAGATGAATCTGGGTATCTTAGAAGTTGTCTTGTATGATGAACATTTTACTTAACATTTAACCCTCCCTAATATAAATGTAAGCAGCTCCCAAGGGATGATGGCAGAAGGTGGGAGTGTGCTGGAGACTCCAGCAAGCACAGAGCAGTGATAGTTTCTATGCTGAAGTCTCCAGGAGCAGAATGGTTCATTGTCGGTGATTGAAACACGGACTTTGCCGGGTCCAATGAGGACTGTCCAGCCCTCATGTCCTCTGTGGCTCACCTGTAGCTCCAGTCCCTGATGCAGGGCACCATTTGTAGCGATTGCAACACAGACCCAGACCGGCAGGGAATCTGAATCCTTTATTCAAAGAAACGAGCTGGTTTTATACACTTCTTCAAGGCACAGTATTTCCTTACATGGCAATACTCACTACCTGACCTATCCCATGCTGCCACATCAGCAACACTTTCTGAATGTCCTTCTGTGGGGTGATCACGCGCTGGTCACCCGTCTGTCAGCTTCCGGCAGCTCCTTTCCATAGGGGTCTGCAGCGTGACACCTCCTCCCCCCAGGTCCGGTGGAGACAAGTCTTTCTGTGCTGCCATGTGCTTCTTTGTCCCACAGCCTGTAACTCAAACTCCATCCCATCTCTTCCCACAGTTCATCTCCTCATGCTTTTGCTACTGCAATGTAGGATTAAATTTCTCTTCTACAAAAGGACTTTATTCTAGGATTTGAATTAAAAATAATGAATGTTTCTGTGATTCCCAGGTGGAGAATTACAGAAAAATGTTAACTTCCCTGGAGCTGACGTTGTCTCTGCAATGGAGTGGTGTCCTGCTGTTACTGGATCTTCAGGAAACACACGCTGAGCTCACACTGAGACCCCACAGCTGAACCCTGTAAGATATCTCACTTTCAGAACTGGAGTCAGGACAATGTGTTGCCTCCCTTAATTAGGGTCTGAGAATTAGTTTCAGATGTGGAAGAATGCAACAAAAAGAAATGGTGAGCATTTCTGTATCCCTCTTACACTGTAAGAAAGATGATCCAAAACCAGTCTTCTTTGTATAAAAAACCCCTGAATTAAATATAGTAGAGAAGAGCTACCCAAAAGTCTTCTCTGAAAAGCTCCTGTATGTTGCTGCCAAACTTTTAAAAGAGGAGTTAAATTTGGGACTTTCAGCATGTGATTCCAAAATACCCAGGTTAGCTTTTACTCAGAATCTAAAACTGTCTGGATTAAATATATGTCTGCTTCAGGCAAAATGTTTGATTTACTTTCCTATGGTGAAGCTAGGAGGATGAGATCTCGTCTTGATGGTATATCTACCTTAGGAGTTTCAAATCATTTTAAAGCACCTGATTTATGGAAGACCATGCTGATAAATGTCAAGTTCCATGCATTTTTTCAGTCCGTCAATACAGGAATGACTAAGGGTTCTTTGGAAGTCTTTCAGTAAATATTTTCATTGATTTAACCTTGCTATATAATGTCTTAATTGGACAAAACAGTTTTATAGGCCTGTTGCATTTTATAGGGACTGTCTGCCTTGGCAGAGTGTGCAGCATTCACAGCCATGTTCCCAGCTTCAGTTCAACACTGAGGGTACATGGGCAGAGGTTCCAGCACTGGGCGATAGTGGAGTTTATTGTGTGTCTCCTTCTGGCTTTGCACTGACTGATTTAAGCTGGTTTGGATATGGCCTTTAGTGGTCACAGCAACGCTGTCTGCTGGGACATAGGTGTGCTCTGAGCCTGGAGCCAGCTGGTAGATCAGGTAAATGTGGTATGAGGCACTAGAGGCCAGAACCTGATGTTTCAGCTCCTAGTGCTGTCACAAAGGTGTCTGTGGCATGTCCAGTAGGAGAGCTGTTGTGTGCCTGTGTGACAGGGCATGGCCAGCATCCAGAGCAGCATTTAGAAAATGTAAGTGCTGTAATGAAGGTGTTTGAAGCTGACTTGACCCTGTATTGCAGTCAGGAAGCAGGGTTCTATCCTGCACAAGTCTCTCTTCTGGCACTAGCAATGATCTGGCTGACTGTACAGCTTCACACAGAGTCACTGAGGTTGGAAAAGACCTCCAAGATTGAGTCCAACCTTTGACCAATCACCACCTTATCAACTAGACCAGAGCACTGTTACATCCAGTCATTTCTTGAACACTTCCAGGGATATTTCTTGAACACTGTTCAGGGACAGTGACTCCACCACCTCCCTGGGCAGCCTGTTCCAATGTCTGACCACCCTTTCCATGAAGAAATCTTACTTATCCAAAGAAAAAGAAAAATTGTACCTGATTAACAAGCTAATCTCAGTGACTATGTGGTCACACTAGTGTTAATACCAGCACAAAGAAATTACTAAGAGGACACGGCTGTGGTTAGTAGGAGCGCAGTATCTCTTCTCACTGGCCACACAGTCTCAGAACAGCATACACTGCTTGTGAGACTGCATCTCTCTAGTAAATGTTTCACTTATACTTCCCCAGAGAATTGGAAAGAGAGATTGCAAATTGAACATGCTTTGCAATATATCTTTTTGCAGTGGGAGTCTTCTGTTCTCTTAAGTGAGAGGTTAACGTAAAGGTCCATGCCTCAGCTTGGACTTTCAGTTAGGGAAATTAATTTCCTGGGGAGATGTCCTCAGGATCAGCCTCTTGGCTGGCCTTTGATCAATTACTGCAGTAGGAGTTACTGAGACAACAGAAGAAAAGTTTGGCTTAAAAATAAAAAGGCATCTTTGCTTTAGAAAACAGTTTTGCCATTGCAGGAACAAGTATGTACATATGTGTGTTCATAAAGAAAATAAGAGATTATCTGTTACTCAAACCTCTGGTTTTTTACTTTCCTTTTGCAGAAAAATCCGAGAGTCCATCAATGACTAACTAAGGTCTCTGTTCTCATTATTTGTGTGATTTGCTTCTCCTGGAGCCATGGATGAATACAGCCGCTTTGTGGACTGGGACAAAATGGATGTAAGTGTCCAGAGCCAGGATACGAAAGAGCTCACCTGCATGGACTTCCACGAGCTCAAGCAGCTGGCCCGGCAGGGCTATTGGGCCAAAAACCACTCTCTGAGAGCCAAAGTGTACCACAAACTCATCAGCAATATCCCATGCCGCACAGTGACCCCAGATGCAAACGTGTACCGGGACATCGTGGTGAAGATCGTAGGAAAACGCAACAGCAGCTCCCTTCCACTGCCGGAGTTCGTGGACAACAGCCTGATCCCCACATACTGCCTGAACGCGGAGGGCATCGGGGCCGTCAGGAAGATCATTCTGTGCATCTCAAATCAGTTCCCGGACATCTCATTCTGCCCGGCGCTGCCCTCGGTGATCGCGCTGCTCCTGCACTACAGCAAGGACGAGGCCGAGTGCTTTGAACAGGTCTGTCGCATCCTGGCTTGCAACGACCCGTCCAAGCGGCTCATCGACCAGACCTTCCTGGCCTTCGAGTCCTCCTGCATGACCTTTGGGGACCTGGTGAACAAGTACTGCCAGGCAGCCCACAAGCTAATGGTGGCAGTGTCCGAGGATGTGCTGGAGGTGTACTCGGACTGGCAGCGGTGGCTCTTTGGAGAGCTGCCCATGGCCTACATCGCACGGGTCTTCGACGTCTTCCTGGTGGAAGGGTACAAAGTTCTCTATCGTGTTGCACTGGCTCTTCTGAAATTCTTTCACAAAGTCAGAGCTGGGCAGCCCATGGAGTCTGACAGCATCCAGCAGGACATTCGAGCCTTCGTGAGGGACATCGCCAAGTCGGTGTCCCCAGAGAGGCTCCTGGAAAAAGCCTTTGCTATCCGCCTTTTTTCTAGGAAGGAGATCCAGCTCCTGCAGATGGCCAACGAGAAGGCTTTGCAGCAGAAGGGCATCACAGTCAAACAGAAAAGGTAGGGCTCAGCACAGGTAACCTGAACAATCTCCCGAGTTTTCCCAGTGTGTGGAGTAGTCAGGCAGCCCTGGGTGACTGCTGGGGAAGCTCCACTGGTGCATGCTGCTGTCTGCTGATGCATTTTCTCTGCAGGAAAACTCAGCAGCTCCAAAATCAAGCATTGCTGGGATTGTAATGGGAAGTGTAAATGAAGTGTTATGATACAAGAGGAACAGAAGTTTCTTGTAGCATGCTCAGTAATGAATTTATACAAGTATATATTAATTACAAGTATTATATCTCGAAAGTGTGTTTCATAAGCAGTTTTTAAACTAAAAGGCATTTTAGCAAAGTTGGAAAAAACACTGATAAATTACTTGGAAAAAACATACCCAAAGAAATGTGAAAATCGATTCTTAAATATGATATTATTTGTATAAAATGTCAATTTGATGCTGCCCAGTACTGTGAATTCAGCAGTTTCTTTAGTGTAAGGCACTGTCACAACTGGGAACATTTTGCCTGACCGAGGAGCTATTTTAACCGAGCAAGGAAGAAATAAGTCTTATTTACAGGTTAGTTTTTAAATTAATTTGACTGCAAGCCTCCTGGAAGTCAAGTGTATAGTACTCACAGGTAGGAGTTGGCCTGTTTTGTGACGGGTTGATGTACTATTAGAAAAAATAGTTTTGAAAGAACCATGGAAGAGTGACTATACAGATCCAAGAAACTGTTGCATAATCACAAGCTCTTCTCAGAAATAAGGGAAGGAAGAACTAGCTCTGAAACCAGTGAATGAAATCCTGCTCTGATGTGACAGTAAAAGTCATACTAATAAAAAACTTAGCTAAAAGGCAGCAATGTATTAATCTGAACAAAATTAGCATCTTGCCAAGTGCAAATGTATGTGCAGGTAAGTGGTGCATGTTCTGTTTTTCCAGAGGCCTGTGACAGCAGAAAACTTCTCCCAACCATTTTTGAACTCTTAAGTTTAAGTGTTGGACAGTTTTATAAACTGCCCTGCCCTCTGAAGAGAGATGACTTCTAAAAGTCCCCTGGGTCAGGGAGTGTGATATCTAGAACTTGATATTCTAGAGGCACAGTCTCATTTTCTCTAAATCTCCACTGATGTAGTAGGATCTTCCATCCAACTGCATTGCTGACAGTAGTTACGAACAGATACCATTGCATGGCATGGCAATACATACTCAGTACATTTCAGCCTAAAAGATAACATAAAAGTTAGCTGAACCTCCTTCATGTGTCTACATACATGTAAAGCTTCCCCCAGTCTCTTCCAAGGGTTAATTTTTTAGACTCACAACTTGGTTTACAATCGGCTTCAGTATTTTCCTGTCAGTCTCAAATATTTCAAGGCCTTTAGCCACCGAATTGTCACACTGGGGACGGTTCAGATCATTGTATCTGAGACTTGTAACAAAATATGGACTCCCCCATTCTGTCTTTTCTTCCTGTTAGGAAGTTCAGGAGAGTTGTAATATCCTGAGTATATTCTTTAAAACAGAATTAGAGCTTTAAATAAAAATTTAAAAAATAATTTAAATGAACCAAAGAAAAAAGAAAACATAGATCAACCAACCACAGACACTCCAAAAGCTCCTGCTGTGTTAAATGTTGCAGAGAAATTGTCATTCGCAACAGTGATGCTTTCAAGGCAAAATACAGCAAGATACCCAAATAAAGCCAGTAGTTACTGCTAGGCCAGGCAGAGTTGCTACTGAAAAAATTTCATCCTCTCTTGGCTGCTTTTGTAAACCCACTGAAATTTCTCAGTGTCCCCAGGCACGGTGCTGCTGGGAGCTTGGCTCAGTTTGGGTCCCTGTGTGGGCAGATGGAAGCGCAGGAGAAGTGAGCTGTTCTCCAGGGCTTCATGGGATGCCAGTGAGCTCTCTTCTCCAGTTGTGTTTGGCCTGTGCAAGGAGAAGATAATTTATTTTCCCATCACATAACAAAAAAGGGGGGAAAATAGAAATATAAATATTTTAACCTGTCTGATTGTTTTTAGTGCTTGGTGATTCAAATCAAACCTTGCTTTGTTTCTCTCCAGGCTCCTTTCACTCGCTTTGTCATGGATTGTAGGAAGTCACTGATCTTTTCTGTCTTTTTTGTCTTTCTCCTTGTATGTTCTCCTTCTGTCCATTCCATCTCCACTGCACCTCTCCTGTTTGCAGTCTTGCACCTCCCAAAAGGTAGGTTAAAACACTTGAGTCTTTGCACTTTGCTCATTCCTGCTGTGTTTGGCTTGTTACTTTTTCCAAGGCCGTCACATATTGCTAACGTTGGGGCAGGAGAAGCAGGGCAGCAATTGCAGCACCTGGTTGCTGTGCCACATCTTCTGAATACCCTCCTGCAAAGTTAGTTCATAGCACCTGCAAAGCTGTAAGAGAAGGGAGAGTGGGCCCAAGGAGTCAGCACAGTGCTTCAGACAGCAATACACCTGTGTTTTCCAGAGTGGGAAAAAGTACTGTACATGGGGGGATTATGGTTATGGCTATAAAGGGCCATTATAATAAGGGTCCTTTCTACTCTGGAAGAAAAAGTGTAATTTTTTTTAAACTCTGAAATAGCAGCTCGGAAGAGGGGTTAGGTATCATCTCACCTCCAAACCTGGTATATGTTGTTGCATTAGATGTGAAACATAGTCAACTTTTTTATCTTCTTTGGAAGCTTTCTGCAGTTAATTGGAAAGATTTTGGACTGACCCCAACTTGGCACACTCCTAAAAGTGACCTGTCTCTATTCATAGTAGATTATATTTATTTTTAAGTAGGTAGGGATTTTTTAGAGTCGAGAAGACAAGACTCTTTTTCTGTGTCAAGGAGGTCAGAGTTACTCAGCCATAGAGCATTAATGGTTAATGAAGTCATTTATCAAGTCTTGGCCTGAAAAGTAAATCTTAAAGAACAAAACCCAGTGAGTGAATTGTGATAACTGATAAGCAGAGAACTTGGAAAGAGAAAGGCTGCCCTGTGAGTATTAAATACCACAGATGTTTGGGTTTGAATTCATGCCTTTGAGAATCCTCTGGCCGTGCTGCAGGTGCCCTGAGTTAACTTTAGTGAGTGATGCACACTAATATTTGTACTGATTTATAAAACCAAAGTTGGAATTAACTTCGTCATGTTTTCATCTTTGAAAGACTATCTTAAGAGACTTAGTAAAGCATGTTTCAAACCATAACTTCTGTGTTGAGTATTTTACCTCTAATAAATCATCAGGCTCTTAATCCCAGTCAAGTGAATCTTCAGCATCTGTGTATTATTTTACTGCAGTTAGGTTGTTCTGATAGCAGCAGAAAGCCTTGATTTATGCTAGGAAGCAGTTTGGGTTTGAGGGGACTTAGGGAGATGCAGGGTGTCTGTTGACACTGATCTGGATACAGGATTCGGTTTCAGGTTTATATACCACAAATTACTTATATTGCTATTTATGACTGAAAAGGAAATCTCCTTTTACCACACAATTATGCCGTCACTGAAATTATAATGGATTTTAAAGATAATGCATCTCCTCTAAGATTTGACCCAAGCCAGAGTAGAGCAGGAAGATGTAATTCAGTGAGTAATCTTTGGAGTTGGGTATTTGTTGTTTTTTGAATAATACAAGGCACATTCACTGTGACAGCTGCTGCTGCATGTCCTCAGCCTTGACTTTACCTCTGGGAACTTTGAGGTCTCTGAAGCACATTGTATAAATGATATATCTGGAAAAACAACGTTCCTGTGAAATTAGGAAATGCTGCTTTATTAAACATTAATTGTGCTGGTTTTCAAATCTGATTTCTTGGAATAATAGCAGTTGTACAAGTCTTTCCAACATCAGCAATCAAGAGAAAGTTGTCATGCTAATCCCGGTAACTGAGGAAAACACTAATGCAGGGTAAAATCTTCTGAATTTGTTCTAGTGGTTCACTTTAACGCTGTCCAAATTTACTGTTCTCTCTAGCTACAGTGTTTTCACAGATGATCCTGAAAGGAGTGGAGTGGTGAAGGCTAAACTTGATTTTTCTCAGTGAATATAAACCAAAACATTTGGGTTTTTTTCTTAGCCCACTTGTGTTCTGTTCATTTTCACTCATTTACTACTTTGAAAAGCAACTGCCAAACTGAAGGAGATGATTTTCAGTGTCATTAGATAAATACTGTCAAAAGTAAGAGAATTAATAACGATTAGATACTTGTAAGTAGTTGCGATTTTCTGGACCCCCCCCCCCAACATTATATTTTTACTAAGCAGCATGGAGTTTGGTTTGATAGGTGCAGGCTGTATGTGAACACTTCTCAACACAGGGTCAGGTTTCAGTCTCAACCATGTGCAACTGTGATTTGTTACTGGGAAATAGCAGGTCATTTTGTTTCATATTCTTTGGCCGTGTTCTTTGGTTTAACTAGATGGTGCCATTAAATATAAAATGATTTACCATGATATTCAAAGGGCAGGACCTGTATGCCTGGTACAGTTTTAAATGGCCAATACAGTGGTAAATGCTTTCTAGTAAATCAGAAAGATCTGTTTGAAAAGGTGATATTCTACCTACATGGAAGAGTTGTGGGAAGTCACAGGGTACTGAAAGGGATGTGTTCAGAATGCTGCTGAACACAGGCTTTGGGTGGGGTTTGGGTAGGAAAGTCTTTAAATCAGCAGTTCAGAGTAGCCAGAAGGAACAAAGGCAAAAGCAAAGATACCCTGAGTGTGAGAGCCTTTTAGAAAAAAGAACTGAAGTTTAGTTGCCCAAACAGCTCACAGAAGTGTGAAAAATGTAGGGACCAGGTATACAAATAATTCTGAGGCTCACTTGAGGTGTAAATTTAAACCTGTTTTGATATTTGTTATTAACTCTTAGCCTATTTATCATCATTGCTTTTCTGCTGGAAATTCATTCTAATAAACAGTTGACTACCCTGAATATTTTTTAACTCCTTAAATGTAGGGGGGGGAAATCTTAATTTCTGCTGAATTGAAACCAAGGCTTTGTCTCTCAGCCCTGTTCTGTAGTGACAGCAGTTTTAGCTGCAGACCTGACGGGACACAGAGGGTAAAACCTAAAGTAAGATTCTGGACATGGGGGTTCAAGGCTTGGCTCATACTTTGTTTCAATGGATGTCTCCTTTGCCTCAGATTGCTGTGTTTAAAAGTACAGATAATGTCCCTAGTCAGTGATACTGTTAAGTTTTAAAACCCATAAATAGTTACAGCTTGCTTAAATAGGTGCCCACAGAAGTTCCTTGCATTAAATAATGCAGGGTAGCAATGCCAAGACTGAATTTGTTCATTTGGCTAAAATAAGCAGTAATTTTAGTAATTTTTTGAAGTGACCCAAGGAGTCACTTCATTCAAAATGCTGACACTAACGCACCTACAGTGAATTCCCAAAAGCAGTTCCCAGTGTCTCCAAGCAAGCACTGCTCTGCACTACAGTGCAAATGCTGCTGATTTTTTGGTACTACGAGCATGAAAAATAAAAGGTTTATGTATCTTGTGTGTTTTAGGGAGTGAGCTAAGCAAGCTATCCAGATCCATGCAGATGTACAGTATTGAGGGCCTCTTCATGATCATGAAACTGAGAGAAAGGAAATGTGTAATTGTCAAAAAAACCCCATCAGAAATAGGCAAATACTTGCACTCAAACTTTTGCATGCAGAGAAAAGTGATAAAGCTTTATTTGACACCTGGCTGCCCAGTAATTCAGTGTCTTGTGTAAATTCTGTGTCCTTGGCTGTCACCATTGCATTTTAAGCATTTAACATAGACTGTAGAAGCAAATAACATTTAATCCTCAGGCTCTGGGTTTGTGTGCTTGTTTGATCTGAGAAATGAAGGCTGGTTAAGAGGGTGATAAATGTTACCTTCAAGTGTATAAAAGCCATGAATCAATCCTTATAGCTGTATCAGACCCTTCTGGGGGATACAGGGATATCCTTCCCAGTGTCAATGTCTAGCATTCCTTAATGTTCTCAGGCCATCTGTAACCATGATCCTGGGAACATTTTTGGCTCTTAATGAAGTGGAAGTAATTGGTAATGACATGTTTCCAAGAGGTGGAACTTCTCAAAAACTTCAAATATTTGCCTTGGATTGAAATTGCTTACCCTGGTAATAAATTGCTTACCCTTCCTCTAAAGCTTCTGAGGGGTTTAGGAATTCTCTAATCCTGTGATATGGGCAGGACCTCAGAGGCGGAAAAAATACTACCCCTTCTTCTCAGATCCTGGCTGTTTGTTTAGGTATTCTGTTCTCTGTGCTTAAATACAAGTGCCAGCGAGACTCTCACGAACAGCAAAAATAAGGCCATGGTCATTTTTAGTGGCTCAGTGTTGTGTCCTCTGTGTGTAAAGGTGAAGGCCACAGCTGCCATACAGAGGAGTAGGTATTTCAGTCAAGCCAGATCTCTGCCTCTGAGGATGATGTTAAATCGCAGTAGTTTATTACCTTCACTAGGTCACAGCCATCTAATCCCGTGGGCTGGAGCTTTGACCAATAATTTATCTACTGGAGTCTGCTAGTGTTCAGCTGTCTTCTCGTGTTTCAGTTCGGTAATCCAGAACTTGTTAAGTTATTGCTTCTCAATGTTTTGTGTTCTATTTCTCAGGCAGAATGTGCACTTGGCAGTTCATGCTGAGAACTTCAAGTCAGAAATTGTCAGTGTGAAGGAGATGCGGGATATCTGGTCATGGATCCCAGAGCGATTTGCACTGTGCCAGCCCCTCCTGCTGTTCACCACCTTGGAACATGGCTGTAGTCTAAGCAGGTAAGGAAAACCTTCCTGTCTCTTCTCTACTGTAAGGCAGAAAGGAGCAACTGGTGAGGTGTTTGCTGGATTGACAAAAAGGACATGCTTAGTCAGAACTTGATCTGAAGAATATGATTGACAACAGAATATAAATGTGACAAATTCCTGTTGCCTACAGCATTTGACTGGGATATTTCCTATGCCAGAATATTTTAAACTGTTCAAGATCAATTGGAAAAGTCAAACTTGGATCAGTTCACAAATTCTGCTGGTCTGAGTCTGGTTCCTTAAAGGTTTGAATGGTTTAACTCAGTGGCTGCTCTGCAGGCATTTTTGATAGATAAACACGTTCAAACTTATCCAAGGAGGAAGAGAACTGGAAACTGGAAATTACCTATGAATCTAGTTGGTTTTATTTTTTAAGTGAGATAAACTGGATATGAGTTGTCCTTGCACTTGGTACAGAAGACTATAATCTTGTAGCTCCTAATAATGACTTTGCCATCAGCAGCTGAGGTACTGAGGCTGTGAGTGACCTGCTCTCCCAGCCTCATGTGCCTATGAGGATGAGCAAAAGCAAGCAAAGAGAATGCATCACAATTAATTTCTATGAAGACCTAAAGCCCTTCAGACCCGGCCATCAGTCCTCTAGGTTGTTTTATAATCCTTTAGGTTGTTTTAATTCAAAATGCTGTAAAATGCTGCAGCTGATCTAGGTAAGCTTCTAGTTATTCTTCAGAGACATAAACTGTACAGGGGACTGGGTAGAGAACAACTGCTTGATAGTATTCGTTTACACTCAGCTGTATCATTTACATGGACTGTATAAAGTATTTGCAGGAATATTCTTAGTCTTCAGATGTTTTTTTGCCATGGCACCAGTTGGAGGAGGAGGCGGTGCCTGATGTTGAGAAGGAAAGGAGCTGCAGCTGGTGGCAGTCAAGTGCTCACTTTTTTGTGCTCTGCACTTCAGGTTCTATTCCCACAGTGAAGGACACGAACCAACTCTGCTCCTCATCAAGACAACAGCAAAAGAGGTGAGTGAGGTGAAAGACAAGTGATTAAACTGGGGTTTGGACAGTGTGTAATGCTCTACTGCAACACACAGCTGTTTACAATAAAATTAATAAGCAAGGTTTGGCTTTGTTTTTTTAAGAATCCATGCTTTAAATTATTCTATTTGTTGGTTATAGGACTATGCATTCTTGGGTAGACCTTGCAAACCAGGTCTTGGTTAACTGCTTTTTCTATTGCAAGTAGTGTGGGGTAATGGACTAGAGTAGCTCATTTTGCTCTTGGACAGACTCTGAAATTCAGAATCAGAGGGACAGAGTGGGAATTGTGCTAGAGTTATGATTCATAGAAGATATTTCCATTTTCTCAAGGATATGAGGAGAGAAAGTAGCAGAATTTAAATGGTATGAATAATGTTGGACTACATGATGTGAAAACAAAAGCCTTAGCTTCACCTCATTCTTGACTGGAAAAAAAATAAGCCAAGAAAGCTCTGAGAACCTGAGGAGGAGTGCACACAGGTGCCTTATTTCTGCTCTTGTTTGTGACAATATTGGACAGCTTAATGTGAAAACAGCAACATGCTTGTTTAAAAAATTTCTACGTAAAACAAGCAGTCTTCCCAGAACCTTCTCAGGAGAGCACACAGGAACTTCCTGTAATGGTGGTGTTGTCTGTGCCACTGTACATGACTTCTAAATATTCTGTAGACAACATTAAGCTGTTACTGCAGCCTGTGGGCTTTATTCCTGCCTATATCTCTGCTGGATGACTGTCCATGGACAAGCCCATTTCTACTCTTATTTACATCTACGTAATGTTCACCCTCCAGGCCATTTCATAGTTCTGCGTGTGGTTTCTGGCCATTCAGGCCTGTGTTGAGATGCCAGTGGCTTATGGAATGCCCCTGGTGTCTAAAGGGTAGAGGGGAGAACAATTATTTTGCTTCTTGTCTTGGAGCCTGTCGAAAGTCTGGCTTTATAAGGGACCCTGGTTTTTATAAGATGGTTTGTTTCTTACCCTTCAAATAAAAACGTATTATCCAAAAAAAAAAAAGGGGGAGGGGGAATATGGGGGGGGTTGTTTCGTGCTTATGGATTTGGAGGGTTTTTGCAAAGGGTTGTTCATCCTTTATTCATATGTCTGTAGTTAACTTTTAGAATGAAGAAATTCTGATTTTCTGCCTCTCGTACCTATCAGGCATATCACATCAAATGGACTTCTGGGTCATTTAGATTTAACTCTAAATCCAAATTTCAATTTAAATCTAAATACAGATTTATCTATATAAAACAAATCTGTAATCAGTAATTTTGTCCTAGGAGCTCTGCTTGTGATGCTCGTGGAGGCTAAACAGCGAATGTACCTTAGAACAATTCTGTATAATCATAATTGTTTTTCTAGTTTCTGTGGGAAAAAAAGCACAGATGCTTCCACTCTTGGAGCTTCATTGTTTCTTCTGTGTGCACTTGGCAGGGATGTGTATTGCTGGTAGCAAAAAATTCTGTGGAAACAGAAGGCTCTGGAGACCAGCTCCGCCCTTGGAGGGTGCTTCTCTTTATTAGGGACTAGTGGCCCCCATGTGGTTTGAGTAGCTGCTCTAAATATCTGAGCTAGTTCAGCATTGGCTTAGCTAATCTGGCTTTAACCTACGCTTTGAAGTGTAAGAAAGCCACCAAGGCCGCTGTTTGACCAAAAAGTGTTCAGGCAGAGGTGCTCATACTGTAACTTGGGACAACACTGCTGCTTTGGATGCCAAAGTGAGGGAGTGAGAGTCAGGCTGTACAGGCCTGGAGTGATCTGTGCTTTGGTACCTGCGCTTGTGTTAGAAAATTTCTTCCTTAAGGCATCAGACTTATGAAATCATTTATGACACTCTTAGGATTTAGAGGTAACCGCTGGTGGATTAAAGCAGTTTAAATCTGTCTTTAAATGTAAGTACTTGTGCTGCTTTAATCCACTGATATAGAGACTCTGAAACTCAAAGGGAACTAAAGCCTGTTGTTTTGGCCTCTGAAATGTCAGTATCAGTGGGTTTAACACGCTTTCCCCTTCAATGGGAAGCCTGACCGTGCTGTCTATGCCAGGTCTGTGGGGCCTACCTGTCCACTGACTGGAGCGAGCGCCGGCGAGGAGGGAACAAGCTGAGTTTCTTTGGAACTGGGGAGTGCTTTGTGTTCAGGGTGAGTAAAATTTTGTTGTTTCTGCCCAGTACCAAGACAGAACCACTGTACTGGTTAACTGTCACCTCCCTTCCACTTAAAGAGGCTGGATTACATGCCTTCCTAATTTATAAAGCTTATTGAACTCTTAATGTGGAGGAAAAATTTTACTTTTAAGTTTTGTGGTGACTCTTTTTCTCCCCTTGCACAGAACATTTTCTTTAAAAATCATAGAATCATCAAGGTTGAAAAAGACCTTTAAGATCATGAAGTCCAATCACCAACCCAGCACTACCATCGTGTTCACTAGTAAACTATGTCCCCAAGTGCCACATCCACACATTTTTTGAACACTTCTAAGGATGGTGTCATGGTTTGATGCTGGCCAAATGCCATGAAAGTCGCTCACTCACCTTCCCCTGCTACAGCTGGGCAGAGGAGAGAAAATTTAACGAAGAGTTCATGAGTTGAGATAAGGACCAGGAAAGAACACTCCAATGGCAAAACAGGCTCAACTTAAAGGTACAAAGTGAATTTATTACTAACAAAATCAGAAGAGGATAATGAGAAGTAAAATAAGCCCTTAAAAACACCTTTTCCCTCCCAACCCATCCCTCCTTCCCACTGACAGCGCAGGAAGACAGGCAGGGTGGGGGGTTTGGTCAGTTCGTCACCCGAGGTTTTCTCCTGCTGCTCAGGGAGAGGAGTCCTTCCCCTGCTGCACCGTGGGGTCCCTTCCCACGGGAGACAGTTCTTCGTGAACTCCAACGTGGTTCCAATCTCACGAGCAGCTGCTCCCTGTGACCTGCTGCAACGCGAGTCCCTCCCATGGGCACACAGTCCTCC
>VZTE01001000.1:0-24628 GCA_013397775.1 Eulacestoma nigropectus | reverse complement strand
GGATCACAGCCTCCTCCAAGCATCCACCAGCTCCAGCATGGGCACCTCCTCCATGGGCTGCAGGTGGATCTCTGCATCCCCCGTGGATCCCCATGGGCTGCGGGTGGATCTCTGCATCCTCCATGGTTCCTCAGGGGCTGCAGGTGGATCTCTGCATCCTCTGTGGATCTCCAGGGGCTGCGGGTGATCTCTGCATCCTCTGTGGATCCCCAGGGGCTGTGGGTGGATCTCTGCATCCTCTGTGGATCTCCAGGGGCTGCGGGTGGATCTCTGCATCCCCTGTGGATCCCCATGGGCTGCAGGGGCACAGCTGCTTCACCATGGTCATCACCACGGCCTGCAGAGGAATCTCAGCTCCGGCGCCTGGAGCACCTCTCCCCCCTCCTTCGTTATCACAGAGGCGTTACCATCATCTCTAACCGGCCCAGCCTTGGCCAGCAGCATGTCCATCTTCAGAGCCATCAGGGACTGACTCTGCCAGGCATGGTGGAAACTTCCAGCACCTTCTCACAGGAGTCACCTCTGTGGCACCCCCACTACCAAGAACCAGGCCACACAAAACCAACACAGATGGTCAGTCTACCCCTTCCCTGGGCAGCCTGTGCCAGTGCCTGACAACCATTTCAGTGCAGAAATTTTCACAATATCCAATCTAAACCTTCCCAGGCACAACTTGAAGCTGTTTCCTCTTGTCTGTCTCTTGTTAACTGGGAGCAGAGCCTGACCCCAACTGGCTCCTTTTATGCAGTTGTAGAGAAAGATGAGGGATGTAATAAGATAACTCGGAAATTATTGCATCATTTCAACCACCTAAAAAGCAAAGGAATAAAGGATATAACATCAGGTCTAAAAGACAGGTTGATCCAATCTTTACTGCTGACCGTGCAGGTGGAGACTGAGGGGCTGGAATGTTCTTTTTGGGGCAGAGCTCTGTGTAGTGTGTGTATACTAACATCAGCTCTGCCCTTCTCTGCCTCTCTGCAGCTGCAGCCGGAAGTGGAACGCTATGAGTGGGTGATCATAAAGCACCCAGAACTAGTCTCGACTGGATCAGAGACAGAAAACCATGCCCAACCAGCTTCCAGCACCCTTTCCTCCAGCAGCATCCCCTCAGACCCCTCAGATCGCCTTTCTCCCTTCTTAGCAGCTCGGCACTTCAACTTGCCTTCCAAAACAGCCTCTATGTTCATGGCTGGCAGCAACGAGTGCATCATTGTAGGTGAGTCAGTGTGAGAATTCGAGCACAGATCCTACCCCAGCTCTTCCTATCCACCTTAGATACATGGTAAATACACCTGACCCCTTTATCTATTTCAGTATCACTACAGGAAGAGATAAAATTGCCCAAAACCTGACATCATTTCCCAACCAAAATTTTCTGTGGAAAAACTTGCATACGAGCATTTTAGAGAAGAGAGTAACTCATGGCTTTAAGTACAGCTGTTCCTTCATACTGCCTAATTCATGATGAGAAGTAGTTCTCAAAAGTTCTTACTTTGCATCAAGACTTTTGAAACACAGAGCAAACTATAAAACATGTTAATTCTCCGGGAGTTTTTTTTGGATCTATGGTGCTGCTGACTTTGGCAAAAGTCTTCTTAGTAAAGATGCCACCTAAATGGGATTTACAAGGAACAGATCTAAAATCATAGTTGTCATTTTCTCAAAAATCTTTACTTGACACTTGTTAGGAGAGCAACTGGCCTATAATTTCCTCTGTAATGTCAAGTGTTGGCTGATTTCCCACTCAGCAGCATGTGCTCTAATCATAAAATCATGGAATTGTTTAGGTTAGAAAAGCCCTTTAAGACCATCAAGTCCAACCATTACTCCAGCACTGCCAAAGCTACCACTAAACCATGTCCCCAGGTACCACATCTGCATGGTTTTTGAACACTTCTGGAGATGATGACTCCACCACTGCCCTGGGCAGCCTGAGTGCCTGACCACCCTTTCAGTGCAGAAATTTTCGCAATATCTGACCTAAGTCTTCCCTGATAGTTGAGGCATTTTCTTCTTTGTCCTGTCACTTTTTCCCTGGGAGCAGAGTCTGACCCCCATGGGATTCCACCCTCCTTTCAGGGAGGTGTAGAGTGTGATGTGTCCCACCAGCTCCTCCTATCAGCCTTAGGTAAGGGAGTCGCTTATGTAGATGTCTGTAGCAGTCTGTGAGATGTTTCTCCTCGGTTGGACGGTTGGGACGGATGGAGACGAGAGATCTCTGAAGTCGGGTCTTAGAGCATGAGGTTTATTGCCCAGGGCTTGGGTATAGTGGGCCTGCTTAAAGCAGCCAGCCACTGCTAGAAGCAGACCAGAATGTGTGAAGCAAAGGAGAGAGAGGGTAGAGAGCTAAGAGAGTAAAGAGAGAGAGAGGGGCAGGAGAGCATGTGTAAAGAGAGAGCTACAAGAGAGAGGGTTACAAGAGAGGGAGTTTCTCGTCTACAGTACAATAAATCTTCTTCTGTGTTGAATATTCTAATTTTCAGCAACCAATCTAATACAATATACAAATCCTATAGCATTTACATACAGCCTATAAGAATCATTGCATTACCATACTACGTTATATTTTAAACCCTAAAAACTACTCTTTGGACCCCTTCTGCCAAGCTAGCAGGGTCTGCTTTAACCCTTGGACCCTTGTGCTAGCAGAAGGTATTGTTCAATCAAAGGGGATTACCTTCAGTCGGCCATACCATTGTTTTCCAGTTGTTCAGTGACTAAGGCCTGGTATCTCAAAGTCTGCTTTCATTTCAATCTCACTTATAGTTTCCATATTCTCAGCATCTTTTGCCAGGCAATCATACCTATAAGGCTTTCCTGTTTCATCTTTCCCAACAGCTTATATTTATCGTATATGGCACTGTGGGTGGTAATAGAGATACGGGCTTGGGTAGTAGATACATAGAAGTGAATGTTGTACACACCTCCAGCTGTGGACAAGAATTCCCACCCTTTTGATTCTTCACATGGCTTTAGTAACTGTTCTTTGATGGTTGCCCAGTAAGTAAGAGGGAATCTTCCTTTTTGTTCTCCTACCACATTTCTGTCTAACTTTATTTCACTTCTCTGCATTTTCTGACTGAAAGCTCCTTGACAGACCCACAGATAACCAAAATGCTTTTAACTCTTATGTGTTTTATAGTGATTTAGAAGACCAAGCCTGTGCTGTTACTTACTGATCTTATTCTTCTCCCAGCTTTGATTTTTGACTGCTAACAGAATTATTTGGTTTCCCTTTACTGGAGGGAAAATTTGCAGTTGTAGCTTCCAATATCCTCCAGCACTGAAATACAAATCTTAAGTGCAGGTAGTTTTTGTTCTTACTGAGTTGCATTACGTTTCTTTATTATTATTAAAAGAAATCATCCAGTTCTTACTGAGTTGCATTACTTTTCTTTATAATCATTAGAAGAAATCATCCAGCTCCAATATTATCATTCAAAACCTATACAGTTGATCATATACTGTTACACCTGAAGACAGCAAGTAGACATTGCTGAAGGCTTCCACTTGTTCCCATGGGAAAAGCACTAAAGTCTTTGTATAGCTGTTTCCCATGCCAAGAAATGCAGAAACATCCTCACCCTGTCTTTGTCTCTTCCCAGGAGGTGGTGATGGCCAGGCTCTGTACCTCGATGCAGATCTGAACCACGGGAGAACCAGCCACTGCAACACTTTCAATAACCAGCCACTGTGCTCTGAAAGCTTCCAGATCTCCATCCTGGAGGTGTGGGGCTTCAGGGACACCATGAATGGTTGATGTGACTGTCATTAATCAACTAGTTTTTCAGTTGTCCAAGGATTCCCAAGGTAAATTCCAATGCAGGAGCTAAGTTAGAACATCCTTTCTGCTGGGCTCAGTGCTGTGAGTCACTCCTAAGTGGTGCACTCAAATGCAGGCCTAGTTGTTTACTCTTATTTTGTTTAAGACAGGTCAAGGTGAAGAAATGTATCTGGTTGACTCCTTGTCCCTTTACCTCTAGAGATCTGTATTCAGGGACTGTTGGTAAAAATGAAAATGTGATGAGTTCAGACCCATGCTAGATGCATACAGGTCCCAATCATGGGATAGGTTTGAGTCCACAGTTCCTCAAAGGCACAGCCCTGGCTGAGCTGTGCTGCAGAGCTCTGAGCCACTGGCACCAGTACCTGGCCTGAGCCAGGAGCATCAAATGTCTACTCACAGGGAACACTAGTGACCTCAGATTTGACATAGAACAGTAGTTTATAGAATCACTGCTCTCCTATGAGCAGACTTTGTGCAGACAAATCGGTATCATTGAGTTACAAAGCTCTTCATTCGCACCAGAACCATGATTGCTTATCTTCTTATACCAAAACCTTTGGCACATTCCTGTTGCATTTGTTTGAGCAGTCTGCCTCTGAAAAGGGCATCCAGGCTGGATGGTAGTATCTCCCAAGTCTTGATTTTGTTTACATTCCTATTCCATATCAGTATGATGACTTCAGAGTGACTCCCTGTGTCAGGCAGCTGACAGCCAGAGAGTATCTGCAGTGCTCAGAAATGTTCCTTTCCTCATCTTTCCTGGGAGCTTAAATGAAGCTTTAAATCTGAAAATAACTATGCTGATATCCCTGTGTGTTTGGGGAATTAGGCATGGTGATAACAGGAACTTAATCCTTTCCCCACGAGTGAGGAAAGGAAGGGAGGAGGGACATCTGGGACTGAAGGAGTTTCCCGGGGGAACTGGAGGCAACACTGTTTCTCCAGATGTCTTCCCAGTGATGAGATGACTCGTGAGAAGGTAACAGTTTCATTCCTGTATATTCTGGTAGGGTTTGGGTGATGCAGGGACTTTGCTCATTCCTGAGCAGTCCTATGCTCTGCAGGCATGCCCTGTGGTATGTGATGTCTGGAGGCAATTCCCCAGTGTCTTTCTCCAAAAATTGCACTATCTGTTGTGGAACTTCTCCCACATGAAGCACAAATACATAAGCATCAATGAGTAGTCCAGAGCATACAACAGGATGCTCAAAGATGCAGTGAGTAACTCACTAGTACGATTTATCACAACAGGAAAAATGAAGGGAAAGAGAAATTGCTGATTTTCTAAACAGTTCAATCTAAAAAATTGCTGTAGAGTGGGACTGCTACTTAATGTTATTGCTACTTAAGCTTGAAGTTCAGTAAAAGGAAAAATTTAAAATTAATGATGTTAAAAGCTAGGCTGGACAGGGTCACATTCATATTCAGAGGTCAGAGGTGGGGTTTTGGTCATGTTGGCTTGTCCAGCTTGCCAGCCTTGACAGTACCTCATGGCTTGGTAAAGAGTTGCCTCTTGCAGAGTATGTGAAGAAACTTGGCAAAAATAAGATTTGCTGTTTAAGGTGCCATTTTGAATTTTTGTCAAAATAACTCTTTGAAAAATTAGCCTATGTGCAGAACAATTTAAGATGTGTTTTGCACCATTTGTATTTGCAATTGGATTCTCTCACCCTGTCTGAGAGTCAGCACTGGGCCTCCCAAGTTTTTCTCCTTCCCACACAGTGAGTTCTGTCCAGTTGTCTTTTCACAGGTTTACCGTAAGCCTGATTGAACTGTGAGAGGTAATTCAGTTATACTGATGTATTTTGATACAGAAGAACTCAGTCATATCTGGCTTTTTGCAAACACTGGCTGATGCTGCCTTCTATTTTTCCAAGCCACCCATGTCACTTTGCCCTTGCAGATATCCCACAAGCTTCCTCAAACAAAAGAAATCACTCAAAAAGTGTAGGCTGTCCTTCGTGTAGGTGGGATTTCAGTTTTGTTTGTGTCTCCTCTTGTGAGCTTGTCTGAGGAGGTGTCCTTGGGAACAAAAAACAAGTTAAAAACACAATAGTGTTAATTTCCAGCTTGTTGTCAGAAATTCCCTGGAGCTGTGTGTTGGTAGGATTTGGGGGAGTGTAACGTTGTACTCCAAATGAATAAATTTTATCTGCAAAAACCTGGCTGCACCTGGCAGTGCGATGGGATTTCCTCGCTCCCATCCCTGCCGTTTGCCGCTATGTCAATACCTTGTCTTAAGCCGTATCCAAGAAACGTTCCTCAGAAACATGTTCCTTTCCCTGCTCTGTTCTTGGTGCACAGTGATTTGGGTGTTTGGAATCCAAAATAACTCCTGGTTGCTCAGAAACTCATCATAGGATATCAGTGTGAGAATCCAAGGAGCAATACTGGACACCAGGCACGGAATTGGTTTGGCTTGATAAAGCATTGCCCTGCCACAGCCACTCTGTGGGACTGGTCTGTGTGGTTTGAACTGGAATAGCCTAGATGAGCAAGAAGCTGCAGTAATCCAGGGAGAGCAGTTCTATAGTGCTGCAGCAACTTCACACAATCCTTGTGTTCAGTAAAAATGGATATTCCTTGTCATGTGCAAATCCTCATCCATCATTCCCATGGTGGTTGTGAGACACAGCATTTTGACTTGGTCATCTTTCCAGTAGCAAAGAGGCATTTTTCCTGTCTGTGTAGTTAATGGTTGTTGCTGACCAACTGTATATCAAAGTTCAAACCCTTTGTTTCATGCAAAGCTCTTGAAGTGGAGACCACAGGCTGGTTTTGAAAACAATGACTGCAAGAGACACCTTATCGGAAAGCGGAGTTTTCTCAAGTACTCCAGCCATGAAGTGCTTTAGTCGGTTGTTACTTGCAGCTCTGAACAACTGCTGAAGTAGGTTGTAGTCCCTGTTTGTGGTCCTGCTGGCAGCAATGAGAGTGCCAGAGTCATGGGATGGGTCTTGGGCTGGGAGCTGTAGGCTGGGCGTTGGCCACCACAGTTCTGCCAGGGCGTCTATGTTGTCCTGAGAAGCTGCTTTTTGCTTTGTCATATTCCTTGAAGGTAGAAAAGATTAGAAACTCCTGACATCAGAAACCTGACTTCGCTGTAAATGGCAACCAAGCTGTTCGCAGGCCACGGGAACTGTATCCAGCTGCAGCCAGGCTGGACAGACTTCACTGCACCTGAGCTATCTTTCCTACAGCTCCTGCACTTTGGCACGCTCCTTTTCCTGATGAAGCACGTTAATCAACCTCCTGTTAACAGAGGTAAATTAGCAAAGGGAAGGAAAAAACTCTCATTTTCTCTCTGGTGACATATCTAAAGTCAAAATGGAGTGGGAGCCAGTACTGTTCTTTTAAGAGTTAAACCATGCCAATAGAGATCTGTGGTTACCCACAGAGGGGTGACATGTGCAGATCCATCAACTCCTCTTCGTATGTGTGTTGAAATTGTGTATTTTGTCCTTGGAAATTTATTTTTGGTGGGATGTGATCTCCTCTGCCCATAGGGACACTGATGCCACAGCCAGGAGCTGACCCATGACCATGGCCCTGCAAGAGCTCAACTCCTGTGAGTGACACTGAGTCAGGCTGTTCGGTACAGCCAAGGCGTGGGCACCTGGCTGTTCTGCAGCTTTGTCATGAATTTCGGACTGTTCATAGTCAGGTTGAGTGTGTGTGAACTATTTGGGGTCATGTTTTCTTCAGATGAGTGGTGATATGCTGCTGAGTTGGTTTTCTACCCTATCTGGGAATCACTGCCCTATGTCAATGGTATTTTTGTCACTGTGCAGAATCTTGGATTATATTAAAGGTATTTGACTGTGAAGGCTGCTGGCTTTGTCCTTTGTTCTAGTCTTTTCCTTCCTGTAGAGCTCGTAGCAAAAGGCACCCTGAAACTGAGAGAAACCTTGGAGCATGTGTTCTCTGACAGAATTCTCGCTGTGGTGAGGTGGTTACACAGTTCCTGATCATTTCAGATCTCACAAGACTTCCCACTGAGATCAGGTGTCAAACTGACTGTGAAGTCTCTAGATTGGCAGATTCTGACATGAGCCTTCTTCCCTTTGCAGGGCCAGGGAGCGTGGTTTGCCCCAGCCCAGCCTAGGTTTAAAATGGAGCTTAGGGGTGTCCTCTGGCCACCAACACCTGTAAGTCGCAATCAGACCATGCAGTGACCAAGGATATAAATGAAAAAAGTGGAATTCCACTAAATTTGGGCGTTTAAACAAACTGCTGTCAGGCTGAAGAGATTTGGGGTTTTCCCCCCAAAAAACTCCCGCCCCACTATATCCACCTCATACACAAATCTGGCCTTCCTGTGCTGCTGTACATTTCCAAGAGCAGAGCTGTGGTTTAAGGCAATGCAGTGTGGAAAAGGGATTGCTGAGCTGGCAGAAACAATTCCCAGATGATTCTCCTGCCAGCTCTGCACTGCCAGGAGGTTTGCTGCACAGGAAGCCCATGGCCACTAGAGGTTCCTCTCAGCCTGATCCTGTGCCTCCATCACCGGTAAATCCACCCTTGCAATCCAAAAGGGCTTTCTTCACATGGTTTCCAAAGGTGACCTGAGTCTTAAATACCATAAATCACAATTTTACAACTCCCTTAAAGGCTGTAAACTTAGTCATGAAGTGCTGAAGGTGTAAATGAGGGATCATGAGGAGCTGAGCAGTGCAGGCAGTTGTTTTGGGACCTCACAGCTGCTGCTAACCCAGTGACTGAGACCTGAGAGGGGAATGTGCTTGATTGCATCAGGCAGCAGAAGCTTGGTGTCCTACCTGGAAAGCATAGTGGTGGGAAGGTCCTGGATGATGTCTCAGGGGTGGTAGCAGCTGCAGGAGCCTGAACTGGAAAAGGAAGGCTGTGCTGTGTCTTGCTGTGCTGCTGCAGTGTGAGAAGATGATGATGTTTGCCAGTTGTGCTTTTTTTCCCTGGATTTTCTGTACAGGCTTCTATGTAAATGTCTCAGAGACACTTGCTTCCTTGAGAGATGTTTTATAACCAGCTGTGGCACAACATTGCCTCTGGCAGCAAATTTCAAGGGTTTCCTGCCTTTTCAAGCCCCTCACTTGGTGTTTCCAGCCCTGCACTGCTATTGCCCTTCCCAAGCACTGCTTTAGGCTGCAGGGGCTGTGCCTGAGCCGCTGGGAGGGTCGTGGCTCCACTCCCTGGCTGTGCTCTGGTGCCATAGGCTGCTGCTGACTGATTTCAGACCACACAAACAGCTCTTGGGTGGAGCTGAGTCCAGACCTCAGCTGGAGAAAAGTGGAGCGTGTTTGTTCCTGCTTTGCAAACCTGCTGCTGGCTGCTACTGGGCAAGGGTAGATAAGGCAGCAGGACTGTCGGCCCCATCCCTGAACCCTCCCATTGCTAACACACAGCTTCAGTCCATGGCTTGCATGTTGGGTCACCTCCCTTTCCATGGTTAAATGTCCTCCAGAGTTAGGGCTGTGCCCTCTAGGTGCCGTTGACTGAAGGGTTTCTGACTGGGCTCATCCTCCTGGTCCCTCAGCCATGAGAAGAAGGAGGCAGCTCTGGAAACCCATGGGGAAAAGTGCAAGCCCAGCAAGCGAGTGATCAGTAGATCAGTACCTCATCCTCCCAGCCTGTGTGATGCTCTGTCCCATAAATAACTGGGAGTACACATTTTTGATCCGTGAGCATTCCAGAGCAGCGCCGGCATTGGCTGCATGAGCTCAACAGCCCAGCTGGCTGCAGCCAGAGCTCTCCCACTGCCAGTGGCTGGGGCAGTCTATTCCTCTTCCTTAAGCGTCTTCCTTGTGCTGTGAAATCCTCCTCCTTAAACTTCTCCTGTTTATGTGAAGACCCACTCTTGCCCCCTCACTCTGTGAAGCTCCTGACTGTGCTGCAGGGAGCCAATCCTTCTCCCAGAACTTTTTTTTTTTCTCTTTTGCATCCTTACCTGCTGCAGGGGTCTGAGTACACTGTGCTTGGTGCACTCAGCTTGATGAGGCTCTGAATTCAAGCCCAAGAAAGACCACAGTTCAAACGAGGTTGGCTGCTCACTGTGAATCCTGCAGAGCAATAACTTGTCCAGTTTTGTTCAAGGGAGGTTTAGGGCTGAAATTCCACAAGCTATCACTGCTGAGCTGGGTCAAGGTGTACATGCAGGCTGGTATTTTATCCATGGACTTCTTGCACAGCAAATCACACCTGCCTAAGGATAGCTCTGCCAGCTCCAGCAGCACGAGGCCAGTGGCTGTGGGAGTCCTGCTGAGCTGTGGTGCCCTGCAGTCCAGGTTGTGGCAGCCAGCTGGCACGAGGGGTACATCTGCATCAGTCCTTGGCACCCCCAGAGCTTTGCCATGAGCAGCTGTGTCTCTGTGGTGCAGCACTCCACAGCCACCCGCTCCCCTCACCTGGATAACAAGGTAACCCTTGGGCATGGTGGAACAGTGGAACTGGGCTCCCTCGTTGCCTCCACAGCCAAAATGCTGTAGGGCTTCCCCATGGCCACACTCAAACCAAGTTATTGGGGAAAGGCAGCAATATCTCAGAGATCTGAATTTCCCCACGTTTGGCTGCCTGTTTCTCAGAACAAGGCAGCGAACTCCAGCACTGCTTCCCACAGGGAAGGGCTGTGGCGGGGCTGGAACCCTGCTGGGGAGCAGAATCCCCCCCAGTTACCCACCCTTGAGACAAAGCCAGAGGAAAATGGGTTTCAGCAGTTCCACAGCTCACAGAAATACTTGTGGATGCTCCTGTAAGGATCTGCCTAATGAACAGTCATAACCCCTCTCTCAAGTTCATTGGGCTTTTCTTGCACTACAGAACACCAGCCACAGCTCCTGCAGGGTACTGTGCCCTTGTGGGGCAAAGCATTTCCCAGAGTCATGGCTTTCCTTGCAGCCCACCATGTGTTGTGCCCCAGGGTTGATTCCAGCTCGGAAACTGAACTCAGCAGTTCAGCTGAGTTCAACTTAAGGACTGCAGGGCCATAGCTCCCTGAATTCCTGAGGGTATGGGTCTCCTCGGGATGGCTTTCTTCCCTAATGAGCAATAACAGACTCATGAACAGATCTTTGAAATTGCAGAAGTGGAAACCACAGGAGGAATAACTGACTCACTGAGGAAATCTTATTAATGTGTTCAACAGAGCCTTAGAGTGGAGGCAGGGGCAAGTTAGGGCTTTCCAAGGAAGTGAGGGAGCACCTCTCCAGAGCAGCTGCCTGCCTTGTGCTCAGCCCTCTGGCAGGGTTGGAGAGGCCTCCAGCTCGGGCTGGCCTCTTGGGGAGCACTTGTGGCCCCTGTTTAGGAGGGAAATGTGCTACTCCTTTGGCTGGTGGGAGCAGAGGTTTGCTCCAGCCTATTCTCTGGATCAGAACCAGTGCCAGCTCCTGGACTGTCCTGAGAGCTGTTTGCAAAGGAAGAGGGTCCAGGGCTGCCCAAAGGAAGTGGAAGGGCAGGCTCTTGTCCCACAAACCAGCACAAACATGCTCCAGGCAGAAGCTTTTGGCCTGAATTGTCTCATGACCTTTTCCATGGTCCATCCCTCAGGCAGCCGGAGCCTGCTTGCCGGGGCTGGATCCATGTTTCCTTGTACACACAACAAGGGTACACCCCAGTCAGGTCCTGCCCTGCCTTTATGCTGGTTTTCTGAGGCAGGGAATGTTTTTAAGAGTTTAATATTTAAACTGCACCCTACTGAAGAGGATAACTTGTAGAGGTTACAAGAGCCTGGGAGATGGCTGCTCAAGGTCCTCATCCTTCCCAGTCTCTGTGTGCCTCCAGCCTGGGAGGTTTTCAGAAGGGCGGTGATGTGAAATCCAGAGATGTGAATCCGTGTGAAAAGTCATTTGCCAGGGATGATGAAAGGCACATGATGAACATCCCCCTCCAGGCAGGAGAGCTGCACTGCAAGCACAGGGAAGAGGGAAAACGGGGAAGGTTTGAATTTCTGGGCAGTTTTCTGCAGAAACACACTGCTCTGGGCCGTGCAGGAGCAGCCATGTCCAACAGCGGTCCCTTGTGGCCCCGGGCACTGCCACAGCAATGCCAGTCCCCCTAGCCACACCAAGGCTGTGGGACCAGCTCTGTTCTTCCTTATGCGTGGGATATGGGTCTCCCTTCTCCCAAGGCTGCAGAAATGGGGATTATCCAACAGGTCCCACTTGATGCCACTGTGCCCTGAGGAGCCCTGGCCCCAAACAACCCTGGTGTTCTCCAAAGGACCTTATCCTGAGCCCATCCTCTCTGCTGCTGGTCCCTCACTGTCACCAAAACAACCACGGATAGATCTGTCCTGAAAGCCCCTGGGGGCCAAAAATCCCTATATCCCAATCCCAAATGTTCTTGCTGCCCTTCCTGCAGACTGTGCCGTGCCCAGGGCTCCCTGGTGAGATCCAGTGCATCGAGCTGCCACCTCCCACCCAGCGACCTCAGCCAGGAGCTCTGCACCCGCGGCGCACAGTGAGAGGCAGAGATCTCCATCCAAGGGCTGCTCCAGCACTCAGGAGCTTTCCTGCAAGCATGGAAATGGGGAGGGAGGGCTGGACCACGAGGATGAGAAGTGCCCAGGGAACAAGCAGTACCTGGGGTGAGCCAGTGCCTCAGCAGATATTACTAATACACATGTACAGGCATTCTGAAATAACGAGCTATTCCTGAGCTCAGCTTCCCCATGTGATCCTGACTGTGTCAGCTGATGGGAAAAAATCTCTGGATGGAAGAAACGGCTGTTCCTTGGAAACGCCTGGGACTGTGCAGGCCATCCCTCGCCGCTGGGCTCAGCCAGCCCGGAGCCAGCTGTGTGTGAGGGATGGGTGAGGACAGAGCCTTGTGTATTCTGGAGGGAAGATGGAGGAGGGACCAAACTGAGGTTTGGATTAGATGTTTGGCTGGGTGGAGGCTCCCTGTTCTGATCTTAGCTACAGGGCTGCAATCTAATCACAGTCCCCCATGTTGAAGGGAGGTATCCTCCCTTTCCCAGCACATGCCAAGAGTGTCCAGCCACTTTCTCACTCCAGGGAGAGGAGAGTGTTTGGGAGAGGGGAGTCCAGCTCAGGACCAGGCTGCAAGGATATCATGAGGCTGCACTCATCCCAGCTGTCTCCAGTTTCCATCAGGGACTAAAGGTGATGGTGTTTCCCCCTCTCCCAAAAGGAATCACAAAGTTGGTTTTATGCCCACTGTAAAACTTCTTGTTTTTTTAAACCCTCAAAGCAGTGCTGGAAAACACAGTGCTTGATTGTCACCTTTAGTGTCCCCTGGGCTTTGTGGTATGTCTGTCTTTACCTCTGGCTTTCTGAACAATGCCTAAACTTTCTGAAGTAATAAATATAATACATAAAATCAGCTTCTTTTAATCTGTTCAACATATGCTGCCCTTTAATTTCTGTGCTGTACTTAGGGGATATGGTAGAAAGAGGAACTGATTGTTTTCATACGTCCCCCACATCTTTCCACTGAGTCTCCTCTCCCTGTTCCCCTTTTCTGAGCTAACATCCCTGTATGATCTTTTGTCATCTGCAAACACTCTTGCCCTTTTCATCTGCAGCCACTGAACTTTGCCATCTTGGCTGTGTCTTCTCCAAAACTCAGTGGTTAATGCAGCCATGGCTCTGCCTCAGCAAGGAGCCCAAACTGAAGCCGTCTCTGCAGTAGACAATGCCTGCAGAGCCCGTGACAGCTGCCTGTGGTCAACAGTGGCCAGTGACATCTGGCCTGTACCAGCCATGGTTTGACCACAGGCCCAGGGCAGTGACATGTGCTGAGCACTGCTGAGGCACCTCCAGTCCTGGGGTCATTTCTGGGCCTTTCAGGACAGGAAAGACACTGAGGGGTTAGGGCATGTCCAGAGAAGAGAATAAGGCGGAGAAGGGGCTGGAGCCCCAGGGGAAACTGAGGGGGCTGGGAAAGGGGCTCAGCCTGGAGAAAAGGAGGCTCAGGGGGGACCTTGTGGCTCTGCACAACTCCCTGACAGGAGGGGGCAGCCGGGGGGGTCGAGCTCTGCTCCCAGGGAACAGGGACAGGACAAGGGGAAACGGCCTCAGGTTGTACCAGGGAGGTTCAGATTGGATACTGGAGAGGGTGGTCAGGCCCTGGCACAGGCTGCCCAGGTAGTGATGGAATCACTATTCCTGAACGTGTTCAAGAAGCAAGTAGGCTTAGGGTATTTGGGAACATGGTTTAGTAGTGGCCTTGGCCGAGCTAGGGTAGTGCTTGGACTCAATGATCTCAGCTGTCTTTTCCAGCAGAAACAATTCCATGATGGATGGGCAGCCTAAAAAGCACTAGAAAACAGAGGAGTGGGCTTTTGAAACTCTGGGATCATGATGCAGATCTGCTACTTTGGTGGCATTGAGGTGAGCAGGTCCAGGTCTATGGCACACTAATTTCTCCTATCAAATATCATCTTTCTTGGGTTTTTCAGCCCCGAGGGCAGTACATCCCCTGCCAGCAGTGGTGGGCATGGGCTGAGGCCTGGGATGTACCTATAACACAAATGTAAATGGCCAGCAGGAACCTGCAGGTAACCAGCTGCCCCCCATTCTACTGCAAACTTGAACTGGAGCCTTTGGGGGTCTCTGAAGTTCCCTGTGGTCTGTTCCCTCTGCTTAGGATAGGTCTGAATAAGGCCATCTCTGAGTAGGCATGATGGAGCTTCCTCCAGAGGAGGTGTTGGATGCCACACCCATGGTCGATGGTGAGCTGGGCAGAGGAAATCCCAGTCAGCCTCTGGCACACAGGAGAGGGGTGTAACAGCCCCAGACTGGGGTCCCACCTGGGTCTGCCTCCAATTTTCCTGGCTGCAGCAGCCAGAGGCATTCGGTGCTCAGTCCCCTTTGGAGTATGGGCAGAGCTGCCCCAGCCACCTTGGCGGACAAATCCCAGCCTTGGGGCTGGGCTGGTGGGGAAATCTGTGGTGTTTTATTCTCTGGCCTGCCAGGGCAGCTCTAAAATACCATCTCCTGGGGCTGGGTATGTCCCTGGCTGCAGGCACCAGCACTTTGGTCTCCAAAGGCTTAGAGGAAAAAGGCAGCATGTGAAGCCAGAGATAGGGCAGACCCTGAGAGCTCAGAGCAGCATACCTGGTCTCAGGATATGAATTTTGGGGTTGGGTAAGCATTTCTTCCAGCCCAAGAGGAACAGAAACTCCCTCCCACTGCCGCAGCCTTTCCTGCATTCTTGTGGTCTTGCTCCTTCCCAACAAGACGCTCGTTCCAGAGGAGGTGCCCGTGCTTTTGGAAAGCAGGCGCTGGTCCCCGCAGCCGCCAGTGAGTACTGCGGGCTGCCTGCCCCGGGCGGGGGGGCTCAGATAAGCAGATGTCACCTCATCCCCATGATTAGCCAACTGTCCTCTCGCCACTGGCGGGACGTTTCACAGCGGGGGTTGGAGGAGAGGAAGTGCCTGCAAGGGAGATGCCAAACCCAGGAAATACAAAAATTACACTTAAAATAAAAAGGTCACGTGCCTTTTTGCTCGGCAGCAGCTCCAGGGGCAGGGCTTGGCTTGGCTTTCCCCAGCAAACCGAGCAAGGGAGAGGCATAACCATAACAAACATTCCTTCTGCCTTTCAGTTTGTCTTTCCTCAAACAAAGCGATAACCGAGTTCTGGTTAAGTTGGCTCACTCGCAGCATTTTAGGTTGGGTGATCCTGGGCAGCCCGGACATGGCCAGGAAAGGAACCGGCTGCCACATCCTTTGCCCGACAGTGGGGCAGGGAGGTGAGGTCGTGGGATGTCCTGCCCCACTGTGAACTAATGGGCTGCCAGGGGCCAGGGCACAGGGCCCGTGGTCTCCCTGGCCAGGCAGAGTGAGATTGGGGCACTGCCACCACCCACACCCAGAAATACATCTGCAGAAAAACTGGTTGCCCCAACCCATGCACAGAACAATTGTTGGGGACAATCTGACCCTGTTTTGGCAAATTTCTTCACCCAGTCAAAAATATCCTTCTCTAAGTGTATTAGTCAAGCCCAACAGAGAATGTGTGCAGGAGGGGAGTGGGGGGTGGATGTAACACTGCATCCATGAGTTGCAGAGGACAGGAGCTTCAGGGGCTCCCAGACAGCTGCTACTGAGCTGCCACTGGCACCAACACCATCTCAGTCTCATCTCTAGTTCTTGAGGGCTCCATAGGCATGGGAACCCTGGAGGAGAGGCCAGCAGGTACGGCATGGCAGCATGCTGAAGGTGATGCTCCATCAGAGTGCAGGAGCCAAGGCTGGAGGAGCTACAAGCACAGCAGCTGTGTGGGAATATCTGGGAAGTGCCAGAGGGATTGGATTTAATTTGCTAATTGGTAGTGAGGACTCTGATGTGAGCTGAGCGAGGCAGGGAGGGAGGCAGAGGGGGGAAAAGAGACTCCTGCCCCAGTGCATCTCGGGGCAGCGATTCTTCAGCAGCTTGTGCTCAGCAGCTCTGCGGGAAGGTGCTGTTCTGCCAGCCAGCCAAGGGTTTATCTCCCTCCCCACCTGACAGGTCCATGGGCCAAGGGAGAGCTGGCAGCACAGAGAAGAAGCAGGTTGTGTGGGCAGAGCCATGGCACTGTCCCAGCTCAGTGACAAAGGACAGATTGGGAGCAGCCCAGCACATGGTTCTGAAGTAGCTCCCACCCAGGCAGCAGAACGTTTCTGCCCTCACCAACCCGGGTTTTCTCCCCAAAACTGAGTGTAATAGCCCAAAATCATCCTTCTCTTCCTTGGTGTCCTGTGGCTGCCTATTCTCAGCATCTGGGAGCAGCTCCATCCTCAAAAAGATTGTGGCATCCTGGGCCTGGATTTGTCCTGCCACATCCTGTCTCCAGCATGCTCCTCTCCCTGTGTCCCCAGGGCAGCTCCCAGGGCAGCAGGAGAACATCCACAGGCAGGAGAGTGCCAGTGGCACCCCAGGCTGGCTCCAGGCTCTGTCTGTGGAGTGGTGTCTGCCATGAAAGATAAAAAATACTGCCTGCTCCCACGAGCCTCTGGCAGGAAAACCCCGTGGCTGGGAGACTCCAGTGCCGGACTAACCTGAGCACTGGGTTTGTACTTCTCTGGGTGTCTCTGCACAGCCCACACGTGGCTCCCAGCCACCAAGCATCCTTCCCACGCTGCATCCCCATCTCACCAAGCATCATGTCTCCAAAAGTGCCTCTCCAGGATATGTCAGCTGTTCCAGGCCCCCATTTGCAGACCAGCTTCAAAAACCAGGTGTGAGGTATGGTGGGAGGTTGGTGTGCTGGCTCTCAGTGTCTGCTTCCAAGTGCTCCTAGATGCAGTGTAGGGACAGGATCCATGCTCAGAAAACCACAGTGGCTCCTCCTAGAAATGCAAACCCTGTGACTGGGGACTGAAAATCTGCGACAGCACTGCAGGTGCAGCCAGTGTGTTACTGAAGGGTGCCAGGGGGGAAAGGGGCATCCCATGCAGAGCCCACCCAATGCCCAAGAAATTCCTGCATTTTTCATGGGTGAAGGTGAAACCAGCCGGTGATGCCACAATGGAGAGGATCTCCCAACCAAGCAGCAGGAGCCACACGACTTCCAGCAGTAACTATGGCAACCGAGAGCAAATAAACGCTATTTTCAAACCATGGGCAGAACCTCCTTGTGGGAAGCCCTGGCTGATCCCTGCTGCCAGCTGAGTCCTGGGACCCAGCATGGATGCCCTGTGGAAGGAAGGATGAAGACCAGCCCCACACAGTGTGTGGTCCTGGAGAGACCCCTGAGAGGGCATTTCAGGAAAAGGATGGCAGAAAAAAACCCAGCTTTTCTCCATGCCATTCCCAGGAGCTGAAGAAACTGTAGGAGCACGGATGTTTTCCAGCTGCATTCACACGCGAGCATGGCGTGGAAAAGGGGAAGATCAGAGGGTTTATGTAGGATAGGAAAGTCCTGGACAGAGAGATGAGAAGGGAAAGGGATTAGATCAGGGTAGATGGGGACAGGACAGGACAGGATAGGATAGGATAGGACAGGACAGGACAGGACAGGACAGGATAGGATAGGATAGGATAGGATAGGACAGGACAGGACAGGACAGGACAGGATAGGATAGGATAGGATAGGACAGGACAGGACAGGACAGGACAGGACAGGATAGGATAGGATAGGATAGGACAGGACAGGACAGGACAGGACAGGACAGGATAGGATAGGATAGGATAGGACAGGACAGGACAGGACAGGACAGGACAGGATAGGATAGGATAGGATAGGACAGGACAGGACAGGACAGGACAGGACAGGATAGGATAGGATAGGATAGGACAGGACAGGACAGGACAGGACAGGACAGGATAGGATAGGATAGGATAGGACAGGACAGGACAGGACAGGACAGGACAGGATAGGATAGGATAGGATAGGACAGGACAGGACAGGACAGGACAGGACAGGATAGGATAGGATAGGATAGGACAGGACAGGACAGGACAGGACAGGACAGGATAGGATAGGATAGGATAGGACAGGACAGGACAGGACAGGACAGGACAGGATAGGATAGGATAGGATAGGACAGGACAGGACAGGACAGGACAGGACAGGATAGGATAGGATAGGATAGGACAGGACAGGACAGGACAGGACAGGACAGGATAGGATAGGATAGGATAGGACAGGACAGGACAGGACAGGACAGGACAGGATAGGATAGGATAGGATAGGACAGGACAGGACAGGACAGGACAGGACAGGATAGGATAGGATAGGATAGGATAGGACAGGACAGGACAGGACAGGACAGGATAGGATAGGATAGGATAGGATAGGATAGGATAGGATAGACTCAGAGGCCCCTGATTGCCTCATCAGGAAGTCCAGCTCTGGGAATATCCCAGGTAAGAGTTAACAGCTCAGGGTGGGCATCAGTTAAGCTCTTCCCAAACAGAGCAAGAGAAACCCCATTTGCAAACACCCAAAGTCCTGACTCAGGGAGGGAGGAGGAGCCGGGGGATGGGCCCCCAAGCCCCGTGACTCCTGCCCTGTGATTTCAGTGATACACTGCAGGAGACACTGAATGAGGAAATGCTCCACAAGGCTTGCTCCATGGCTGGCCAGCACTTGCTGCCGAGGCCAAGGGCAATGCATCCGCTGCCAGACCTGCTTTTCCCATTCCCAATCCCAGCACCAGCTCAGCTCCACTGAGTCCATCAGACCTCCTGACTAAAAGACCACTTGGGCTTGTCCTGAGATGAGCTGCATTTTTTAACACCTTAACACCAAATCCCCTCATGGCACCAGGGGGCCAGAGCATTCCCTGCCAAAGCACCTCTGTCCTGCAACAATGCAACTCCGTGCTGGCACCTCTGTACCCAGACCTGTCCTGCAGGGGCAGGGTGCTCCCAGCTGGCTTTCCAGGCCCCTTCCACCCTGCTTCGTGACATGGGCAAAACCGCCAGCATTGCTGTGGCTTTTAGAAACAGATCCCCTGCAAACAGCTGCTCCAACTTGCCAAAAACCAGCTGGGTCAGCAAGTCAGCAGCCCTGGAGGCCCATACGGCAGCATGGAGCAGCCAATGCCCGGCTCCTGCTCACTGGAAGCAGTCAGCAGAAGCTGGAGCCCTCTGAGATTGCTCTCCAGGATGTTTGGTCCATGCAAGACAAGGCCCAGGGTGGCGGGAGAGTCATCTGCCATGAGGCCACTCAGAAAATACCCACCAAAAGGTGGTGGCACCTATAGCCTGCACCTGCTGGAAAGCCCACCTCATCCCTCAGCTCCTGCCTTGGGATGGCAACAGACAACCCAAAATCCCTCTTAGGCTGGGTTTGGTTTGGTGTGGTGCTGTGCCATGCCGTGCCTTGCGGTTAATCCAGCTCAAAAGGAAAGGGCAGAACTGGAGGTGCCACCCTCACGTCCCCCAGTGAACGTGGGCGCGTTGGTGCCAGCCTGGCGCCGGGGCGATGGGGGTGAGTGCCGGTTGCCGTGGGAACGAGAATTTGGGTTGTTCTGCATCCAGGCTCTGGCTCTTTGCCTTTGATGTTGTGCTCTCCTCCCAGTTTGCATTGAATTTTGTTCCCTCCTTCCGTTGCCCTTTCCCTGAGGAAGAAATATCCCTGAACCTCCACGAGGCAGAAGCACAGCTGGTGTGAGAGCCTTGGTGTCCCCGCTGAGGGGTGGCGGGGGGGCAGTGACATCCTGGGGAGGGCTGAGCGTGCGGAGCAGCCATGGAGCCAGAACAGAGCCAGGTTTGACTGGGAGCCCCCAGCCAAAGGTGCCGTCACTGCCAGGTCTGCAGGGCCAGGGGATGCAGCTGCTGCTGCTGCTGGGGAAGCCGTGTTGCTTTAAATACCACTATTGTGAAAAGGGCTTATATTGCTCTTGGCTACCTGCTGCAACTCACCAGGCATGACAGGGAGCCAGGAGAGGTCACAGGTGCTGTCACTGGCACCCAAATTGTCTTTGCCCTCCTCTGGCCCACGTGGGCTTTGCACATCCTTGTGTCCACTCACTCCAACCAACACAGCCACACCTGGGCCACTGGTGTGGCTCCATGGGCACCTCAGGAGGATGCTTGGCACATGGTCCCTCCACTGACCTGGTCAGCCCAGGGTGGCGTGGAGAGAGTGAGGAGGACTGGGCAGTCCTGGGTGGATGAAAGGAGGTGGATACTCTCGTTTCCAGCACCCAGACCTTCCCTCTGTGCAAACCCTTAAGAGTGTTGGCACCAGGATGTACAGTGGGAACCACGCTGACTCCACCATGACCTCCGAGGCTCCACCTGTGTAGGAGGGGGCTGAATAAATCCGTGCCACAGGGAAAATGAAAAATGCAATCTTTTGAAAGGAAATTTTGTTGCCAAAGGTTAATATCCTTTCTGTGAATCAGCAATTTCAGGTGAAACCCAAACACTTCATTGGACCTTTAGTGCTTGAGATAGATGAATTCACAAGCTAAGTTTTTAGCAATATAATATTGAACATTTATTAGTAGAACTAAGGCATATCACAGCGCTGGAGCGCTTGGCAATATTGCCAGAGGCCCCCTCCATTCATTTTACTGTGGACTTAAGTACTCTCTTAAACTGTTACATATTCATTAAGCCCAGAAAGGAATTTACACTTCAGTCAACTTTCCCCCCTCTCGGGTCTCTGCCCCACTTCCACCAGCACTACGCCGCTTCAGTCCTCTGGATAGCTTCAGAACTGAAGACAGGCACCCTCTCTCCGGTGCCTCCCCAGTCTCCAGCCTAATTTGTAGCTGACAGCTTCCTTGGGAGGTGTGAGTTTTGATGAGGTAACAATCTTCCTGGGATGCATGAGGTTTATCTTCTTTGTTTCTCTAAGATATCTTGGTTCTTGGCTCTGTAGTTTCTCAACCCAAAAGACATTTATTACCATGTGTTTATTAGTACATTTCTTAAAATATTACAACTATTTCGAAGTTACAATTTACCTTAATCTCGTTTCTACTTAACTACATTTTACCTTAACACTATTTCTACATAGTGCATCATCACTTATGAATGTTAAAATCCTATATGCGAAAGACAACATTTATCATTCACTCATTTATCACAGTGCGGGAGAACTGAGACCCAGAGACATTGAGTGAGTCCCAAATGAAGAGCATGGGAGGACGAGGAGGAAGGACAGGACAGCTTGGCTCGAGGTGCTTGACCACAACGCGGGGGCAAGGAGACTCCCGGCATCCCGCAGTTCCAAAGGCTGGAGGGAGGGAAGCTCGGCCCTCGGGGTCCCACTGTTCAGCCTCTCTGACGGCGTCCCCAAAGCGTCACCACCGCCACAACTCGTGAGCTCACAGCTACAAGGAGGCTCTTTGTTCGCCGGGATGGCCACCCGCCGGCAGATGGGGCGACGGACGGGGCCAGATGATCTGTGGGAAGCCGCCCGCCAGCCAGGGGCAGCGGGCCCGGGGCTCTGGCTGGCACGGAGCTGGCACAGGAGGGGGAGAAGGCAGCATTACGGTGTGTGGGACTATGGAGCCGCTCCATCGGCGGCCAGGGCTGCCCACCGGGACCCGAGAGAGGCACGGGGAGGCAGCGGGCGCAGGCACAGGGGGAAGAGCATCCTTTAAGGGCCCCTAAAATCCACCCTGGGCCCTGGGTCCCTGCTTCAAATATTGATGCTGGTGTTGCCCCAGTCTGCTGGTGTCCTTGGGGCTTTGAAACTCTCGCCCAACAACACAACAGCACCCATCACCCATGGATGAATTCCATGGGGCAGATGTCTGGGCTCATCACTGCCCGCCAGGATGCTTGTGCCATTCCCTGTCTGGGCTCATCACTGCCCGTCAGGATGCTTGTGCCATTCCCTGTCTGGGCTCATCACTGCCCGCCAGGATGCTTGTGCCATTCCCTGTCTGGGCTCATCACTGCCCGCCAGGATGCTTGTGCCATTCCCTGTCTGGGCTCATCACTGCCCGCCAGGATGCTTGTGCCATTCCCTGTCTGGGCTCATCACTGCCCGCCAGGATGCTTGTGCCATTCCCTGTCTGGGCTCATCACTGCCCGCCAGGATGCTTGTGCCATTCCCTGTCTGGGCTCATCACTGCCCGCCAGGATGCTTGTGCCATTCCCTGTCTGGGCTCATCACTGCCCGCCAGGATGCTTGTGCCATTCCCTGTCTGGGCTCATCACTGCCCGCCAGGATGCTTGTGCCATTCCCTGTCTGGGCTCATCACTGCCCGCCAGGATGCTTGTGCCATTCCCTGTCTGGGCTCATCACTGCCCGCCAGGATGCTTGTGCCATTCCCTGTCTGGGCTCATCACTGCCCGCCAGGATGCTTGTGCCATTCCCTGTCTGGGCTCATCACTGCCCGCCAGGATGCTTGTGCCATTCCCTGTCTGGGCTCATCACTGCCCGCCAGGATGCTTGTGCCATTCCCTGTCTGGGCTCTGCACCCTGCAGGGTCCCTTCACTGCAGCCAGGCCAGGCACAGCGTTGGGAGAGATGCCCACTGCAGGTGAGGGCTGGTGGCAGCACGGCCAGACCCAGCCCAGGTGAGCACCAGGAGGACACAGCCCTGAGCGCCAGGCTGGGATGAGGCACCACGGGCCCCACTTCCCCTCACCAGCCCAAATCTGGCGAAAAAACCGCCAATGCTGCCAGTGCCTGAGGGGTGAGAAACTCGCCCAGGGACCAACTGCTCTGGACTCTAGAGGCAGGGATTGTCCCCACCATAGTGAAAGGTTAATTCGGGCTGATGGAAACACTGCTAGCAGCGACAGCCACCACCACAGAGCGACGGCAACAATGACCACACTGACAAAAAATGAGTCCCAGGGTGGAAAAGCAGTGGTGGGGGGAGTGCTGATGGTGGTGGCAGCGATGACGATTGTGGTGTTGGTATGGCAGTTATGATGGTGGCGGTGGGAATGCTGGTGGCAGGCGTGGCATTGATGCTGGTCATGGCAGTGATGGCAGCGGTGGTACTGCTGGTGACAGCGCTGGTGGCAATGGTGGTGGTGACAGTGGCAGTGGGTTCTACACATGGAACACACAGCCCCTGCACCCACCTCTGCCAGGGCTCAGGACAGGGTCCCCCTCTGTGGCTCTGACCCCAGCAGTGCCCCCACTACGCTCCTCCTCTCTGTGCCTCCAGCTAGCCTCTGCCATGGTCCATGCGCTGGATGTCCCCAGGAAGACCTGGTGACAGTCTGCCACAAGACAGTCTCCCTCTCAGAGCCAGAGTGCCCTGATGCCAGTCCCCAGCACATGCCAGCCACCTCTGCCCGCTGCAGTGCCAGGGCCCTTTGTGCTCAAGCAGCAGCAAGGAATTTGCCAGAGTAAATCCTGTCCTGAGCTTCCCTGTGGGCTCTAATGATCCTGAGGTGTCCAGAAAAGTGGCAACACGGGGGAAAAGGCAGGTGGCCCTTGATTAATTAAGAGATATGGTGTTTTGGGACATGGAAAGCTCAGCCAGATTTTTGGCAGCAGGAACTGTTAATGAACCCCCAAATACTAGGTAACGGAATGGCATCAGTCACCCTTCCAGGATGGGCTGTAGGAGCATCCCTCTGGGATGTTTCGGGATGGGATTGGCTGAGGGGAGTTTCCGCAGGAGAGAGCGGGTGGCAGAGCCTAGGCAGGGATGAAACCATGGTTCAGACCCAGCCCACCCGCTCTCCTCCGGCCCGGGGGAAAGGATGGTTGTCACATCCAAGGGAGCAGGATGAATGGATGGGATGGGAGCAGAACTCCAACAGATGCTATTGGTACTGGACCCTGGGAGGATGTGGAGTGCAGGGGCTGGAAGCCCTTAGAGGGGACCCCAAGCCAGCAAGGCCCCATGGGCGCAGCTGATCCCTCGTGGAAGCCCATGACAGGTCACCACAGCTCAGGGGACAGGGCTCTGACAGGGATCAGGGCACAGCATGCAGGCAAGGCACAGGGCAGGCGGCACATGGCACACAGGCTGTGCTGTGGAGGACACGGCACCGGGGTCATGGCACACGGGACAGAGGACATGGTGCATGGCACGGGGAACACAGCACATGGCACATGGGATACGTCGTGGGGGATGTGGCACCGGAACATGGCAGACGGACACGGGGATACGCAGCAGAAGCCGTGTCCTGGGATCAGGGAACGGGGACGCGGCCCGGGCGGTGCTGCAGGGACACAACACACGGACACGACACACGGACAGGACACACGGACACGACACACGGACAGGACATGGGCACGAGACACACGGGGACACGACACGGGGATAGGACACGCGGACACGACACACAGCCAGGACNAGCAGAAGCCGTGTCCTGGGATCAGGGAACGGGGACGCGGCCCGGGCGGTGCTGCAGGGACACAACACACGGACACGACACACGGACAGGACACACGGACACGACACACGGACAGGACATGGGCACGAGACACACGGGGACACGACACGGGGATAGGACACGCGGACACGACACACAGCCAGGAC
>VZTE01000995.1:26904-40137 GCA_013397775.1 Eulacestoma nigropectus | reverse complement strand
CCTCCGCCCGTGGGGATGCGGGACCCCCTCCGCGCCGGGGGTCAGCGGTGACCCTCGTCCCGCGTCCGCCCCGGCAGAGCCCCGGCCGGGGCCGTGGGGTCGCGGGGCCCGGTGCCGGCGGGGCCCGAGGCCGCGGGCTCGGCTGAGGGGGGAGCGAGGGGCGGGACCTGCGCGCCCCTCGCGCGTGACCCATTCACACAAACAACGCGAGGCCGCGCCCTGATAGGCGGAGGCGGTTGTCAATCAGGAGGGGTTCATGAGGGGGCGGGGGCGTGGCCCGCCGTGCCTGCGCTCTGATAGGCTGAGGAGCGCGTCTGTCAGAGCCGTTACCCGAGCGGGGCGTGGCCGCTGGGGGAATGGCGGGCACGTTGGTCACCGTGGTAACCGAGGGCGGGAGCATGGCTGCTTCCTGCACGCGCAGTGCTGATAGGTTGTATCTACTGTCAATCAACGCGGCAGGCAGCGGAGGGGCGGGGGCGAGATCAAGGTTGCTTTCTGATAGGTTGTATCAGCTGTCAATCGGCGACAAAGCCCGGCGAGCGCCTCTCCTATTGGCTGTCGCTGCTCCTCGGCGGCCGCTGCCAGGCGGGCGGCGGAAGCGGAAGTGGCCGGCGCAGGCGCGGCGGGAGGGATGAATCCGGCTCCGGGGCGGCGGCGGCGGCGGCGGCTCCCGGGACTGCCGGTGCTGCTGTTGCTGTTCCTGCTCTTCCTGATCCTGGAAGCTGCAGGTGCGTGGGGCGGCGGCGTCCCTGGGCGAGGACCAGGGGGCGTCATGGCGGGGAGCGGGGCGGCGACAGCCCCCGGGGCAGCGTGGCCGGAGAGTGGGACCAGCGGCCTGAGCCACGGGCAACTGCCCGGTGCCCGCTGAGAGACCCCCCCCCTGCGCCCCCAGGGAACCCTCTGAGCGCTTCCCGGGGCTTCCATGCTCGGGGGGGGTTGGTGCGGCCCGCTGGGACCGGGATTTCGTGTCCCGCTGTCCCGATCCCCCGGTGCGACCGGGCCTTCCGTGCGATTCGGGAGCCACTTCACCCCGGGGGCGGGGAGGGCGAGCGCGTGCCGGAGGCACCCTCGGATTTGCGTCCCTGAGGTGGGAACGGTTCTGGAACTAGGAGTCGAGCTGGAAGGGGCCGCGGGGATGGGGCTGTGCTGACCCCGACAGCCCCAGGGCACGGGGTTATCCCAGCAAAGAACCGGAGGGTGTATTCCAAGGAAAACAGCGGGAGGACCGTGGGGAATATGCCTGAGCGGAGGATCCCCGGGGAGGCAAAGGGCAGTAGGGTGTTTGGCGGGTGAAGCAGAGGGGAGCAGGGCCTGAACCCCTCCCTCTGCGCTTCCCAGGCGCCAAGGATCCCATCATCCCGCTCCAGGAGGGCCACGCGTCCCACCACCAGGAATCCCAGCGCTTCTGCTACGCCAACACGCGCGTGCCGCGATGGCACGACATCTGGACGAGGACGCAGGTGAGAGAAGGAGGAGGAGGAGGAGGAGGAGGCAGCAGCGGACCCTCCCTGCTCCAGCCCTTCCATCCGTTCCCCCCTCGCTTCCCGACAGATCCGCGTCACCAGCAGCCGGATGATCCGCGTCACCCAGGTGGACAGCGAGGAGGAGCTGGAGAAGTTCAGCGTGTGGAACGTGGTGTTCTCCTTCCTGCGGGGGAAGCTCAACGACACCAGCATCGACGTGGATCTCTACAGCAACAAAACCTGCCTCAAGGTCGAGCTGCTGGAGCCTGGCACCACCTACTCCGTCGTCCTCTTCCGACGTACGTCCCCTCCCCGCTGGAGGAAAGGGGGCCGGGGGCTGCCCGGGGGGCAAGAGGACGTGGCAGCTCAAGATCCAAGGGCCGGCAAGGCTGTTCCTTCCTCAGGGAGGGAATTGGGTCCGCGGAAGGAAACGTGGGGGAGTTTGGGGCGCTTGGAGCTTCACCTGGACGCTGCCCCGTCCCTGTCCTTGTGAGCCTGTGGCTGGTGGGAGCTTCCCACCGTGCCCCTCTCCAGTGGGATTCGCTCTCTTTCCAGGCTTTGATCCTAAGCTGTTCCTTGTTTTCTTCCTGGGCCTGCTGTTGTTTTTCTGTGGGGACACTCTGAGCAGGTGAGTGCCCTCGTGGGCAGTGCCCGGTGGCTCCCGGCTGGGGGAGTTTGTGCACAGGTGCCCATAAAACTCCTGCTGTGATCGTTGCAGGAGCCAGATCTTCTACTACTCAGCTGGGATCAGCATTGGTTTGTTGGCCTCGCTGCTCGTCCTCGTCTACATGATGTCCAAGGTCATGCCCAAGGTAGGTGTCACCTCGTGGGGAGGGTCAGAGGCCTCGTAGCCCTTTCCGTGCCTGTACTGGTGTAGCACTGGGATGGGCTGGGCTTGGCACAGAGCAGCTCAGCGCCCGGGGGAGGTACCCACGGCTGCCCCAGTGCCTGCCTGCAACCCCCGCCTCATCCTCCCCCAGAAAAGCCCTGTGTACTTCCTGCTGGTGGGAGGTTGGTCCTTTTCCCTGTACCTGCTCCAGCTGATCTTCAAGAACCTGCGGGAGATCTGCAAGTCCTACTGGCAGTACCTGTTAGGTAGGTGAGAGCTCTCACCGGTTAAAACGTCTCCTAACGGGGCTGGAACGTGCTGGGGAGCGACGCTGAGGCTCCCTGTCCCTGCCGGTGCTCCAAGGGGGTGGTGTCGGGTTCACCCTCATCCTCATGCAGCCCCCAATCTCTGCCCCACCCCTGTGCTGTCCCACAGGTTACCTGGTGTTCGTGGGCTTGCTGAGCTTCGCCGTGTGCTACAGGTACGGCCCCCTGGAGAACGAGCGCAGCATCAACCTCCTCTCCTGGGCCCTGCAGCTGCTGGGGCTGCTGATGATGTACTCGGGCATCCAGATCCATCCCGTCGCCCTGGCCCTGGTGCTCATCGCCGTCTGCACCAAGAACCTGGATTACCCCTTGCAATGGGCCTTCGCTGCCTACCGGTGAGGCCTGTGGAATTCCAGCTGCTCCCAGCTCCCAGCCGGGTCGGGATGAGCTGCTGGGTGGAGCCTGTGTCACAGAACAGGGGTGGTTTCGCTGGGGTGGGTAACTGTGCCCTTTTTCCCCTGGGACTGGCGCAGGAGAGGGAGCGAGGAGCAGAGGCTGGAGGGGTGTGTTCCGCTTTCCCCACTGCCAGCTGCTCCAGGAGCTTGGTCTGCCCCAGAGATTCACATCCCAGGAGCTGCTCCTGTCCTGGGAGCTTGGTCTGCCCCAGAGATTCATGTCCCAGGAACTGGTCCTGTCCTGGGAGCTTGGTCTGCCCCAGAGATTCATGTCCCAGGAACTGGTTCTGCCCCAGGGGTTCCTGCCCCAGGAGCTGGTCCTGCCTCAGAATTCCTGCCCTGGGAAGTGGCCCTGCCTCAGATGCTGGTCTTGCCCCAGACTTCCTGCTCCAGGGATCCTGTCCTGGAAGGTGGTCCTGCCCCGGGGGTTCTGTCCTGAGAGTTCCTGCCCCAGGGGTTCTGTCCTGAGAGATCCTGCCCTGGGGTCCTGCCCTGGGGTCCTACCCTGGGATCCTGCCCTGGGAGCTGGGTCCTGCCCTGGGAGCTGGTCCCACCCTGGAGGTCCCACCCCATCCAGGCAGGCAGTAACTGGTATTTCCCTCCCTGGCAGGAGGGTGCAGAGTTCCAAGAGTTCCAAGCTGACCCCGACTCCACCTCGGCTGCTGACGGAGGAGGAATATCGGCTCCAGGGCGAGGTGGAGACCCGCAGGGCCCTGGCGGAGCTGCGGAGCTTCTGCCAGAGCCCCGAATTCTCTGCCTGGAGCACGGTGTCCCGCATCCAGTCCCCTAAAAGGTATCACCCCCGCCAGCGAGCTCGGGGTGGCCACCCTGCGTCCCTCTGCGCTGTCACCTCTGTCCTTAGAGACAGAGACACAGATCCGGGCTGGGTGGGAGCACAGAGTGCCGGGGGGAAAGGACGGGTAAGGCCCGGTCCCGGCACCAAAACGCTTCACCCGCGTGTGTCAGGGCGTTTCCAGAGGCACCGGGCTCACCTGCCCAACGTGCTGCTCCCCGGCTTCTCCCAGGTTTGCTGACTTTGTGGGTGGCGCTTCCCACGTCACCCCCAACGAGGTGTCTGTCCACGAGCGGGAGTTCGGCCTGGAAAGTCTCTTCATTGACGAGCAGCTCTTCGAGGAGGACGATGATGATGATGATGACGACGAGGACAGCGTCACTGACTCCTTTGCTGGGAATCACAGGAGTGATTCCCTGCCCCACAACCATCTGGATGTCCAGTGAGGTCAGCTGCCCTGGGGCCAAGGAGCAGAACCACTGCTGGGCTGCTCCAGGCGTGGTGAGGATGGACCTTAGGGGGATGGACCCTGTGGGGATGGACCTCCTCTGACAGGGAGAAAAGGGGGTCTGACCTCCTCCTCTTCCCCTGCAGCGCCTGCCTGAGGTGTGAACGCTGTTGTCAGCACAGCCCGGGGTGTTGGGGGGGTGGGACACATGGGAGCCCCCCCAGGCTGGGGGTCACCCGGTCCTGGATGCAGACTGGACCCACCCCAACTTTTGCAGTGGGTATTTGTGAGCTCCCAGGGTGGGACCCCCCGGCGCAGGGACCCCCTCCCAAGCCTGGGTGCTCACCTGGCTCCGTCCCTCAGTGCTGCAGCTGTGGGCTGCAGACAGGAGCCCCTTTCCCCTCGCTGGGCACTGGGGTGGGGACAAACCTTCCCCTCCATCTCCTGTGCAGGTGCCCGAGGGTGACACACACAAGAGGAACTTTGGACGCGTCCCGCCGGTACCTGCGTGCTCAGCACCTGCCTGGAGCTGTGGGGAGGGAGCTGCCGGTGCCCTGCTGCTCCTCCTCCTGTTACAAATACGTCAGAGGGCTCCAGCTGGTCGGGCCACACCTCTGCCTTGGCTTCAATCCCGTGTGGATACCAAAAACTCCAGCGCCTCCCCGATGGAGCTGCGGAGCCTCGGGATCTGCTGGCTGCCCCTGGATGTGGCGTTGGGGCAGAGGCCGTGCTCAGCCCCCTCTCCCCATGCCAGAGCTGAGGATGAGCGTGGATGTGCTTCCTCCCTGCCTCGCTGCCCTTCTCCTGCTGTTACTCCTCTCCCAGTGGGTGCGGGCAGGGACTGAGGGTGACCCCGCTGGCGTTGGGTTCTCAGTGCTGGCTGGGGAGCTCTGCCAAAGCACAAAGCTGGAGGGGACGCCCCGATCTATGCAACTTCCCGAGCAGTAACACTGCCCTCACCTCCTCGCAGTGTCTCAGCTGCCCTGGGGACCCCCAGCCCAGCCCCTACCTCACCTGTGCCACTGCTGGAGCTTCTGCCATCAGTTTGTCCCGGTCCCAGGCTCACTCCCCAGCCCTCGCTTTCCTCCCTGCTTGGGTGTGAGCAGCCTCTGTTACTGCGTCCCCCCACCCTCAGCGTGGTGAATGACTGATTCTATTTTTAATAAAGACGTATTTTTTAGGTCCTGAGCCTCATTTGTTCGTCGCGCTCTGACCTCAGGGCTCTTCCACCTGCAGGAGGTTGTTCTGCTGGGGACGGTGTGCGGGGACACAACAGCCCCCGGGTGACACATCCCCTGTGGCAGGACCTACCGTGGCCTCAGGTTGGGCTGGGAGCAGGTGTCCTCTCTGGGGACAGGTGTCCTTCCCAGGAGCTTCCCCGGGGACAGGTGTCCTCCCTGGGGACTGCCATCCTCGTCCGAGCAGCCCTGGGCATTCCCGGTTCTCCAGCCCCAGCTATTCCTGGTTCTCCAGCCCTGCACCTTGCCCCTGTTTCCCGCCGCCCAAGAGAGGAAGCTCCCTTTGTTTGCTCGGCTCCAGGATTTTCCCCGCTTGTTCCTGCTCTGAGCTGCCGGGTGGGGAAGGGACACACAGCAGCTGAGCTGGGACCGCGGGCGGGAGCTGATCCCCACTGGCTGCTCCTTCGTGCCTCAGTTTCCCCATCTGGGAGCTCTGGAGGAGGGCCCTGCGGCCCCCCCCGCCCCTCCGTGGGCCGGACGGGGCCAGCACCGGGCGCTGGGCTGGGCTGAGTCCCGCCGGTTCCGGGGCAGCTCCAGCTGAAGCCACTCCAGCAGCTGCTGCTCTGCGACCGGGAGGTGAGTCGGGGGTGGGAGGCGAGTCGGGGACCCCTCCTCTGCCAGACAGCGCCCGAGCCCCCCAACCCTCAGCTGGATGGGGGTACCCTGTCCCCATAACCCTCATCCCAGGGTACCTGCACCCCGCGGGGCGTGGGGACCCGGTGTCATTGGGAAGACCGAGGCGAGCCCAGCACCGCCCTGGAGCTGTGGGGGGCTCTTAGTCTGGCTCCCACCCATGACTGCTGACCCTGGGGTCCCAACACAGCAGCACGGGGGGGCTCGGCACCCCGGGAGGCTCTGCCATCTCCATCACCCGGTTTGCCCCAATCCTTCCCCACCTTCTCCTCACTCGTGAACTTTCCCCGGGCACCGATAAGCGGGGCTGGGTTTACAGCCCTGCGCCCCAGCTGTAAAGTGGGGGTGAAGGTCACCCCGGGGAACGTGACCGCGCTGTCACACACAGGCGAGGGATGGGGGACAGTGGGGGGAAGCAGCACACGGGCTCCCGGGGGTGACCTGTCGGGGAGCCTGGGCTCCCCTCCCCGCCCTGGCTTCCCCCCGCCAGGAAGGAGGGAGGAAGTGGAGGCTGAATTAATCCCTGCCCCAAGAACAGGATCCAGGTGTCCGCATTTCCTGGCCGAGCCCCCGCTCCCCCCTCAGTGTCCGGCTGCCCCCAGCCCCACCACGGGGTCCCGGGATACCCCAAGACGGTGCCCCCTGTGCCTCTGCGGGTGTGTGGCCGCCTTGTCCCCTCTCTCCAGAGCTGGGGAGAGCAACCAAGATCCCAGAGGCTGCTGAGGACCCGGGGGGGTGTTTTGGGGAAGGGGCTGCGTGTCCATGGCTGCAGCCCCCCCTGCTGTGTCCCAGCTGCCCTGGAGCTGCCCGGCCATGGAAGGCACCAGGCCGCTGCTGGACGCCGAGGCCGTCGGGGACCTGGTGCTGCTGGACCCGCTGACCGAGGAGTCGCTGGTCCGGACGCTGCAGGAGCGATTCCGCCGCCAGGACATCTACGTGGGCAAGGGGACGGGGTGTTTGGGGGGCATGACAGGGGCTGCGAGGGGGATATGGGGTCTGAGATGGGGAATGGAAAGGCTGCAGGGTCTGGGATGGGGAATGGGAGATGGGATGGGAAGAGGGATATGGGGTCTGAGATGGGGAATGGAAGGGCTGCAGGGTCTGGGATGGGGAGCGGGATATGGGATGGGAAGAGGGATACGGGGTCTGAGATGGGGAATGGAAGGGCTGCAGGGCCTGGGATGGGGAGCGGGATATGGGATGGGAAGAGGGATATGGGGTCTGAGATGGGGAATGGAAAGGCTGCAGGGTCTGGGATGGGGAGCGGGATATGGGGTCCGGGATAGGAAGAGGGATACGGGGTCTGAGATGGGGAATGGAAGGGCTGCAGGGTCTGGGATGGGGAGCGGGATATGGGATGGGAAGAGGGATATGGGGTCTGGGATGGGGATTGGGAAGGCTGCAGGGTCTGGGGTAGGAAGAGGGAAATGGGGTTTGAGATGGGGGTTGGAAGGGCTGCAGGGTCTTGGATAGGGAATGGGATATGGGATGGGAAGAGGGAAATGGGGTTTGAGATGGGGGTTGGAAGGGCTGCAAGGTCTGGGATAGGGAATGGGATATGGGGTCTGAGACGGGGAATGGGAGGGCTTCAAGGTCTGGGATGGTGAGCAGGATATGGGGTCTGGATTGGGGAAAAGGATCTGGAGAGTGGGAGAACTTCAGAGTCTGGAGTGGGGAGCAGGATATGGGGTCTGGGATTGGGAGCGGGAGAACTTTGGGGTCCAGAGTGGGAACAGGGTATGGGGCCTGGGATGAGGAGAAGGATCTGGGAAGCCGGAGGGCTGCAGGGTCTGGGATGGGGAGTGGAAGGGCTGCATGTTCTGGGATGAGGAGCGGGATCTGGGGTCTGGGATGAAGACAAGGATCTGGGGTGAGGATGGGGAGCACCAGGACCTGGGCCGAGTCCTCCCGGCCCCTCATCCCTGCTGTCCCGCTGTCCCGCAGACGTACATTGGGAATGTGGTGATCTCGGTGAACCCATACCGGTCCCTGCCCATCTACACCCCGGAGAAGGTGGAGGAGTATCACAACTGCAGCTTCTTCGCGGTGAAGCCCCACATGTGAGCACGGGGAGGCTGGGGGTGCCCTCGGTGCCCTGGATCCCGCCAAAGGCCTCACCCGTGGGCAATCCCAAGGCGTCGGGGTCCAAGGGAATCCACGTGGGGCAACGCCGCAGGCACAGCGGGGGGGGTCTTGGCGTTCCCTGAAGCCCCCAGTTGGCTCCAGCCCCTTCCAACCCCTCTTTGCCCCAGCTATGCCATCGCTGACGATGCCTATCGCTCGCTGCGGGACCGGGACAGGGACCAGTGCATCCTCATCACCGGCGAGAGCGGCGCCGGCAAGACAGGTACGGCCAGGGCTGCAAGGGGGGCTCAGGGCGCTGCGAGGGGCTGGTGGGGCGAGGGGCAGGGCCCCAGCACCCACGGCCCCACACCGATGCCCCCTGGCCCCTCGCTGGCAGAGGCCAGCAAGCTGGTGATGTCCTACGTGGCGGCCGTGAGCAGCAAAGGGGAGGAGGTGAACAAGGTGAAGGAGCAGCTCCTGCAGTCCAACCCTGTGCTGGAGGGTGAGTGCCCCACGTCCTGAGCCCCACCCGCCGCACCCCGGCCCTGCCAGGGCTCGGCACCGTCCCCCTGGCCCGCACCGTAACCCCCGTCTTCCCCCCGCAGCCTTTGGAAACGCCAAGACTGTCCGTAACGACAACTCCTCCCGATTCGTGAGTGACCTGCGGACAGGGGTTGGGCCCTGCCGGGGCCGTGTGGACCCCGGTGGGGCTGGGAGCACCGAGGGGATGGGGATGTGGGGAGTGGAGCTGCCACTCCCAGCGGGACCCCCCTTCCCTGACCCAGACACCTCCCCCAGGGCAAGTACATGGACATTGAGTTCGACTTCAAGGGGGAGCCCCTGGGAGGGGTCATCAGCAACTGTGAGTAGCCACCACCCATCCCGGGGGGTCCCACTCCCCACGGCCCGGTGACACTGACCCCTCCCCGCAGACCTGCTGGAGAAATCCCGCATCGTCCGGCACGTGAAGGGCGAGAGGAACTTCCACATCTTCTACCAGCTCCTGGCTGGGGCTTCTCCGCAGCTGCTCCGTAGGTCCCCGAGCAGTGTGGGGGATTTGGGGGTGGAACAGGAGCTGGGGGGGCCATGGCTGAGCTGTCACCTCCTCTCCCCTCAACCAGAGCAGCTGAAGCTCCGCCAGGACTGCGGGCACTACGGATACCTGAACCGGGAGAGCTCCAGCTTGCCTGGCATGGACGATGCAGCCAACTTCCACACCATGCAGGTACCCACAGGAAGACAAGACCCCCTCCCCAACCATCCTGGAGCCCACCTCATCCCCTGAGCTGTTGTGTCCATCCCCAGGATGCCATGAGGGTCATCGGCTTCTCGCCCGCCGAGGTGACGGAGCTGCTGGAGGTGACGGCCGTGGTGCTCAAACTGGGCAACGTCCAGCTGAGCAGCAGCTTCCAGGCCAGCGGGATGGAGGCCTGCAGCATCACCGAGCCCCGGGGTAGGGATGGGATAGGGATGGGAATGAGGGGTGTGGGGACCCCCTCAGCCCCTCCTCGGCCCTGGCACCGCCGTCTCCCCTCACAGAGCTGCAGGAGATCTGCGAGCTCGTCGGGCTGGACCCCGGCACGCTGGAGCGGGCGCTGTGCTCCCGCACGGTGAAGGCGCGGGATGAGACGGTGCTCACCACCCTCACCGTCCCCCAGGTGAGCAGGACCACCCCTGGCCATGGGGCTGATGCCCGGCAACCCTCCCTGAGCTGGCACCAGCCTCTGTCCCCTCTCCCCAGGGCTATTACGGCCGGGACGCACTGGCCAAGAACATCTACAGCCGCCTCTTCGACTGGCTGGTGAATCGCATCAACACCAGCATCCAGGTGAGCTCCAGGGGATCCTGGAGCCCCAGCAGGACCCTGGACCCCCACCCCACACAGGGCTCAACACCCCGTTATCTCCCCAGGTGAAGTCGGGCGAGCAGAGGAAGGTGATGGGCGTCCTGGACATCTACGGCTTTGAGATCTTCCAGGTGAGTGAAGGACCCACCTGGCCCCATCCAGGGGGTCGGGAACAGCAGGTGAGATACGGGGCAGGGCCGGGGGCTCGGGGAGCACCTGCCAGGCAGGACCCTTCTCCCACAGGACAACGGCTTTGAGCAGTTCATCATCAACTACTGCAACGAGAAGCTGCAGCAGATCTTCATCCTGATGACGCTGAAGGAGGAACAGGAGGAATACGTCCGAGAGGTACCTGCAGCCCCTGCCAGAGCACAGCCCCAAGGAGCTTCAGCCCCCCCGGGATGGGGAAGTGCCGGAGACGGCTCCGCCGCACGTCCCTCCCTCGCCCCGCTCCCCGCCGGGAGCAGATTCAATGGCAGGAAGGGATTCGGGATCCTCGTCCCCGTGGCCGGACGTCCGGTTCCTGCCCCACATCAGCTGGAGGTGTCCATGGGGCAGGGTCTGGTTTATCCGTTTGTCTGACCCACATCTGCTCTCAGGGCATCCAGTGGACCCCGGTGGAGTTTTTCGACAACAGCATCATCTGCAACTTGATTGAGAACGTGAGTTGCCCGCCCAGTGCCGGGATCTTGAGGTTCCAGCTCCCCCCATAGCCCAAACTGGGATTCGCTGGGGCCGGTTTGAGGTGACACCATCCATCACGGCACAGAGCACCAGCGGGATCCTGGCCATGCTGGACGAGGAGTGCCTGCGGCCCGGCGTGGTCAACGAGGACACCTTCCTCACCAAGCTCAACCAGCTCTTGGCCACGCACAAGCACTACGAGAGCAAGGAGACGCAGAACGCCCGGCACGTCACCGACACCAGCCTGCCCCTGCGCTGCTTCCGCATCCACCACTACGCCGGCAAGGTCCGGCAGCGCCTGCTCCTCTTCCCGGCACCCTGATCCTCTTCCCGGCACCCCGATCCTCTTCCCGGCACCCCAATCCTCTTCCCAGCACCCCGATCCTCTTCCCGGCACCCCAGTCCTTTTCACAGCACCCTGATCCTCTTCCCAGCACCCCGATCCTCTTCCCGGCACCCCAGTCCTTTTCACAGCACCCTGATCCTCTTCCCAGCACCCCAGTCCTTTTCACAGCACCCCGATCCTCTTCCCAGCACCCCAGTCCTTTTCACAGCACCCTGATTCTCTTCACAATGCCCCAGTTCTACTACCAGCACCCTGGCCCTCTTCCCAGTGCCCTGGTCTTTCTCCCAGCACTCTGGTTATCTTTTCAGCACCCCAGTCCTCTTCCCAGCACCTCAGGCTTCTTCCCTGCATCTCAGACCTCCTCCCAGCTCTCTGGGCCTCTTCCTAGCACCCCAGTCCTTTTCTCAGCACCCCAGTTCTCTTCCCAGCACCCTGATCCTCTTCCCAGTGCCACACTCCTCTTCCCAGTGCCCCGGTCCTCTTCCCAACTTCACACAGGAGGTGTGGGGCTGGACTGGGAAGGGGCATGGAGATGCTGAACCCTGCCCCACTCCCTGCCCGGGTGCTGACCCCGCTGCCCCCCCAGGTGACCTACAACGTGACGGGCTTCATCGAGAAGAACAACGACCTGCTCTTCCGCGACCTCTCGCAGGCCATGTGGGCGGCCCGGCACGCGCTGCTGCGCTCGCTCTTCCCCGAGGGAGACCCCCAGAAGGTCTCCCTCAAGCTGCCGCCCACCGCAGGCTTCCAGTTCAAGTCGTCCGTGGCGATGCTGATGAAGAACCTCTACTCCAAGAACCCCAACTACATCAGGTACCGGCCCCGGCAGGGACCCCCGGTGGCGGCTCCGGCGCCTGTGAGACCCCCCCCAAACCACCGCTGCGCTCTGCAGGTGCATCAAACCCAACGACACCAAGTCAGCGATGGTGTTCATGCCGGAGCTGGTGCTGGCACAGGTCCGGTACCTGGGGCTGATGGAGAACGTGCGGGTGCGGCGGGCGGGCTACGCCTTCCGCCAGCTCTACGGCCCCTTCCTGCAGCGCTACAAGATGCTCAACCCCCGCACGTGGCCCCGCTGGAGCGGTGGTGACAGGTACGGGGCTGGCACGGCCATGAGGGCCAGGGGGCTGCCGGGGGGGCTCTGACCGGCCTCGTCTCTGCCGCGGCGCAGGGAGGGGGCCGAGGTGCTGCTGGCAGGTCTGGCGTTCCCCGCCGAGGAGCTGGCGTTCGGCCACACCAAGATCTTCATCCGCTCGCCACGCACGGTGAGTCTGGGAATGGGGGAGTCCAGGGGGATCCAAACTCGTCCTGGGAGCGATGCCACAGCCCCTGGAGGCGGCTCCGGATGACCCAGCTGCTCAGTGACCCAGCGCTTGCCGTGGTTGTCCCCAGCTCTTCGACCTGGAGCGGCAGCGCCAGGAGCGCGTGGCCCAGCTCGCCACCCTCATCCAGAAGGTGTTCCGGGGCTGGCGGTGCCGGACCCAGTACCAGCTGATGCGCAAGAGCCAGATCCTCATCTCCGCCTGGTTCCGGGGCCACAGGGTGAGGACAGGGCGAGTCCTGACCACGCTTCCCCTGCCCATCCCTCTCCCCCTGGCTCTCCAAGCCCACCCAGCTCACCCCTCTCTTCCCCCGCAGCAAAAGAACCGCTACAAGCAGATGAAGCGGTCGGCACTGATCCTGCAGGCGTACGCACGGGGCTGGAAGGTGAGGCCTGGGCACCCCAGGGCCACCAAGGGGACTGGCTCGGTGCGGGGAGCAGGGTGGGTGAGGACAGGGGCTCCGTGTGCCCCACGGTGGGACCAGGGGCTCCGTGTGTCCCACGGTGGGACCAGATTCACCCTCATCTCCTCTCCCCGTCTTTCCTCCCTCTCTCCTGCCGCTCTCCTGCCTCTCCCTCTCGCTCCATGTCTGTGTTGGTGTCTCCCCCTCGGGCTCCCCGGGCTCTCACCCCCGCAGTCTCGCCGGCTCCTCCGGGAGCTGAAGTCCCAGCGCCGACGTCACGCGGCCGCCACCACCATCGCCGCTCACTGGAGAGGGTACCAGGTAACGGGGCCACGCGCCCTCCGGCCACCTCTGTCCTGCTGTCCGTGCCGCTGTGTCCGGGCTGTCTGTCTGTCTGCCCACCCCGCTCCTGCCCACCCTGTCGGGCTGGAGCCACTGTCCTC
>VZTE01000995.1:0-18743 GCA_013397775.1 Eulacestoma nigropectus | reverse complement strand
CGTCCCCTCCGCAGGGATCCCCCCGCCGCAGGAGTTGCCCAGGTGCTTTTAGGGCTGCTGAGCGTTTGCCTTCCAGAGCCTTCCCCGGCGCCTTCATCCTCCTCCTCGCCCTCCCCAGCTGCCAGTGGTGTTTCCCCATCCCTCCGCATCCCGGGGGAGAACAGCCCGTCCTCCGCCCCTTTGGTTTTCCCCGGAGCTGGGGCAGCGGCAGCTCCAAGCCCCTTCCGAACTCCCGCTCTTTGCTGCCTTCTGGGCGCGCTGTTCCCTGTCCCAGGGAGGGCAATGCAGGGAATTGGGAATAGGGGAATTAGGGATAGAGCTCCCTGGGTAAGTTCGTGGAGTCCCTAGAGCTGCTGGGGCATCCGTGAGCAGGGCAGGGGGACAGAGGCAGTGGGACAAGCTGGGAGGACACTGGGGGGAACGGCCGGTGCTGTGGGACAGGTGTGGGAATCTGAGAGGTGCCGTGGGCTCCATGGGAGTGGACAAGAAATCCCAGGGGAATCCACAAGGCTGGAATGCAGAGAATCCCACCTGGGAGCCTGAAGTCTCCTTGTGGGTACAGGTGGAATCTGAAGTGAAGGAATGAAGTGGCTGCGGCTGGAGGGGACCTAGAGGCGAATCCGACTGATGTGTCCAGCCTGAGTGACATCCCTTTGGAGAGGAGCCTCATCCCCAGCTCGGGAAGAGGGGAGATGTCTGGAACAGGCTCCGGTTGGGTCTCAGAGTCAGCAGGATCTCTGGCCCAGCCCCAACAGCAGTTGGACCTTCGGGCTGCCTCTGAGAGCCAGTGTCTTTTTGTTTTGACTTTGCTCCTTTGCACATCCAGCCTTTTACTTCCCAAAAAGTCGGTCTGTGAGGTGACAAGGCAGGTTTAGTCCATCTCCAGCTGAGCAGCTGCTCCGTGGCTCCTCAGAAAGGTGGAAAGTGGGAGGTATGACCAGAATGGTGCGGCTTTGGTTGTGAAATGATAACATTTTTTTGCACTTCCCCTCTCCAGAGCCCCTTGCCCTGCCAGTTCCTGGCTGCCCAACACCTCCTGCTCCCGCCGCGGATGAAAGCGTGAAGGCCGAGCTGACCAGGAGAAGGGACTTTTAAGCAGCTGCTAAGATGGGCATGAGGATCAAGCTGCACAGCACCAACCACCCCAACAACCTGCTGAAGGAACTCAACAAGTGCCGGCTCTCCGAGACCATGTGCGACGTCACCATCCTGGTGGGCTCCCGCTCCTTCGCCGCGCACAAGGCCGTGCTGGCCTGCGCCGCCGGCTACTTCCAGAACCTCTTCCTCAACACGGGGCTGGACGCTGCCAGGACCTACGTGGTGGATTTCATCACGCCAGCCAACTTCGAGAAAATCCTGAGCTTTGTCTACACCTCGGAGCTCTTCACTGACCTCATCAATGTGGGCGTCATCTACGAGGTGGCAGAGCGGCTGGGCATGGAGGACCTGCTGCAGGCCTGTCACTCCACCTTCCCCGACCTGGAGAGCTCGGCCATCACCAAGCAGCCTGCCCTGTCTGTGGGGGAAGGCCGGGCCGGGCCGCTGAGCAGCACCTCCTCGGAGCAGAGCCACTCTCTGGGGGACATCCGGAGCGGCGCGGAGCACTTCGGCCCCGAGCGGAATTACCTCCTGCACGGGGACGTGGCGGGCGGCTACAAAGAGGATGACAGGAATCCCGTGGGGGAGGCCAGCCAGGCTCTTCCCCTGATGCACCCACAGCAGCCCCCCAAGACGGAGCAGGAGTCGGATCCGGGGCAGTTCGCTCCGGTCGCGGGTCTGGGGGCCCAGCCCGGCGGGAATGTCGTGGCACAGAGCACCGGCAGCTCCTGCCCTCAGTACAAGGCCCAGAGCAACGGTGACTACGGCAAAGGCGGCTTCTTCCCCACTGACCCCTCCCTGGATGTCTCCACGGGGAGCAACTCCTGCCCCAGCAACAGCGACCACTCCAAAGAGCAGGGATTCGAGCAGATGGACGAGCTCCAGCTGGAGGATTTGGGAGAGGCCGAGCTGCATTTTGAGGATGCTGGAGAAGAGCTGGTCCCGTCCGAGGAAGTGATCGAGCTGAGCGACGACAGCGAGGAGGAGCTGGCCTTCGAGAGCGACGGCCGGGACAGCAAGGCCATGCCCTGCCAGGTGTGCAAGAAGGTGCTGGAGCCCAACATCCAGCTGATCCGCCAGCACGCCAGGGACCACGTGGACCTGCTCACCGGGAACTGCAAAGTCTGCGAGACCCACTTCCAGGACCGCAACTCCAGGGTCACTCACGTGCTGTCCCACATCGGCATCTTCCTCTTCTCCTGCGACATGTGCGAGACCAAGTTCTTCACCCAGTGGCAGCTGACGCTGCACCGGCGGGACAGGGTCTTCGACAACAACGTCATCGTCCACCCCAGTGACCCCCTGCCGGGGAAGGTGGCCGTGTTCGGGGGAGGGCCCGGCCCCGAGCTGGCCTGCGCTGCCTGCGGGAAGCCCTTGGCCAAAGATTTCCACGCGGTCCGGAACCACCTGCTGGAGCACGTGAACCTGAAGAGCCAGACGTGCGGCGTGTGCGACCAGCGGCACCTGAGCCTCTGCAGCCTGCTGTGGCACACCCTGTCCCACCTGGGCATCTCCGTCTTCTCCTGCTCCGTCTGCGCCAGCAGCTTCGTGGACCGGCAGCTCCTGGAGAAGCACCTGGCCGTGCACCAGCACGTGGAGGAGGCTCTTTTCCAGTGCCACTTCTGCAGCCAGAGCTTCAAGCTGGAAGCGGCCTATCGGTACCACGTCAGCCAGCACAAGTGCGGGGGCAGCCTGGACATCCGGGCGGGGTTCGGGGAGCGCCTGCAGCCGCAGGGGCTGCCCAAGAGGAAGCTGCCCGAGGAGTTCCTGAGCGAAGAGCTGGCGCTGCAGAGCCAGCCGGGGAACAGCAAGTACAGCTGCAAGGTGTGCGGCAAGAGGTTCGCCCACACCAGCGAGTTCAACTACCACCGGCGCATCCACACCGGCGAGAAGCCGTACCAGTGCAAGGTGTGCCACAAGTTCTTCCGCGGGCGCTCCACCATCAAGTGCCACCTGCGGACGCACTCGGGGGCCCTCATGTACCGCTGCACCGTGTGCGGCCACTACAGCTCCACGCTCAACCTCATGAGCAAGCACATAGGGGTGCACAAGGGCAGCCTCCCGCCGGACTTCACCATCGAACAGACTTTCATGTACATCATCCATTCCAAAGAGGCCGAGAAAAACACGGATAGCTGATGGGGCAGGGCGGGGCAGGGCAGGGCCGGCGGAGGAGCGAGTGTTAGTGATGGAAGCTGTGGAGAAAGAAAACAAAAACAGAAAGATGTCGTTTCGTTTTATTTAATGGTCAGGCATCACGGATGGAATTCTTTTTTTTTTTTTTTGGTTTAATTTTTTTTATTTTTTGGGCCTTCCTAGGGCTTTTTAGATTGGTGGCGTTGTACAAATTAACAGCACGTGAGGTACATCACTGTTTCAAGGAGTCTGTTGTGTTTACTTACCTCTGGTCCTGTTAGAGGCCATCGAGTTCTGTGCTTTTTAGCATTTCTCACTAGTTTTTGAGTCTAGATTCTATTTTTTTTTAACCTTTTAGCCCACTCGACCAGGCTAACCCTGAGCTTGTCCACAAACTGATGCTGCTAAGATTTTCACACCTGACCTCAGTGGAGAGGGACAGAGCCGGAGCGGGTGCTGGACTCGAAGGAAAGGAACAAAAGAGAAGGAAAAAAAAAAGACATTCTGGGCATCCCTGGCGTTCTGCTGCTACTGCCAGGAGAGGGGCAAGGTGTGCTCTGGGATTGGCCATGGCTGCGTTGCTGGGGAGAGGAGCAGGAAGCACCTGAGTGTGTAAACAAGGAGAGATCCCAGCAGGGAACCGGGAGCAGGGGATTCGCAGATTCCCAGGCCGTGTCTTCTCTGCCGTGGCCGGGACTCACTCAAGCCCTGAGACCCGGAGGAGGAGATGAAGGAGCCACACGACCTCCCTGCAGAGCCCGGGCGGAGGCGGCTGCACGAACACAGGGATCTCCCGTAGGACTGGAGAGGGAGGGGAAGCAGGTCTGTGCTCCCTGGGAGGTGATTTGTGGTGGCCACGGAGAGCCAGGAGTCTCCAGGCTCCGCTCTGCCCCAGCCTCACGCTGCGCCCCGGGGCAGACGAGTCGGGATGAAGCTGTTGCCTTAACTCCCTGGAAGGTACCTTGGAGGACCCTTCTCCTGCCGAAGGGATCCCCCCTCCCGTGCCCTGGATCGCCACATCCCAGACGTGTTCCGGTGGCAGACGTGTGTGGCTGGAGCGATGTGAGTTTGTTCATGGAGTGGGAGCCTCTCCGGCCACGTGCTGGGCACTTCTGGGGACTCTCCTGGGTGTGGGGGGCTCTCCTGGGCATGGAGGGGCTCTCCTGGGCATGGAGGGGCTCTCCTGGGCATGGGTGGCTCTCTCCCTGTACGTTTTGGGTGCCCCTTGCTGCAGGAGGCTCTTCTGGGCGTGGGGAGCTCTCCTGGACACGTGTCGGGCTCTCCTTGGCACAAGGAGCTCTCCTGGGCACAGGGGGCTCTCCCAGCCCCATGTCACGTCCACCTCAGTGTGGGGGGCTCTCCCAGCCCCATGTCACGTCCACCTCAGTGTGGGGGGGCTCTCCCAGCCCCATGTCACGTCCACCTCAGTGTGGGGGGCTCTCCCAGCCCCATGTCACGTCCACCTCAGGGTGGGGGGCTCTCCTGGGCCGTGTGCCGGGCGCTCCTGGGGGTCTCACCTGGCCACCCTGGCGAGGTCAGCTGGTGCCAACAGCGTTAACACCGGGAAGGGCATGGATTAGCTTCTCCCCGTGTTGTCCCGCTGTGGGGCAGAGGTGGGGAGGAACAGATAATTCCAAGCTGGGACTGCCCTCGGGTAACTCATTCTACCTCACAAACAGGAAGCGCTCGGGGCTCTCCAGCCTCTGTGGTCCTGGATCGGCTCCTGCGCTTCTGTCAAGTTTTGCTGTTACAAAACTGAACTAAACTGAAGTAAACTAAACTAAAGTAGTGATTTGCAAACCCTGGAAACTCACCCCGCTGCCCCCTCCCTGTGAAAGGACACCCGGGAAGGGCCATCCTGTGCTGGGGGCTGGACTCGGAGAGCTCAGAGCGCCCGGGGGTCTCTCCCCCGGCTCCACCGTGGCCTTGGGCAAGTCACTTCACCTCTTTGCCTCAGTTTCCTCATCTGTAAAATGAGGGTGGTACCTCCCGTGGTACCGACCTACCTCCGGGGGCGGGGAGGGTGCCTGGAGCCTGGCTTTGGAGGAGGGGAGGCACCGGAGCCGAGGTCAGCTCTGGGCTGGCCTGGCTGCTGCAGCTCTGAGTTCTGAACTCTGGTCTCGTGGTCCCGGCATCGCTGCGGAGCTGTGTTGAGCTGTGTTAAGTTTTCCAAGAGAAAGGGTAATTTTGGGAATGGCGTGGTGCTCTGGGGAGGCTGGGAGCTGGCGGCGCTTCGCTGGGGGCTCCTCTGAGCTGCTCTCCGGGTTCCGGCGTTTCTGTCATGGAATCGTGGGATGGATGAGGCTGGAAGGGACCACCAAGGGTCACCCAGTCCCACCCCCTGCTCAGGCAGGGTCCCCTCGAGCGCAGAACTCAGGGCTGTGCCCGGCTGGGGACAGGGACAGGGACAGGGGCAGGGATGGACACAACCTGTGCTGCTCTGGAGGTGACCAGGAAGGATGTGAGGGGCAGACAAGGCTGGGAGAGCCTTGAGACCCTCCTGGAATGTTCCAGAAGCCGTGGCGAGCTTCAGGGAGGGTCTGCAGCCCCAGGTCTCGCTAAGCTGAAAAGCAAAAGCCTTTTGTGCACATAAACCAAAAAGAGAAGCTTTTACACCGAGACACCACCAGGCACAGCCAGCCCTCACTCCTGGCCCTGAGGGGGAAAGCAGGAGCCCCCCACTTGCTGCTGGCTCTGATCCAGGGAATTTCTGTTTGCTTGGGTTAAAACAGATCATTCCCACGTGGAACATCCCAAAATCAGCAGTGGAGGGGCTGCAGGGATGGGTCTGGACCTGCGACTGCTCCTCCTCGGGGGTGATTCCCAGAGGGGTCAGAGACCTGAGTGCTCCCCTCAGGACGCTCCTGGGTGTCCCCGAGCCTTCAGGGGTTGGCAGGGATGTCATCCCTGTCCCTGTGTCCGGCCAGCCTGGCTGGGAGCTCCGGTTCCGTGTTGGGAGAGCCAAAGCGGTCACTCCATGCCGGATTTCGTTCCTTCTCCACCACCACGGGCAAACCTGGCTCCCTCCTGTCCCCACTGCCCTTGGTGACCGTGGGGACACCGACCTACCTCCCCTGGGGCAGCCTGAGGTGTTTGCAAAGTGCTTTGGGGTCCTGGGGTAGGAGAGGGAGCTGCGGAGGGGAAATTCCGGCAGCGTTCGGGTCACGGAGCCTCCGAGGGCCCTGCTCCGAGCCCGGGCTCACTCCCATCCCCAACACAAAATTCACTTTCTCCATTCTCAGTGGATCCGAGTCTCTCATCAGAGTAATTGAGCAGAAGAAGAAAGAACCAGAGTTGAATTTGCTGTCTAACCTTTTCGTTAAGTTAATCGTAGGTACTGACCTCCTGCTATTTAAGTGTTTACTATCTATTTGCTGTAAAGTTTTGTATATTTTGTAAACTTCCCCCCCTCCCCCAAAATCGTAGATGTCTAAAATCGTTGTACATCGGGTTCTTTTCTACTCCATTGTTCAGCACAAAGTGTGGTTTTTATTTAGAATAATAAAACGGAAAACATTGACCTCTTGTACTGTTGCCTTTCTCAGCCTAGAAATGAAACTCGAGATGATGTTTATATGGGAGGCAATATAAAAGTGGATCTTTTTTGAAGGCCTTCAGGGGCGGTGGTGGGAATGTCCACAAAAGCCTACCTGCACAGCTTTTATAGGTTTAGCAAATTAGCATAATTGACAAAAAAAGCACCAATTAAGAGGACGCGTGGTGATGGAATTCCCCTCCAGGTCAAGCCCCTTCCCTGGACTCCCCCCCTCGGCACTGGCTGTGCTTTGTCCATGAAATGTATCTCCAAGAGTTGTTCTCAACCTTGGCAGCCAGGAAGAACCAAGATAGCACAGGGGCCTTGTAACTCTGGTGCTTGGAGCTCCGGAATTTGTCTTTCTGCCTAGGGAAAGGCCATGGAAAATTCCTGGGAAGACTGGCCACTGATCCAATAGGCAACGGAGCTGCAAATACGTGAAAAAAATAAAGGAACCCAGAGAACATTGAAAAGAAAAAAGGCAAAAACCGAAACGGCGTCAGTACCTGCTGCTTTATAAAACATGTTCCTCCCGGTGAGTATCCCGGCATTCCTGTTTCCTCGGGAATGCCCGGGAAGCAGGTGAGGCCATCCCGGTATCCTGCTCCCGTGCTGCGCTCAGCAGGATTTGTGACGTGGCTCCAGGGACTGGGAGTGGCACAGGGGAACGGGTTGGGACGTTCCTGCGGGATGCGGGAATGGGAGGCAGCAGCAGGGTGGGAGCAGAGCCCACCCACTGGGGAATCCCAGGGTTTGTGTGCCTGGGTGAGCCTTTTCCGTGCTGCCAGCGCCGTGTTCACCGGGAACTGGGGCTCCACGGGCTGGGAACTGAGGTCAGGAAGGACAAGGATTTACTGGAGCGAGGCCAGCAGAGGCCACAAAGGTGTTGAGGGGTCTGGAGCATCTCAGCGATGAGGAGAGGCTGTGGGAGCTGGGCTTGATTTGTCTGGAGAAGAGAAGACTGAGAGGGAATTCTATCAATCCATAAAAGTAACTCGGACACCCCTATAAATATCTCATTTGAAGGGGCGATCTCATCAATCCATAACAAAACCTCAAAGGTGGGTGCCAAGAGGACAGTGCCAGACTTTCCAGTGGCCTTCCAGGACAAGGAGCGATGGCCATAAATGAAACCACGAGAAGTTCCACCTCAGCACAAGGAAGAACTTCCCGTGGAGGGTGGCAGAACACAGGGACAGGGTGCCCCAGCCCAGGTCACCACGTGGGGCCGGGTGACAGATTGGTTGAGGCCACTCTGGCCCTGAGGTCTACAGACAAAGCTGCAGAGAAATTAAGACAGTTTAAAATGAAGTTTATTAGGTGAAATACCAAATTTTACATGTTTAAGTATCTTGAATATATTTTTGCCCTGGTGATGTCACACAACAAGTGTTTGGTTGTGCATTTGTCATCCGTTTCTTCGTTGGAAATGGGAGGGAATTAGCAAAGGGAAGCTCAGGGAGGGAGGATTCAGGATCAGGGGATGAAGGTGGTGGGGTCCTGTGGGTGCAGATCTCAGCCCGGGGGTCTCGCAGCCCTGGGGGTCTCACGGCCCCTGGGGCTCTGCACTCAGAGGAACAGAGTTAAGGCAGGGGAACGGCCTGGGCTGCTGCCCTGAACCGGGAATTCTGAGGAGGGGGCTGCTGCCTTCCCAGGGTTTCTGTGTAAGACGTGGATTTGGATGCTCCCCCAGTGCTCATGTCCCGGGATACAGAGGAACATCCTGCAGAAGGAACCCTGAGGTATTTAGGGTTTTACCCCATCAAGGACCCCTGGAACTGGCAGAGCTTCCCGGCCAGTCCCGCGATAACCCCATATCCGTCTGAACCCCTGATCGTGGGCTTCTCCCGGGACATCCTGCTCCCACCCCCTGCTCCAGCATCCTGTCCCCAGAACTGCTTATGCTTTGCTTTTTCCACGACGCGTTCCTCGAGCAGCTCAAGGCCTTTGGTAGATTTATGGGCTCTGGTGCCTCTTGCTCTGTCACCTTCCCCCACCGAGGGCTCGACCCGCAGCACGTGACCGACATCGGGATCCAGACAAGGATGAACTTTCTCCGGATACTCCAGTTCCTTGCACGGCACAAGCCCAGCCCGCGCTGCAGCTCCGAGGTTTTCTGCACGTGCCCAAGCTCCCACAGGGACTTTGTTGGAAGGAGAAGGGCTGTTGGAGCCCGATGAAATTGAGAAATGCACCCAGTGGCCATAAAAACCTGCCAGGGGATGCTCCAGAGGAGGCTGGAGTTAACGGGATGGGGGACCCAAAGTCAGTCTGGAGCAGCCCTGCCCAGTGAAAGCCAGTTTAACCCTCGCTAATTTACCACTGGGTTTGCAAAATTGCTCTGAAGGAGTTGTTGATCTCAAATCCAGGTTGTTCCTCCCCTCAGGTCCGTGCCCTGCTCAGCCCCTTGGGCTGCCTTGCCTTCATCTCTCAAAAATCAGGCTCTGGACGTTGCTGGGCGCGGTGAGGGGAGGTTTGTGTTCCAAAGGGATGATTCCTTCTCTCCCACTCGGGATGGCCCTCACCAGGCAGTGCCGTGCCCAGGGCTGGGGGTTAGGGACAGTTTGGGGGTGCAGGAACGGCCGTGGTGGGGCAGATCGTGCACCCCAACCCCGCAGCTTGGGGCAGGATGGGGATCAGATCTCGAGGGCTGGGTTGCGTCAGACACTGAGTGGAGTAACTGAGCGGCTTTATTATTGCAAGGGTTTCGTTTGTAAAACAGTGAAATAACAGGGAATACCTTTTCTCTTATCCTTTCTTTAGGTTGGACGCAGCAGCGCTCCAGAGCCGAGGTGTCCATAGCTCCCAACTCTCCTCAAACCTGGCACCTCAAACCTGGCACCTCATCCTGCCGCGGGAGGTGCCCGGCCAAGAACGGCTGTGTCCAAGCAAATTGTCCCCTCAGCACCAGGAAAACTGATCCCACTGTCCCCAGGGAGCCACCACGACAGAGGCTGGGAGAGTCCGACCCCCCTTAGTTGGGAGGGCTGTTGTCCTTTGCGATGACTATGGAGTGCTGCGTGCTGGAGGAGGAGTTGCCGGCGCCCTTCTGGCCACCGTGGTCCTTCGGGATGTACTTGACCACGGCGGAGATGAGTTTGCTGCGGAAGTTCTTGCTGAGGAAGTTGTAGAGGATGGGGTTGATGACGCAGTGGAGCAGGGTGAAGCAGTCTATGATGTCGTAGAAGAAGTAGAGGAGGTGGGCGAAGGTGCAGTGCAGGACGATGTGGTTGCCCTCGAGGGTGAGCAGCGTCAGCACGACGTGGAAGGGCAGCCAGCTGACCAGGAACACCCCGATGTAGGCGTAGATGAGCAGGCAGTGCTTGCGGCTCTCGGGCTTGGTGCGCCGGATGAACCGCGCCGTCAGCACGTTGAACACGGCCAGGACGGGGAAGGGGATGAGGAAGCCGATGGTGGTGGTGGCCAAGCTGACCGCCAGCGCCCACTCGTCGTAGGTCTCGAAGGGGGCCATGAAGATGCAGATGGGCTCCCCGGTGTTGACCAGCTGCATGTGAGCCACCTCCAGGAAGGGGATGGTGGCGGCCAGGACCCAGCTGCAGGCGCAGACCGCGCGGCGCACGCGGTGCTGGTGCCGGCGCCAGAAGAGGGAAGAGCTGGTCAGGGTCACGTAGCGATCCACGCTCAGGCAGGTGAGGAAGAAGATGCTGGCGTACATGTTGGCGAAGTAGAAGTAGTGGGTGAAGCGGCAGAGGAAGCTGCCCCAGAGCCAGGTGTAATCCAGCATCACCTCCAGCATCCAGATGGGCAGCGAGAGCAGCACCCCGAGGTCAGCGATGGCCATGTTGATGATGTACAGGTTGACCAAGTTCTTGTTGCCCCGTGTCTGCCAGTTGACCCAGATGACGAGGAGGTTCTCCACCAAGCCCACCACGAAGATGACCAGGTAGAGGATGAAGAGAATCACCCGCTTGACGTTCTCGTCCAGGCTGAACTCGCAGTAGGTGTAGGTGTGGTTCAGGAGGTGGAACAGCTCGGACCAGTTGTGGTAGTCCCCGTACTCGCTCGGGACAGTGTGTGTCTCCATGGGGACAGTGTGTGTCTCCATGGGGACAGTGGTCACCTCAGCCATCCTGGTGGCTGCAGGAAAAGGGAGAGCACTGAGCTGGGCAGCCTGAAACACAGAGCCCTTGGTGGGCTCAAAAAGATCCTTCTGGGGGCTTCTAACCCAATTTTTACTCCCATGGTGACCCCCTACATCAACCCTCAAAAGGTGCTGTGTCCACCCGGGCGATCCCTTCACATCCCAGGATAAATGCCAGCCACAAACAACAGTGACCACATGTAGTGGCTGTTCCCTGTCCCAGAGCCTGGTCTGGGGCACAGACAGGTGCCGGTGACTGTCCCAGAGACGGGAAAGCCACCACTCCCACCCGAGCCCTCAGGGCGCGGTCACTTGCCGGCCGCCCTCACTCTGCCGGGAGCCAGCGGGACTTCCAAGTAGGCGACAAAATTATAAATTTCAGGGAAACGCAGTTGACCTGAACATCCTCTTATTGCCCCAAGTGAGAGCTCTGATCCCAACACAGCCGCATCCGCACAGCGAAGACGCTGCGGACCCCATCCAGCCTCGTGCCGCTGCAAGAGTTCAGGAGCAGCCGTTCCCTTGGGAATGCTGCAGGAGTGTGCCGTGCCGGGGGGGTCTTCCTGCTTCACTTGGAGCCTGGCAAGCCGGGACCAAGCCACGGCAGGGTGTCCCCTGCGAGAGCGGCATCCCTGTGGCAAAGGGGTGACACCCACCCAGGCTGACACCCACCGGCCCCAAAAACAGGGAGAGGCTGGACCTGCCCCCCCCTGCGGCTCCTGAACCTCCCGTCCTCTCTGCAGGTCCTGAGAGGCCACTGGGATTGAGGAGAGAGAGATGGAAGATGGGACAGATGGACGGGAGAGGGGACAGATGGACAGGAGAATAGAGAGATGGGAGAGGGGACAGATGGACAGGAGAATGGACAGAGAGATGGGAGAGGGGACAGATGGACAGGAGAATGGACAGAGAAATGGGAGAGGGGAGAGATGGATGGAAGAGGGAACAGGTGGACAGGAGAAGGGACAGGGGGACAGCACTAGGGACAGAAAAACGGGAGAAGGGACAGACGGATGGGAGAGGGGACAGACGGACAGGAGAAGGGACACGAGGGAGGAGGGACTGCGCTGGCTCACCGGCGGCTGAGCGAGGGCTGCGAGGGGGCTGTTCGGGAGCGGGGGGATCCTCTCGGCTCGGCAGCTCACGCGTCTCTGGGCACGGAGCTCGGGTGGGCTTGGTGGCCGCTTCCTGGGCAGGAAATGACCATCGCGGTGCAACATCCTGAGACAGCCCCGCGCGGGTGACATTCGCCTGGATTTCCAGCCCCGGGACTCGGCTCCATTTGATTTTGCCGCAGGGTGGGGACGGGCGCGGGGAGGCCCCGGGCAGGTGTCGGTGTGAAAGCCGCAGGTGCCTGGGGATGAACGGGGGTCCCCGAGGCTCTCTGAGTGTCCCCTCCACTGTCACCCCGCTGGGCTCGGAGGCTGGATCCTGCCTGGATCCTGCTGTGGGGAAAATGCGTCCCGGGTCCTGCCCCAGCGCTGGGAATCCGGCGGGACTGGGGGTGGGTTATAACAAAGGTGCCAAAGCTGCCCCTGATGCCGCCTCGATATCAGGGTGAGCTCAGCGTTCTTTTCGGGGCAAAAGGGCTGAAAGCTGAACTCTCTGCCCGGGCAGCGCTCCCGCAGGAGCCGATGGCAGATGGATGTCGGCAGAGAAGCACCTCTGGCCGGGCAGCAATTAATCACAGAGCCGTGATTGCCCCGCGGTCTGGCAGGGGAAGGGAGGGGGCTCAAGCCTTGCCCCGGCGCTGGGGAAGGGGCTGATAGGCAGAAAATTTTGCATCGATCTGCAAGTCCTGCGAAACAATTGCAGGAAATCTCCTTTTTTTCCAGTGCAGACAAGACTGCGGGATCAACAATCGGCTCGGAAGGAAGGCACGGCCGGAGCGGGGAAGCACGAGGGCACTGATAAGTCGGGGGCTCGCAACAACAAGCCCGGCGCTGCTGACCCCGTGTGCAGGTACCGGCCCTGGCAGGACCGGCTTCCAAACAGGAACTCGGCAGCTTCGTGCTGGCCCTGGGCACATTTTGGCTCAGCTTGGGGCTGTGGGGGTGGTGAGGGGCCGCTCTGCCACCGAGGGGCTGGGGGGTTTTGCCCCACCCAGGGGGGAAGCAATGCTCTGCTGGTTCTACTTAACAGGTCAGGGAATTTCCACAGCGAGCTCTGGGACTGAGCAGGATCTGGGAGCCGTCGAGGATTGTGCAGGGGCTGCTGATCCTGGCGGGAATAGCGAGGTCTGGGAGTCGGGTGTATTTCCAAGCTAGCTGAGCCGCGGGGAGCCGGACAGGCGGCCCAGCCCCTTCTGCCCATCCCTACCGCAATGCCTGGGGCGCCGCAAATCTCTCAGCACCCCAAATGTGTGCCCAGGAGCCTCCAGGCTCCCTCAGGGTCTGGAGAGGTGGGCTCCAGGCAGAGGCAGCGCCGGGGATCTGCCGTTCTCCCGCTCCTTCCCTCCCCGGGCAGCCGTCGCCGGCCCGGGGTGCTGCCGGAGGGATGCGGGCACAGGTGTCCCACGGCGGGCACAGCCAAGGCAGCAGCTCCCGGGGGCTTGGCACGCTGCATCCCGGCCCCTGGGGACACGCGGGCCACCAACGCGACGTGCGGGGGCTGCCGGGGGCGTTGTACTTTGCTAAGCCAAAGAAAACACTTCGGAGAAGCTTCCTTGGCTGGGGAAGCAGCTCGGCGAGCTGAAAGCAGTTTGTGCAAGGTCCCGGGTCCTCCTCATCCCTCTCGTCCTTCCCGTCGCATCTCGGGGGTCCCGGCCCGGCGTGGGCTCGGCCTCTGCCCGAGCTGGGGGGAGCGGGGCTGCGTTGGCGCTGCTTTGGGCCCGCAGGCAAGTGCGCAGCGTCACAGGCCTGCCCCTCGGTTACTGATCGCTAATCAGCTCTTAATCAGCTCGATGAGTGACGCAGGGATCACCGCCCACGAGCCCAGAGGATGGACAAACACCGCGCGGCTTTTCCCAGCCCGTTCCCTGGCAGCTCAGCCGGAGCATCCCTGGATACGCCGTGCCCAGAGGATGGATGAACCCCGCGCTGCCTTTCCCAGCTCGTTCCCTGCCAACCGAACCGGGCTATCCCGGGATACGCGGCTGCTCTGGGCACCGGCAGCAGCCGGGGGCCTGCCACGGGACCCCCCGGTGGGGCGGGTCACCAGCACCGCGGCCAGGTGGCCATCGGACACCTCCGAGGCTGGAGCTCCAGCGTCGCAGCGCCTTTATTGAGCACATTCTCGAGGGAGCGAGACACCCGCGGGCGCCCTGTCCGTGTCCCCGCTCCGGTGGCCGTCCTCAGGGCATCCCGCTGGCCGGGATGGGCAGGAAGAGGCCGAAGATGGTGTCGGACAGCCAGGCCGGGCAGTAGCTGAGGGGCAGGAAGAGGAGCCAGGCGTCCCAGCCGGCGGCGTAGCGGCTGCGGGGGCAGCGGGAGAGCAGCGCGTGTGCCATGGCATCGGTGGCGGGCGACAGGCGGGAGCTGCTCATGCGGTGCAGCAGGGTGGTGCTCTCGGCATCTGGGTGGACACAAGGGGGTCAGCCCGATGGAGGTGGGGTTACCGGGGGTGATGGTGCCGTGTGGGGGTGGGCTCACACTTGTCCACGTAGTGGCGGCCGTAGGCTGCCTGGGCTTCTGCCGGGAGCCGCTCCCAGAGGCGAACGAAGCCCTCCACCAGCGGTGCGGGGTCGATCATTCCCGTCTGGAAGCCTCCAGGTTCGATGATGGAGACCTGCACCCCGAAGGGACGCAGCTCCCGCCTGCCCGGGGTGGGGACATCAGCGGGAGCTACAGTCCCGAGGAGGGCAGAGACTGAGGGGGAGCCAGGGGGAGCCCGTGACCGCCCCCCAGGCATCCCCTCAGGGCACAGGGGAGCCTCGTCCTTGCCCCAGGGACCCCCTTGGATCCCGGGACCCTGCAATCCCCCTGAACCTCAGTGCCTCGGGACCGCCCCAGACCCCGGAGCATTCCCAGATCCCGGCACCTCCCCGAATCTCAGCGCCCCGGGACTCCCCCAGACTTCAGAATCCTGGACCCTGGGACACCCCAGGACCCCGGGACCTCCCGGATTCCGAGACACTCCTGGAGCCGGGGGCGTCCCCATTCCCCCCACCCCAGGATCCCTCTAGTGCTTTGCTCCAGAGCTCCTCGAAACCCTTCCCTGATTGCACAACCACGGCTCCAGCCCTGCCCACACTCCCACCCCGCCGGTGGCCGGGCCAGCGTTTCACAAGCTCTCGGGGGAAGATGTAACGGGGAACCGCACAAAACCCTGTGTGAGAACAGAGAGGCGGCGCCGGGGCTGCTGGATGAGCCCGGGAGAGCTCCGGGGGCTGCCACAGCCGTACCGGAGGCTGTCAGAGAAGGCCTCCACGCCGTACTTGGAGATGCAGTAGCCACCGCCGAAGAAGGACACGCGGCCCATCACGCTGGCCACGTTGACCACGCGGCCCCGCGCCCGCCGCACCAGCGGCAGGAGGCTCAGCGTCACCTCCACGAGCCCCACCAGGTTGACATCCAGCACCTTGACAAAGTCCTCCTTGGTCAGCCACTCGTTCGGGGCGGTGGGGATGGCGATCCCTGCGTTGTTCACCAGCCCCCAGAGCCCTGGAGAGGGGATGGCATGAGCTGGGGCTGATCCAAGGCCCTGTGACAGCCTGGCCTGTGCTGGCAAAGGTGGGCGAGGTGCAAGAAGGGCTGTTGGGGTGACAATAGGGTGACAATAGGGTGGCCGCCCCATCCTACCTCGATCACCTACACGCTCCCGGACCCAGGCGGTGACATCGGCGATGCTCTTGCTGGAGGTGACGTCCAGCAGGACGGTCTGGAGCCGGTTGGAGGTGGCCGCCCGCAGCTGCGCGGCCCCGGCCTCGGTCAGACAGGCGGCCAGCACCCGCAGCCCGCGCGCGTCCAGCTGCCGGGCCAGCAGGTTCCCGAAGCCGCTGTCGCATCCCGTGATCAGCACGTGCTTCTCCGAGAGCCCCGGCACCGTCTGCCGCTCCCGGTGCCAGCGCCGCAGCAGGAACAGCCCCAGCAGCGCTGCCACCACGTACAGCCACATCCCCGGCACTGGCACCGCTCGGTGACAGCCTGTGCTGGCCGCGCTCGGGCCGCATTTATAGAGCCAGGATTGCGGCAGCACTCGGGGCGAATTTTGTCTTCCTGGTTCATAATTCTCGGCTTTGCCTTGCACCATCCCCTGTGCCTGGGGCTCCGCTGTGCCCTTAGCAGGTGGATCCCAGTGCCCCACAGAGCTGGATTTGGTGGAACCCTCCAGGCACCGTCAGCAGCATCAACCCTGGACCTTCCCCCCTCGCCCAGCTTTGGTGGGGGACAGTGTCCCCAAATGCGGTGATGGAGCGGGACAGCTCCCACCAAGCAGCTCTGCAGGAGGAGGAGGAGAAGGAGGAAGCAGGGGAAGAAGATTCTATAAGAGGCTGCTTGGTCCTTTGCCTAGAGGTAAATCTGCTCAGGTTGGAACAGGTCTGAGCTTTATCTGTGTGTGTTAATACCCGGGGTGCCAGTTTGGGCAAGTCCCCTGGCACCTTGGCAGGGGCTGGACCCTGAATGGAGCAGGTGCTCAGGGGAACAGCCCCCATGGCACAGCCTCGGTGCCGCGGCCTGAGAGTGACACCACGCTCTGCCAGGAGGGAACAGGGAGGGTCTTTATTCAGGACAAACCCTTCTGTGAGCAGGGGACAGAGGGTGGGTCGTACACGCAGTTACAAATTCAGGGACGTCGGCACAGCCTCGGCTGCGGCCAATTCTGGATCCCACCGTGCGTCATTGGATTCCGCTCTGCACCGCCCGGTCCTGGCTGCTTGCTGCATCCCCACCTTAGGCTTTCCCAAAGGATTTGGGGTAGAAAAAGGTGAACAGGGCGTCGCTGAGGGCTGAGGGCAGGTAGCTGAGGGGGAGGTAGAGCAGCTTGGCGTCCCAGCCGGCCGAGTAGCGGGTGCGGGGGTGCAGGCTGGTCAGCGCGTGCTCCATGCAGTTCGTGACCAGCGACAGGTTGGAGTTGTAGCCCTTCTGCAGCACCCTGAACGTCGTCACAACTGCGGAGGCAGAAAACCCCACTGAGACCCTGCAGCCGAGCAGAGCCGAGCGGCTCCATGGGGTGTTGGAGCAGTGGGACCCCCATGGGACCCCCGTGGCACTGGGGATGTGCCTTGTGCCGGGAGAGACAGAGCATCGCTCAGCCTTTGGGGGAGGTACTTACACTGCTTCAAGTAATCCTCCCCGTAACTCGCTTTGATTTCCTCTGGAAGCTTCTTCCAGGTGGAAAAAAAATTATCCTCCAGGTTCTTGGCGTTGGTGATCATTGTCTTGAAGTAGCCTGGCTCGATCACACAGACCTTCACCCCGAAGCTGTGCATCTCAAGCCTGGAAGGGATTGAGTCCCGTGGGACACGGGAGCAGCACTGGAGCATGTCCGTGCCCACGTGTCCCATGGGACGCAGCCTCGTGCCAGAGGCATGGAGTGGAGCCTGAGCACATCAGCGGACCCTGTGCCAGCCTGGCACGTGGCTGAGACAGCGTGTCAGCAAACATTTGCCACATCTGGATGGGCTGGGGACAAAGCAAAGCTCGGGACAGCGGGGCCATGTCCCGCAGGATCTTGGACAGGGGCAATGTCCACAGGGGAAGCTCCATGCCAGTGCAGGAGCTGTTCCCACTTCAGCAGCGGATACGAGTTTGACCAGTGCTCAGCCACGGTTGCACGAGGATGGGGTTGACAGCTGTGCCAAAGTCTGGAAAAACAAATTGTGAAATCAGGATGGTGCCTGTTGGCTCAGGCTTACCGGAGGCTGTCAGAGAAGGCCTCCACGCCGTACTTGGAGATGCAGTAGCCACCGCCGAAGAAGGACACGCGGCCCATCACGCTGGCCACGTTGACCACGCGGCCCCGCGCCCGCCGCACCAGCGGCAGGAGGCTCAGCGTCACCTCCACGAGCCCCACCAGGTTGACATCCAGCACCTTGACAAAGTCCTCCTTGGTCAGCCACTCGTTCGGGGCGGTGGGGATGGCGATCCCTGCGTTGTTCACCAGCCCCCAGAGCCCTGGAGAGGGGATGGCATGAGCTGGGGCTGTTCCCCAGCCCACGGCCTCACGCCAGCCTGGCCTGTGCTGAGTGGGCGAGCTGGCAGGAGAGCTGGTGGGGTGGCAAAGGGGCGACTTTAGCGGTGTCAACCCCGTCCTACCTTTATCACCCACGCGCTCCCGGACCCAGGCGGTGACATCGGCGATGCTCTTGCTGGAGGTGACGTCCAGCAGGACGGTCTGGAGCCGGTTGGAGGTGGCCGCCCGCAGCTGCGCGGCCCCGGCCTCGGTCAGACAGGCGGCCAGCACCCGCAGCCCGCGCACGTCCAGCTGCCGGGCCAGCAGGTTCCCGAAGCCGCTGTCGCATCCCGTGATCAGCACGTACTTCTCCGAGAGCCCCGGCACCGTCTGCCGCTCCCGGTGCCAGCGCCGCAGCAGGAACAGCCCCAGCAGCGCTGCCACCACGTACAGCCACATCCCCGGCAGCGGCACCGGCACCGGGATGGGGGCTGAGAAGCGACTCGGGAGCAGCTTGTCCCCGACCTTGGCTCTGCCCGCTGGCCGCTGTTAAACATTAATCAGCGGGGCTCTGGGGCAAGGGCCGCGGAGATGTCGCGGGGCCTCCCGGCACTACCGAGATGCGGGATCGGCTCCGCCCTGTCCTCTTACGGGGCTCTTCCCGGTGCTGCCGCCTGGAGCCCGCCGGGCTGCGGGCAGTGCCCCGGGATGTGTCCGGGGCTCCGCTCCGGCCGCTCTTGCGGGGAGTAGTTAACGGGAGCGGGGCAGCGCCCGGGGGTTCCCGCACCGCTGCGCTGCCGCCCCGGGAAGCCCCCGGAC